>VZRF01013076.1:0-42459 GCA_013396875.1 Vireo altiloquus | reverse complement strand
CTGCTGCCGGCCCCGCTGCCCGCACGGGCCCCGCGCGCGGCGCTGCCGCCAGTACGGGCTGCGCTGCGTTCGCTCTGCGGGGCCCCCGCGCCTGAGCCGCGGCCCTTCCCCGCTCGGCCGGACCGGGCTGGGCTGGGCTGGGCTGGGCTGGGCTGGCACCGTCCCACGGCAGCGCCGGGGGCTCCGCGTACAGACACACCAGGGGCAGAAATGCCGGAGGTTTGAGAAGCGGCGCTTGTTTGTTCATTAGATTCTTCCTCCCTGGGTATAAGCAGTTAATAGGAAAAGTTTCTTCTGCCCGTGGGCTCCCGTACCTGTTTTATCACGTGTTTGGGAGCCTTCTGATGCCTGTTTGTGCCTCCCCCAGGCGTTGTGTGCACGGACACGCTGTCTTGTAGAGCTTGGTGCAGAGATTTCCCAAGAGAATGAGCTGGGTGTCACAGCACAGCTGAAGAGGTTGCTGCAGTCCTGTGTTGGAGCAGCAGCTGCTTTCCTCCGTGGTGTATGCTTAGCGTTTGTGATGGACTTTTCATAAACTGCCAATCTTTAAGTCCCTCTGTCTCATTCAAACTCAGGTTTTTTGAGCCAGCTCTCTGTGACAGAGACCAGAACTGCTGGTTTGTGAGATTGATCCAAGGGACAAGCCTATGGCTCGAGTACGGGAAAGTGATTGTGACGTGGGAGGTGTTTTCCTTGCAGTCTCAAACACTTGCTCTTTTTATATGTTCTAGATCTGGTGGGGGGACCAAGATTACCAACTGAAAAGCCGTGCAATGGCCTTGGAGGCTTCTGGAGTGTGCAGCTGCTTGCACTTAGTGTCCACAGAAGGGGTGCCGCCAAGGTGTGGGTTGACACATCTGCACTGCTTGGTGCTGCTGAACCAAGGAGAGTTTAGGCTGTTGTCCTCTTGGAGGAAGCTGTGCAGAGCTCGAATTTTGCAGGCAGGCAGGCAGGTCGGGTGTTGCTTATGTTGGGGGTGATGGTGGTGGTGAACTGGAAGTGTCAGGGTTATCCAAAGCAGCTCTGGTTTTTTATCCTGCTTGTTTGTAGTCAGTGCACTGTCCCCTCCCTGATGTGTGTGATGAAGATCTGTTAGTGGGGATGTGCTTCTCATCCCACGCTGTGCCCTTTATTTGCTTATCCCGAAGGGACTGTTTCTGTCCCTCTCTTAACTCTCTCTATTACCAGCCCTTCATTTTCCTTGGCACTCTTACTGTCTTGCTCCACTCTCCTTCCAACAAGCATTTATCTCTGTATCTTTCCCTTCTGGTGCAGTTTCTAGCATTTTCTTGACCTTTTTCCACGCTCACGTTAGAATGCCTGTGATGTCACTGTGGTCAGCCAGCTGCCTTGGCTGTGGCCTGTCCCCTTTGTCGCTCTGCTCCTGGGGACATAAAACCCTGCTTGGCTGCCATTCACACGTGCGCAGTATAATCCTTTGAACAGCTGGACGTTAGTCTTGGCTTTCCAAGGCTAAAGTATTTGAATACTTTTCTGCGTCTCCAAAGGGTTGTGCAGGGGAGTGTTTGGAGGCTGAAAGTGCCCTGGTTTTTCAGGTGTATTTGAAGCTGTAATGGTGTGTCACCTTTCAGAAACAGAGGCTTGAAGGGGAGCTGGAACTGTAGAATCCCTTTGTCACATGCACCATGACATTGAATTTAATAATTCCAGTTGAGGACAGAAGGTCTCACTATCCTCAAGCACGCATTGGGGAGCATTGCAGGCAGCCTGCATCAGTAGGGAAGTCTTAGCCTTGCCAAGAGCAGACCAGGTGGCACAGAGAACGGCCAAGTGTGAGCCTAATGTGTATTTCATGGACACTCTATACCAGCTGTGGAGCTGGGGGTGTCTGTGTGTGGTCTGTGATCAGCACCAATGCCTAAGAGGAAACAGAAAATGGCATTGGAACTAATGTTCCTTGTTTTGGATGTGTTTGACTGCTTTTTTTTGCTGTGGATTGCACAGAGGCTGCAGGGTGAGGTCACCCTGTGCTGGATGCCAAGGGGACCATGCTGATGAGTAGAACTACAATGTACTGACTGTGAGTAGCTTCAGACAGAGTTCTTGACTTCATGGATGCTGAGAAGAGGGCCTTTCCTCTTCTAGGTGAATGATGCTGGGCTGCATCAAGCAAGTGTAAGACACGATGTTTTCCTGGGAGGAAGTAAGCACTGTTTTCTTGAAACAGCGTGACCAAAATCAAGTCAAAATGCATCCATGGCAAGCTGAGGCTGGATATGGACTCTGACACTCTGTGAGTCTGAGGGACTGCTGCAAGTCCTCAGGATATGACTTTGCACTAGTTCTGCAAGTAGAGGCACAAAGCAAAATGGGCATTTGGGGACCTTTTTCACTATTGTTTAAAATATCTTGGTTTTTCACACTAGGAACACAGAAGCTTTTCTTAGAAAATGAAGGGAGGAATCAGGCATCCTGAACTATAAACTACAGGATGAGTTTATATTTTTTTCTCCACTTGACTTTGACTCAACTTTGGATATTTGGAGATTTCAGAGTTTCTGTTTCCAAACTGTTTTTTTTCCCCCTCTAGGCCGAAGTTTGAGCTGGTGTGTCTCTTCTCCCTCCCAGTCTAATTTACTCTGATTAATTTATGCTTCTGCCTGCTCTTAGCTCTAACCTTTTTTCCACAAGAGGGAAATGGTCTCAGTTACTGACTCTTGTCTCCTTGGAAGCACTCTGGGCATGCCTCAATGAGTGACACCTGGGCACACAATGTCTGTGATGTCCAGGACAAACCACGTGGAAAACTAAGCCTTGGGGCACTTTTCTGTGGAGGAAATGAGCACAGCACCAAAGCAGAGTAGGCAAGTGATCTCCATGAAGTCCTGTACATTAGCTGTCTCTGGTGGTAAAATGACGCAATAATCTGTGCTGTGGCTTATCAAGTTCCTGGCTTATTAAGTTCGTGGCTTATCAGTACAGCTCATGTCATGCACGTGATTAGCAGGATCTCCACCTCTCCAGTCCTGGTCTTGTTCTCTGTCCGGCCCCAACTGTAGCAGGTGTTCCCCAGGAGCCGTGTTTATTGTAAGTAGACCAGATCAGCTCTAGCTCATTGCAGCAGCAATGCAGCTCAGCTGGGAGAGGGGGTTTCCCACTGTAGCTGGTTTGGGAGAGCTCTTGGCTGGTCGTCTTGCTGGGTGAAAGAAAGCAGGGAAGTCACTACTGAGTGTCTTAGGGTCTTGTGCACCTTTCCTGGGAGTGGAATGTGCCTCTCCCGCTGTGCAGTTACAGCCTGTGAGAGCTCTAAGTGCTGAAGGTAAAGTGCAGAATGACAAAATCCTGAAAGCAGGGACTGCTGGCATGTCCTGAGGCAGGGACTGAACCCCGTCCTCCAGAGAAGGGGGCAGCCCAACAGGAGCTGTACTGATCTGCAGCTCTTCCTACTCATCAGCCTTGCAAATGCCTGTCCTGCCCCAGGCCTCTCTAGAACAGTGTTACAGTTTGGAATCTGTTATTTGCCTCCATTTCAAATAAATAGGCATCTGTAAGTTTTCTTCCAGATTTTATGTAGCAATTCTAACTAAACTTTTCAATTCCTGATAGAACACGAGATGATTATGTGTGGTTAACCTCAAGGACAGACGTGCTGTAACTGCTGTTGTAGTTTTAATCAGTTGTCACAACATTACTGATAGACTGAAGGAAACATTCTCTTCCAGTTCCTAAAAAGGGGGAACAAGAGGCAAGAAGCAGCACTGGCTCAGGTAATATAAGTACAAACAAATAAAAACTTACCTTCTAAAGCACTTTCCTGCAAAGAGGAGAATGTACCAAGCTTGTGTAGTCTTGGCTTGAACAGCGATTTCTTTGTTTGAAGCTTTGAGAGCTTTAGTCCTGTTTCAGCTGAAAGCTTTTTGGGGTTATATTTGAGAATGGTGGAAGGGGAAAGGTAAATTTCAATTCTGGACTGTTTCCAATTTATTTCCTCCCACTTTTTCTTGTACTTCCCTGCAGACAAATCATACAAGGCCTCTGTCCAGAAGAACTAGAAATGCAGCCTAAGCAAAACATTGCAAACTGAAACTGAGAGTTTTGCAGCACAGATACCAATTGTGAAGTTTCACTTGAGGATTGAGGAAATCTATGGCAGTGAGGAGTGGGCAGAAGGGAGACACTGGTGCAGTTGGTTGGGATCAGTGAATCCTTCTCTCTGGTTGACCGTGGGGATGCTCTCAGCTGCCGTCTGCTCTGGGGCTCTCTAGAGTGGGATGGTGAGTTACAGGCTGCCTTTGGTGGCACCTTTGCTGGAAAGCTCTTTGAAAGCTGAATGTTCTGGAGAGATTTGTGATACAGCTAGATCGAGAAATATTAATAGTTAAGTTAAATTCCAGATGAAATGTCTCCTGGGAGCTGAGTGTGCTGCCTGGTTTCATGTGGCAGTTGCATGCGGGCTGCGCTGCTCTCAGCAGTCGGGGTGAGCAGAGCTACTGTGTGCTGTGCTGGTGGTTTGTTCCAGCTCCAGGTCATCTCCAAGCAGAGCTTTGTTATTTGTATAACAGTGTAGATGGTGCTCTATAAACCAAGAAGGAAAACACTGGGAAGCCTGCAAGTTGTTTCTCACCTGGGCTTCCCAATCCTGAAATAATGTGTTGTATTCTCCTGAGTCGTGCCCTTCGAGACACTGACCAGTTCCATGGTGTGTGGGCACTGCAGTCTTGATTTGGTGCATGTGTTACTGCTACACTAAAATTCTGTTTCCTGAGGTATTACCCACAGCTGGAAAATCCATTTGTTCTGAATAGACTGCAACTGCCTGGCAAGGGACTGTACAGGACTGGGGAGCACTCGAGCTTTGGCCTTGCTGCAGAGGCTGCCTCTCTTTAAAGAGGAGCTCGCTGAAGCAATAGAGCTGGGAGCAGAAATGTCTGCTGCTGGTATTTTGTAAAGTATGGGGGTGCAGAGAGATGTGAGAGGCCACATGGCTCTGGTCCCTTCAGCAGAGCAGGGCTGTGCTTGTGTCTGGTGGGCTGGCTGTTGTCCTCAGTGGTAGGTAGCACTCTGCAAGCATTGCTTAGTAGGCGTGATAATCCAGTTTTTTGAATTTTGGTTCGTAGTTTCAGTTTCAATCTTACTAATGCATCTGTCTTTCCCTGGAGAAAGGGAGTGATAAAATGCAGAGGGAAGTGAGTGCAGAGTCTGTGTATCTGCATTATGTAGTGAGTTGTGCTGCTGTTCACCTCTAAAAGCTGATGTCTTTTGAATCCTCAGAGGAGTCACAGGTGTTCCTCATGCCCCAACTGGTTTTCAGTTGTTCCCTTATGAAACTTGTTATTAAAATGGCTGAATTTTGATTGAAGATACCCTCTGCAAAGAATTTTCTTCTAGTGTTGCAATTTGTTTTTCCAGATGTTGGTAATTAAAGGGCAGTAAACTTTCCTTTCACGTGGCCTTGTGGCAGATAGCAAGTCTTGAAAGAACTGAGATAACTTTGTTCATTTTGGCATTCCAGCTGCAACATGCAGCCTAATCTTTCCCAAGCACAGCAAGAAAAAAATCATCCTTTAGGCTTCTTTTTATACTGAATTTTTTCTCAGCATCTAAGCTTGAACCTTTTGCTTCTTTTTGAATATTGAGTAACTTTATTAGACAGTGAAGAAAACTTGTTTAAAAAACAGTGAGTGAACAACGTGATAGGTACCCTGAAATGCAGGGAGCCCTGCTATGTCATAGCTCTGCTGTGTCCACATGAGACCCAAGCCTTTGGCCTTGTGTGAAACTCGGGGTTCTCCCCTGCCAGGAGCCCCATGGGAGCTGTGCCACAGGAGCTTCATCTTTGCCAGCCAACAGTTTTCCATTGCTTCAAGACACAGAGAGGAAGTGAAACTATTGCAGATGTTGATCCAATATGCTGAAGTTTTGGAGAGGAGGGATGTGTGTGGATGTTGGCTTTGGAAAACAGCAGTTACTGAGATCACCAAGGCTTGCTGCAGTATTTTTTTACCAATGGAGAGTAGAAGTCAGATCCTGGCAATGTGTCTCTTTGGAAAAAATGGAAGACTGTCTCTTCATCTGTCTCTGCAAACCCATTTGCCGTAATCTAAATGATCAAGACTTCAGAGAGCTTCTAAAATATGTCTAAATAGTTTCTTGATATAGAGAAGTTAGGATTGTTTGTCCCCAGCAGCAGCTGGTGAGCGAAGGCTTGAGTTATCATTGACTGCTGCTGAGCTGTGTTTTTGGAATAGTGGAGAGGCAGCCCAGCCAAGTCTGGCTGTGGTCATGTACAAATATGACAAACACAGGGGTCCAGAAAGGCTGTGTCCTCTAAGCTTCTCACCTCCTCTTAGGTGTTACAGGGTTAAACTTGGAGCTTGTGTTTTTAAACTCAGCCCCAGGGATGAGGCAGGTGAGCCTCTGGAGTCAGCCTGAAGCTTTTGCTGTTAAAGGTGCAGGAGGAGTTTCCTGGTGTGAAGCTTTATCAGGAAGTTCACAAGCTCCCAGAATGTTGTGCCTTGATTATTTTTTTTTCCCTTGCTTTTTGGGATTTGTTTTGAGCCCAGGGTCAGGGCTGTCCCCTGGCTCTGATCCACAGTATTACTCCACTGGCATCCTCTGAAGAGCAAGTTGTGGCTGAAGTTTTTACAGCATCTTCTTTTGCAACTGCCAATCAAATGTTACAGGCAGAGCAGGAAATAGAGAAGCTCCTGGAGAGTGAAATGCTTTCTTGTGTGTTATTTGCCAAATTTTAAAATGTTTCAGAAGCTGTTGCATGGTGTGAGAGCTTATTTTGAATGTTGAGGTATATGCTATAAAATGCTGTGTCACTTTTCTCACTGGACAGGGCTCTTTGCTCTTTAGGGCTGTTATGTTCAGGTGACTTCTGAGCACAGGACTAATGAGATTTCTTCCCAGGCCCTGAGTGATGAGAGAGTTGCTGATGGGTCAAGTGTGGGCAGATCCTGTGCTGGCTTTTTGGGTACTTTTGAGGCATTACATTGCAGACCTGCAGGGTAACCTTGGGGAGTCAGTTGAGGTATAAGATAATGTATTTTTAATAAAGAACAAAATAATACTGTGGTTTTCAACCCTCAGCAGAGGGTACATTTAAACAAACAAAACTGAAAACAAAGCCCTGCACAGTTTGGGACCAATTCTTGAGGTTTTTTTTTTAATTTAGAATAATCCATTTACTCAACCTTTCAACAGTAGCAAGGAGCACTTCAGGCCGCTCATCGCATCCCATTCATGTGTATCTCTGGTGGCAGTGTCTTAGATATGTGATCACTTGGGTGTGAGGGTCTAGTGGCCAGAGGTAGAAGAGTACTCTGCCAGTCACCCAGAGCACAGGGGCTGCAGCTACACCGTGGGGCTGGTGCCTCAGTAGGCAGAAGTGGTGCTGCAGGATGTGCTGCACAGCTGGGATTGAACCTGGGCTGTGGGAAGATGTGCATTAGCTGTATGAGATAGAGTGTGTGGGAGCAGGTGCTTAGATGTGTGAAGGAAGCAATTCTTTGTATGGTCTCTCTCAAGCTGGAGAGAGATGTTCAGATGGTTGTAGGGCCCAGGATTTGGGAAATTCAGTTTTAGTGGTGAAAAAGAAAGCACTGATGTTTGGAAATGCCCTTTAGCGACTGAAACCCTTCAGTTCACTGGTGACGTTTGGAGGATTGTACGATTAGAAAAGTCAGTGTCTGCGTGCCCAAGGTGGCTAAAAGGGCTTTGGAAAGCAGTCTGGGAAGCCTTGCACATGAGGTCAAAGTGCAGCAGTCCGAGCGCAGATCTGCCATCAGTGAGTGAGTTACCTGCTAAAAATTAAAAAAAAGTCCTTGTGTACAGATGAGTGGGTTATGTTGGCTACACAACTTGGTTATCTCAGGTAGCACCATGGATGAGGTGCCAGATCTCAGAGTAATCAGGAAAATGGGTTGCTCAGTGGGAGGAACAGACTCGGCCACTGGCAGCATCATGTGTTGGGTTTTTCCTTGGTGGACGTGTCCCGGGGAAGCCAGGCTGTTCAGGAGCTGGTGTGTATGCGCTGGACCCAGAGGAGGTGAAGCCAGTTCTAGTTCCAGTTTGCTCTGGATCCTGTCAAAGCCGAAGGATTGCTCCACGTCTTTAGACGGTTGGAATATTCATTAGTGGGCAGGCCACGAGCAGCACACAGAACCACAGCCTGCACCTGACAGTCCCCATTACTACCATCGTTTGGTTGAAGCTTTTCCTATTGTCTTTCTCGTCCTGACTGTGCTTTTCGCTTTGTGGCTTTGATCCAGGTGTTCATCTGGCCTGCTGTGGTTTCCCTGCCTGGGAGAAATAACTATTTTGTCCATCTTCAAAGTCCAGATATGAAGAGCAGAGCTGGGGGACCCTTTAGCTGCTTGACTTATGCTTACTTCTGCTGGGCACATCTCCTGCATGGAGAGCGCTGGTCCACCCTGATCTCTGCAGTTTTTTGAGGAAGTTTTGCCTGCCTAATTGCCCTTTGACATAAACTGGATTACAAATCTCATTGCAATGCATGGGGACTGACGAGGGGTAATCTCTTGGAGGCATATTTCCCTTAAGCTGAGGAGCAGAATCCTGCACCAGCACCCCAAGTCTCTGCCTTGGAGCAGTGGCAGAGCACAAGCTGCTCTTCGAGGAACTGGCTTGTTTTGCTGCATGTGTTTGAAATTTGGAATCCTAGTGCAAAACTTGCTCTTCTAAGCCAACTTTCCACAAAGGGTTTGTTTTTTTTCAATTTGAATAATATCTACAAACTCAGCCCTTTATGTTCTGGATCTGCTCAGAAGCTGAGGATCCAAGATGTTGCTGAGAAGAGACTTCCAGTTTATTTGCTTATGTCTAACTGTGGCAGCAGAGGGGATGTTGATAATAAACCTAGTGTCTCTGAGACTTCTTTTTAAAATGTGGACAAGAAATGTATCCCCAAGGAATGGGCTCAGAAATCACAGATGCTTAGAAAAAAATCAGTGTGTGGTTCCAACCAGCTGTTTGGGTCTCGTTTCTCACCCCAGAATTTTGTTGTTTCTGCTGTAAATAGAGCTGGGGAAGGGCCTGGAGCACAAATCTGCTGATGAGTGGCTGAGGGAGCTGAGTATTCAGAAAAGGAGGTACAGGGGGGACCTTCTTGCTCACTAAAACTCCCTGAAAGGAGAGTTCAGCCAGGTGGGGGTCAGTCACTTCTCCCAGGTAACGAGTGACAGGATGAGAGGAAACAACCTTAAGTTATACCAGGGAGGTTTAGGCTGAAGAAGTTCCTTCATGGAAAGGGTAGTCAGGCACTGGCACAGCCTGCCCAGGGTAGTGGTGGAGTCACCATCCCTGCAGGGATTTAAAAGCTGTGTGGATGTGGCATTTGCAGATATGGGTTAGCGGTGGACTTGGCAGTGCTGGGCAACAGTTGGAATAGATGATCTCAAAGGCCATTTCCAATCTGAACAATTCTGTGAACACTGGGTTTGAGCTGGATGAGCTGTTGACAATTGTGAGCGAAGTCTGTGTGTTGATGAGCTGATCCTTCAGGGATCAGGAAAGGGACTGACTTGGCTGTACACCACGGTTTGTGTTCCACTGGGTATGGAACTGGAACTCGAGTGCACTGCAGATGTTATCTTTGGATTTCAGTTAATTCTTTACTAACCATGAAAATCTTGCTGCTTTTCCTTCATATTTGCTGAATGGCATGAGTCAGATATTAGAGCAGTGACTTCAGGTTCCACCCTGGGCTGGACCCCGACAAGGAAACGCCAAATAACTCATAGCAGAAACCCGCGTGTTTCCTGAAGAATGGCAGGGTGGCCATTCCCTTCCAGCTCCAGCAGGGCAAGGCCATGGGGCTGCCTGTGTCTGTCAGATGTGGAGCACAAAGAGCCTCAGTATAAATACTTCCAGGACACAGTCAGTGAGGGCAGTTTTATTCCAGCATGCAGAATGGACCTTTTTCCTCTGGACTTTAAAATAAACAACATTTTAGCCGAACAAATGGAACTGATCTTTTTATTAAAATCATATATCTTCTCATGCTTGTTTCAGTAAGAGGTTGTTAAAATTGAAGAAACTCCTTAACTTGCAGAACAGCTGATTTAAGTAATTCCAATAGCATTTATCATCTTACCTTTTGCTCCTTGAAGTTGGAGAGTTTGTAGCCTTTTTTTTGAAGAGAAGAAATAAGAAAAGTAGCTCTGTGTGTTTGCACAGGTGGAGAGAGCGGTTGAGTCTCTGAAGTTAATTTTTAAGTTGATGAAAAGATTCACGTTCGTTTTGAAGAGGATTGACCTGCCCACAAGCTCAAGCTTATTCCTTCTCAGATGCAAAGGAAGAATTACAGATAGTTATCAAGAACAGCTTTAAAAAAGAGATTAGGAAGTCTTCTATTAGAAATTAGAAACTATTCTGTAAAGTGAAGGAATGCTACCAGAGTTCCCACCAGTGAAAGGCTCTTTCCCTCTTGAATGCATGTACATGAAGGAAACTGTTCTGACAGATGAAGCCCTTGGTTGTGTGAGTTGCTTAATTTCCAAGACATGAAAAAGCACTTGTGCTTACTCAAATCAGTGTTTTCAGGGCTTCAAGGATCACGTTCTTGTCCTTTTTGGTTTTTTCCTCTATAGTGTGGCCAAGCCTCAAACGAGGCACAAGCCCTTATTTTCATTAGTTATTTTAGTTAGATTTTGGCTTAGTTGAATCTGACAGAACTGCAGTTTTGTGGGAGTGTTTGACTCCTGTTGTGCACAGAGATCTCAAAACAAAAAAGCCTTTTCTTAGATGGGATGGTGAAGATTTGTTTGCTTGCTCCTGCCTCTAGGAGGCAAAGATTGCCGATTCACCCCATTCTCCTGAAATTTAACGAACCTAATTATTTTCATATATCTTCTTTGGGGTTGTGGTTATTTTATTTCCTTTTATTCCTCCTGTTTTTTCTTTTTCATTGCTTTCATTTGAACTTCTTTTATGAATTTATTTCATCTTGAAATCCAGCCACCAGGATGAGGCAGCATTCCAGCTCTGATCCCAGCAGTGCTGGCGCACAGGGATTACTGTGTGTGCTTTACATAAGGCAGTCCTGTTTACAGACACAGGGATTTTGGTTTTACCAGCAGTATGATGTTGTTGGATTGTGTTCAGCGTGACTCACTGTAACCCCAGCTCTTTATTTCTGCACAGCTGCCTCTCAGGGACCAGGTTAAAGGCAATTAGGAAACACAGGACTTTTCTGAATCTGCAGAGCATACCTGATTTTGGGGATGAGATACCCCCTGCCAGGGAGGAACTTGGCTGTTTCTGGCAGCTTGGGCGAGCTGCTGCCTTCCATTAAAGGCAGAGAGCTCTCCTGTCCACACGTGGCTCATCAGAGCCAGCTCCTGGCTTGCCATGTTGGGCTTTTCTCTGCATCCTCTCTCCAATTCTTGCATTTGATGTTTGTTCCGTGTGTTCTCTTTGCTGGGTAAACGTTGAAAATGTGCTGATGTGCTTTGCTGTTTGCACGTGACTCTTGTAAAAGTCATGATTGGTCTGAACAGTTGAAAGATAAGGGAGCTGCCCTTCCCAGGGAGGATTTTTGTTGCTTTTGGGAGGTTCATATCCACACATTCACTGTTGGGACATACCACAGAGGATATAGAAATGGAAGCATGCGCATTTCTTAATAAAGAGAAAAAAGATCAAAGATGGGGTGGGGAAGCCTTTTGGGCTTGGACAGTCTTTCAAGTGCTCAGAAAGCTCATGAAGGCAGCTGAGAAGTGCCTCCCGAACACAGCCACATAAACTGATTTAGGCGCCCTGTTCAGGTGAAACTTGGCTGTGTTTATGGAGAATATGATTACAAGTTTTCAGGATGGCTCTAGTCAGAACAACACAGGCCCATGGGGCTTCTTGTTTGCTTCCCCATCTCTGTGTTGGCACATTCAGTTTGAAAGGCTTCATCAGGTTAAAGGGTGGTTACCAGGAATTCTCTCTGGGAAAGGCAAATTTGCAATTCTGATGGTAAGTTATGTAAGTAGAACACTTGGAGCCCTAATTTTATGGTAAGGCAGCCTCACAAAACCTATTAAATGGGACACAAGACTCGCAAAATATGTGTCTGTTGGGGCCCTGGGGTGCTGCTAGCGTGAGCAGGGCTGAAGGAGGGTGAGGGGTTGGGCACTCGAGGGTTCGAGGTGTGACTGTGGTCCTGTTCTGCAGGTCTCCCGGGTGCCAGGCCCGGGACAGAGGGGCCCAGAGCTGCCATGACGACAGGCGACTGCTGCCACCTCCCCGGCTCCCTCTGCGACTGCCCGGGAAGTGCTGCCCTCTCCAAGTCGGTGGAGGGCTCAGACATCGGCCGCCCGCAGTACATCACACAGGTCACCGCCAAGGACGGGCGGCTCCTCTCCACAGTCATCAAGGCGCTGGGCGCCCAGAGGTGAGGCTACCACAGGAATGGGGCTCGGAGCTGCCGTGGGCTCTTCCCCTTTATTGGTGCCTCAGGGGTACAGGGAGACGACAAAGTCTGGTTTTGTGAAGGAGTTTGCCAGGGTGCTAATAGTGAGTGTGAATCCTCGTGAGCCAGCTGCTCCCGCGGCCTGTGCCCTCCGCGGGGCTCCTGCTGTCCTGGTGGCCTGGAGCTGGCGTGTTCAGGGCTGCTCGGGATGAGGCAGCGCAGGTGTCTCTCCCTGTGTGCTGCTGTCACGGCCTCGGGGGCAGAAG
Source organism: Vireo altiloquus (assembly GCA_013396875.1). Taxonomy (NCBI): domain Eukaryota; kingdom Metazoa; phylum Chordata; class Aves; order Passeriformes; family Vireonidae; genus Vireo; species Vireo altiloquus. Next base: position 29,808 of record VZRF01013076.1, on the reverse strand, counting down.
CAAAGGTGAGCCGTGCCTGCAGGGCAGTGTGCTGTTCATGGAGATGCTTGAAGGGCTGGAAGGGCAGCACAGCTCCTGTTCCAGGAACGTCCATGGAGTTAAGGCATGGTGTTGGTCTTCAGCCACAGGGAGGGGAGGGTGTTTGTGTTGCAGGAACTACAGCATCCAGCTATTGCTAGAGGGGACACGTGGCAGCTTCACTGGCTCAGACTCCTCCTGATGTGACTTCTCGTCATGTATTTTGAGCAGCTTCCAGAGTAAAGGACATTCGGCAGCACTGTTCAGTCCAGCTACCTAGAGCTGTCACATTTTGTGTTCAGAAATCCTGTCTGAAGAGCTGTTATTTATTTCAATTAATTTGGTCAAACATTTATGGGATGTGATTGCAGACATGGGGGAGGGATGCAGGGAAGCTGTATGAGAATAGAGGCAAACATAATTGCTGCATCCAGCAAACCTGAAGCAGGTCAATAAAAATGTGAAAGGAACTGGGCTTGCTCTCTGGCAGTAGATAGGCTGGGTGAGAAGTTGTTTAACTCTTTAGAACTTTTGGGCGTGGGAAAACTGCCTGGAAACACATGTTAAAAAGCCCCAACAGAATTCTTTATGTTTCTACATGGGCAACAGTTTGTTTCTTCTGGTAGGTTTCAGTATCTTCCGTGTTCAGCACTTAGCACAGCAAAGCCTGGAGCAGCATGACTGCTCTGGAATGTTGAATTACTGATATGGTGTCTACAGCCTGCTGGAAAACTGTGTGTATCATGTGGGAGTGTGACTGGGCCCCCACTCCATGGGGGGGAAGGAAGGAAGGAAGGAAAATGAAGTCTGATAAGGATTTTTTTTTCGCACACTGTCAGCAAATTTTTTCACTTTGGATTGTTTGTTGGTAGCCAAGGTTATAGTAACGTGCTGGAAACATGAAACTTCTCGAACAGGAAGAGAACGAATGAAATATCTTACAGATGCTTTTCTTAGGAAATGACAAATGCATGAGAGCACTGGAGGCTCTAGGGGATTGTCTGTCCGTGTCACTAGAGCTCTGTGTGTAGTCTGTACTTTTGCTGTACTGGTACAGCATTTTATGCAATTAGTATTACAGAATCATCAAATAATTCAAATTGGAAGGGAATTCCATAGGATGGTCCAGCCTCCTGGCAAGAGCAAGCCTTCTCAGAGCCTTTTCTGAGGTAGTTTCCAGGCTCTCTGAGGATGAACTTTCCACCACCTCCCCAGACTCCTTGTTGCACCTTTTGCAGGGATTGTCTTGGCTGAAGAAGTCCCCTAAACAAAAGGCATGTAAACAGGAGGAGAGAACACGAGTCAGTGTTTCACCAGTGATGTTTGGCAGAGAGAAGGGAATGGGTATAATTTGCTTCACAGCCTTAAATATGAATAAAAGTCCAATTGGGATGAAACCAGCTAAATATTGAATTGAAAGTGGTAGAGACCTCCTGTGGCACACAGAGAGAGGAATCTTGCATCTCCTTTAGCAAGACATGCACTGCCTTGCTGACTCTTCTCTTTCCTTTCGTGTCCCATCAACCTTTTTCCCCAGTGTGCTCCTTTTCCTTGAACTGTCCTTCCATGTCTGACTCTTGCTTTCTGTGAAAACTAATGGAAGTGGTGCTGCTGCTTTTGCAGATTACTGAGTCCTTGCTCTGACTGTCGTGTTTCAATCCCACAAACTTCTGCAGTCAGGTGGGGTTTTTTGAAGTCAGAATAGTAGTGGAGTGTGAACTATGATACAGTACGGGTTCAGTGTGGCTTTTGTTCTGTCAGCAATATGTAGAAAAAAGTGGTATCTGATATTGCTCACCTGGATTTCAAGAGGACATACAATAGAGTCTTTGAAATAAAGATGTTCCTTTCTCCCTCTCTCGCACCCCCAAATCTGGGCAGCTTTCGATGTAAGAGAAAAATTGTGTGAAAGAAACGGATGATTGGAAGATGGAAAGAGAGATACTAGTGAGGGCCTGCTTTTCATAGTCCAGGGAAGACAGTCCTGCCCTGAGCCTCTGCTGTCCAGCATTTTGTTCCTAAATGATCTCAGTGACTGTTGAATGCTGAAGAGATGTACTGAACTGCTGAGAAGAGCAAACTTTAGTGTCTGGAGCCATTTGGGGCTTCCCATGGAGCCCAAAGCATCCTCATCATGGGGCTGGCATATGTGGCACAGGGCTGCTAAGAAACCTGTGCCTTGGGATGCCAGCTGGGATGCCTCATCCCTGTAAGTATTCCAGGCCACGTTGGCTGTGGCTTTGAGCAAGCTGGTCTAGTGAAAGGTGTAGCACTAGTTGTTCACAGTCAGTGGTGCCAGCTGAAGGTGTCAGGAATATCTTGGGAACAGATGGATGGTTTGAATATGATGAGCAGCACAGCCCTCCTGCAGGGAAGGTTGCAAGTGTCTCTGAAAGTGTTACTTTCTTTGGTGGGTACCTCTGGTTCTGTGAGGTTCTGTGTGATTCTGCAGTTGAAACTCGTGGCCAAGGAGGTGTTGTTGCTGAAGCACCAAAGCATTTCTGCAGTCACTGAGAGGCTGAACACTGCAGAGCAGTTGTTGTGCCCATGGGATGCCAGACAGTTACTGTGCCATCGATGAGCAGAGGGTTCGTATGCCAGAGACCTTGGTCTGGGTCCCTGCTTGTTGTGAAATATGTTGTGTTCTTGGAGAGGTGAGCTTCCAGGGTCAGTGCAGTTACATCTTGAGATACTGCTGTTCCTTGTGCAGTTCCTGCTCAGCCCAGGCTGCAGAGCCAAGGTGGCCTGAGAGTGGGTAGGTGATCTGGTAAATGTGGCCCTCATTGCCAACCTCTTGAATGTCTGCAGGTGGCTGGGACATGCTGTGACTACTGTGGGTCATTTGGCTTCACTTTGGGCTTCTGGATTTGCATGGGTGCTTCAGGCTTGGTGTTGGGTCCAGTAGCAGCCCCTGCCCACTGTGAGCAGTTGAAGACTGTGGGACATGTGCTGCAGTCACTTCTGGGGCCAGCTGAGCTGGCCAGGCTGATGTGCCATCTTCTCTTGTTGTTATGGGTCTTCCAGATTTTAAATGATCTAAAATGTCCCGAGCACCTCCATGGTCCCCTCAGACTGCTTTCTTGCTGCAGCAGGCTCCTGGCATGCTGTGCCACATGCTGCCTGCTGTTCATGGGCCTTTCTGGGGCTTGGTGGGGCCAGACCCTGTGACTGTGTTGTTCTGCCTGCTCTGACTGTGATTTCATTCTGTTTGTCTCTCGTTCTGCCTCTTTAGTGATGGTCCCATCTGTCGAATCTGTCATGAAGGTGGAAATGGGGAGGGACTGCTTTCCCCATGTGACTGCACAGGAACACTGGGCACCGTGCACAAGAGCTGCCTGGAAAAATGGTTATCCTCCTCCAACACAAGTTACTGTGAGCTCTGCCACACAGAATTTGTTGTAGAGAGAAGACCAAGACCCTTGACAGAGGTACCGTTTTCTTCCTGCTTCATTCTTATTTCCATATCATTTAAGAGAAAGTGTCTGATTGCCCTACTGTTCTTGTAGTTCCTGCTGTCTCCTCCTCACAGTACCTTTGTACTTACAAAGAAGAATCTGTTTGGGGAGATCAAGTCTCTTATCAGACCAAGTGATGTAGCTGGGAACACACAGTAGTAGTGTTTGGAGCAGCTCCTACCTGCCACGTGCGACCTGCCAGTGGCAAGCACTGTGCTTGTCGCTGAGCTTTAATGCCTGAGCATCAAAATGCAGATGTCACAACATGACTGACTGAAATATGAAATTCTCATACTCTTTTTTTGCTGCTGGTTTTAATCTTATCTCACAGTGTTGCATTAGTGCAGCTTCTCTTGCATGTGCCTTCCTTGTCATGCTCTGAAAAGTGAGATGTAGTGATTGCTGATACTGTTTGTAAAAGACCTGTCTTCCCATGACTAATATTGATGTGTGCTTCAAAGCCTTTGGGCCTCGCTCCTTCCTACTGCTCTGTGCTCCTCCCAGTTTAAGGAGAAAACAGGACAGGGCTCAACTGGTCCTTACAGTTCCTCTCTGACTATAGGGGATCAGTCTGTCAGCCCCCTGGAATATACAACCCAGGCTCTGGCTGGTGGGTTGGGTTTTTTTGTTTTGGGAACAAAGGTGGCATGGACCAGGCCATTGTCTGACCTCAGAGTTCAAGTGTACATCTCCAAAAGAGGAATAAGTAAACTGATGAGGTACAATATGAGAGGCTTAGGGATTTGTTTTAGAAGATGGTTTAATATGTCTGCAATGGTGTGAGCTCTCCTCGTGTCAGTGTGCTGCTGGCTTGGCTTGGGGGTTCCTTCAACACCCTGTGCAACTGCAGAGAAGTGTCAGTCTGCAGCTGGTCATTTACACATAATTTTGGGAGCCCCACATTCCTGCAGCCATCAGCAGTGCGAGGATTGGGAGGTCTGAGAGCTGATTCTTAGCAACAGCTTCCTGTTACCTGTCGGCTGTCAGAGGTTTGTCACTGCCTGCCAACAGTGTGTGTGTGGAGGCAGGGTTGTTTCAGATTTGCAATGGTGACTGCTCTTGTCCACTCTCTCCTTCCCCTTGCTCCATCAGTTAGGTCAAAACTGAGTCACAACTGGAATTCTAAGTTGCTTTTCACATCTCTGTTTCCATTCTTATCCATTCCAGAGGTTGCTTCTTTTTTCTTCCCACCTCCTCTGGAAACAATATTTGTCCCCTCCTTCTTTCCACAGTCCCCAGCTCTATTTCTCACACTCCCACCTCTTCCCAATGAACCTTGGAGTGGAAAAGACTCCACCAGCTGAGGAAGCATTCAAACTTCAGTTTGCAAAATGGATATTAAGTTTTAATGGCTGTTTAACTTACAACTGACTGTCATGGACTTGACAGCCCCATACAGTGGGAGGCATTAGCCTACAGTGCTAACCCAAACCATGTATTCAGCACAGTAGTTTGTATGAGCATTACCTCAGTGGTTACTGCTGTTGCAGTCTTACTGCTTCTCTCCTAGCTGCTACAGCACATAAAATGGCGCTTTGGCTAGTATCTCTCAAATGGTTGTTTCAGAGGTTGCAAAACACTGCTTTAAAACATTTAGGGAGGGCTGTATCTTGGCTTTGAGGACACAGTGCAGGCAAGCCCAGGGACAGTGAATTTGCTAGGGCTCATGCAGGCCAAGTTGTGAGTGCAAGTCGCAGATGTTTTAGCTTAAGAGCTAATAGAGTATTCCTGTCCAGAAACAAACACGTGGGAGTGCGTTTAGCCATCTTTCACAATGCTGTGGCACCTAGTGACAAGTACAGGCTTGGAAAACAGCATACTCAAATAAAAGCTCAAAGGCCAGTGTATATTGGAGGAGTTTCTCCTGTGACACCAACTCTGTGCCTTCATCTGGCATGAGGAGCTTGATGGGAGAGTGGGACAGAAAAGTCCTGTCTGTACTCCAGTGTGGGTGAGTAAGCATTCCAGGATAATCAGTTTTAATTCCTGTTGAAATTTGTAAAAAGCCCCTCTGGACTAGAGCCTGTAAGGTTACAGTGATCAGCAAAGAAACTGTGAGTGCTGAAAGGTAATGGGTGGGCAGCATTTGATGAACTCAAACACAGGAGAATTGCTGCTGTATTTTCGGAGAGGAATAGAGTCCTTGAGTTGTTGCTGCCTGCTGGCAAAGGCTTTGGGATTCCAGTGATTTGTTACTTCTGGTGTTTTGGGACTGTCTGTGAGCACAGTGAAGGGGATTATCTACCCTGTTGTGGTGTCTGGAGGCTGGTAAGCACCTGATGAAAAGTCTCCAAGTAGGTGGTGAGAGTGATCCCTGCTGCAGAGCAGAGCCTTCATGGTACTGCCCCAGAGCAGTTCCCTTGCTAGCAGCTCAGGGGCAGAAAGGTTTTCTGTGGCTTGGACAGCAGCATATAGCCTGGTTTAACACATCTTACGGTAGCAGGCTGCTCTTGCCCTTCTGGGGCCGGCCACACATCCCCCCAGGCCTGGAGTGCTGTGGTTGCGGTGCCAGCAGTGTGTGCTGAGCTCTGCACAGCACCATACAGCTCACCGGCACATGTGCTCTGTGCCACAGCAAAATGGCTCACCTGGCTGGAAAGAGCACCTGGTTTTGTTGTATTACTTCCACCATGCTATAAACCCTCTTTGCCTGAAGCGTGGGGAAAGTGTCCTGGAGTTCAGTTTCTCATTTTCCTTGGAAGCTATTAACAGCCACTCTGGGCTCCTGCACCACTGCAATCAGTGCTGGGCAGACGCAATGACAGGGAGTATGTTTCACACCGTGAGGTTTGCTGGGGCTTAGAGGTCACTTAGAGGTCAACTGACCAAGTGTGACCACTTTGGGAAGCTCCTGCTGGTAGTGGAGTCTCTGCCCTAAGGGCAGAGCCCTTTGGAAAGAGCTGATAAGGCCCTGGCCAGCTGGCTGCCACTTTCTGGTAATGCAGTCTGGTGCAATCTCATCCCCACACCAGACGGGGCTGCAGCTCTTCACTGAATACTTTTGGAAAGTGCCTTCCCCAAGTTGTTAATCTGTTTCTGAGAAGACTGGGGAAAGAGGCTGCTGTCACTGTTCCCCCAGCCACCTTCTCTGGGAAATTCTCCGCCTCTTGATTGTGGGGAGGGATGGGGAGTGTTTTGAAACTTTGGGGGAAGTGATGTTTGTGGTGAGTGTGTTGTTGAGGAGCCCTGATAAAAATCCACTGCTCACCAAGTAAAGCTGGGAAATCAAAATTAAGAGCAGAGGATAAATGGGTGGAGAACGGGACTAGGAGTGATGCAGGAGCATGCTGCATGGCAGTGGTGTTGGTGAAAGGGTCTGTTCCATATGTGAAAGGCTGTCCAAGCATTCTAGCTCTCTTTTGCTGTCACCTGGCCACAAGGGAATTCAGTAACATGCTACCTGCTGCTGCCTCTGAGGAGAAAGCAGCTCTTGCTGTTGGCTCTGCCTCTCCAGCCTGGGGAAACTTAGAGCTGGTCATAGTGGCTGCAGCGGTCACTGGTCAGCACAGCTGAACTCGGGGAAGGGACCATCAGCTTAATTAAGAACTGGCTTTGTCCATGTGGTTTTGAAGAGCCTTCAGAAGGAGAGGGCCTGAGGCTGATTGTGGGCTGCAGGAGACATTTTGGTGACTGCTGGGGGGAAGCTGCATGGTCAAGTTGAAATGCTTCTGTGTAAACTTCCTGATTTCTTGGAAGTCAGGAAACACCATGGCCAAAATTGCCTTAGTTTTTACTTCAGGCCTCTTATCTATCTGTGTTACAGTGTGGTCTTCATGGTCACAGGCTGTGTCTTCCAGACGCAGTGCACAGATGGAAGATGCTCACTAGCTAACTTTGTTAATCCTGCTGTGTGCTGGTGTCCCTGCTAACCAAGACCAAACTATTCATTTTCTCACAAGCTGCTTCTTCTACTTAATTGCTGTGACATCTGAGCACTTCACAAACAGTAACTGAATTTTGCAGCCTCCTTTATAGAAGAAAGGTGTCAACTTTGTCCAGTATGGGTTAAAGATAATTTGTTAATGGAACTGTATTTTTGTTTTCTTTAAGCAGCCATTGATTTATGTTGTGGTCTGTTCAATGTAAAAACAGTAACAGTGTTGACTGCCAGTGTGCCTGATCTCTGAATCCAGAGTGGGGAACTCCTTTGAGCCCAGAGCCAGCTCTGGCAGCCACAGGCTGGCCCATGGGTGTGGGGGAAATGTCTCCTGCAGTTCAGCCTAGTTGAGCTATTTTTCAACTAGGAAGCTGGTCAAAAGCTAAAAAAACCATGAAAGGCTTTAGTAAACTTATCAGGCTGTGAGAATAGGCTGAGTGCTTTTTGGGGGCATGTTTTGAACCCCTGCAGGTGGAGATGGAGAATTGACCTGCAGCCCTGGGTGGAGAGTTTTGTAGCCAGAGGTGCAGGATGCTGCTGCCTGTGCTGTGAGAGGACAGAATGGCTTCTGCTCTGCTCTGAAGTCATCTCCAGCACAAGACAGTTGTGGACCAGGGTTCTTAAGTGAGGATCATGTCCTGAGCAGAGAACAAAATGGCCAAGCCTCGAAGAGGGATGGTTTTCCAATACTTGATTTTCCTGTATGATTGTTAATTTAGTGGGCCTAAATGTGTTTGTAGGGAAGTGATCTGACTCCATGACACTCTAGCCAGCATGGCAGGCATAGTCAAAAAAGGCAAAATATTTTCTGTGTTCCCTGGAAGATTTTGGCATTTGATATTTAGATGAAGTGTTTGAAGTGTAAGTTGCAGCACATACAGCTTTCCTGGAGGAGGTGCTTTCCTGGAGGAGGTACTTTCCTCTTTGTTCTAATAATATCATGCACAGGAAATGCTCAGTTACTGCTCAGGATTCTTCTCCAGAGAGTATCTGTACCTTTGCTGTCCAGAGCCTGGTAGAAGGAGGAGCACAGGCCTTTGCACCTGAAGGATTGCTGCAGCTTGGACAGCTCTTTCTCCCAGGCCGCAGGTCATACAGTCCTCTAGGCATGACTGAGTTTATTTGTCCTAATGTTTCATGCATTAAATGTGCCTCAGCCAGACCTTGTTCTTTGAAGCCCTATATAGTGTGTGGAGAGAAGGGAATACCTCTTGTGATCAATTAATTCCTGCCTCCTTAGAAGGCTAAGTTAGGATGTGTCAACTTGTCTGGAGGAGCCTGCCTCTTCCTGGCTGTAGGAGAACCAGGGTAAGTGGTGTTAGAGGCAACTTGTGTATGAGTCAAAGCATTGCCTCCCCTGCCTCTGTCCTTAATGTTCTCCCTTCCACATAAACTCTTCTCTGGTCTGGGGCAAAATCCATCACAAACCTATTTTCTCTAACAAAGTGCTCTTCCTGCTGGAGATACTTTGTCCTTTGGGATTTCAGGCAGAGCTGCGTGGATGGAGGCATTTTGGACTGTATTGGATGTGTTGTGTATTTCCAGAAAGCATTACCAAGAGTGACAGTGTGGCTGTGTTTCTACAGCCACGAGCCCTTCTGCACAGCTCCTGGCCCTCTCCCTGGCTGCAGCCCACTGCCCACAGAGGGAGGTGGGTGTGTGGGTTGGTCTGTATCCGTGTACATGAACTCACCCCTGCCCATTTTTACTTTCCCAGGTTACCAGCAAAAGTATTTTCTTTCCATGACTACCTTGTTTTGTGTGTTTTGCTGTGGCACCAACCCTCTCATTTCTCTATTCAGTCCATTAACCACTTATAAAGTGTTTTAGCCTCAAGCTATTGTTAATTTTGTCCCCTCTGAGTGTTTCTCAGTAGGCTGAAGAGAAACACCACCTTGGCAGCCCAAAGACTCCTGTTTGGGGCCATCTGCCCCTGCTGTGAGCCAGCTTTGGTTTCCCAGCTCCATTGGCTGGGTGCAATCCTGGCGTGGGGGGGTCAGGTCTGTGCCCCAGCCCAGGTCTGTGCAGAAATGTCCCAGGGCTGCAGGTCAGGCAGGTGTCAGAGCAGCAGCTGTTTAGTCCCAGCAAAGATCACTCCATGCTCCAGAGGAAGGGTGTATTTTTGTTCACACATCATGCAAATACCAGGGAGAGGAGCCAGGAGGTTTCAGGTCTCCGGTCTGAGAGTGGACACAAACTGCTGGTGCAGAGACCAAGGCTCTGGCTTTGCTAAAATTACTGGGATGTTGAACGTCCCTCATGGTGAAAGCTAACAAGTATAATGCAGGACTTGTTCATAATGCTTCTCCAAGCATTTAATACCTTTGCTAAGGCAAAACTCATTTTAAGACATCACTTAAGACATCTCACTAATTCCAAAAAAGGATTTCTCTGGTGAACCAGTCACTATTGGAGCAGTCCAGCCACACCTTTTGTTTCCCTTTTTCTGTTCTTGCAAGCAAGTCTCGTGAGGGAGTCCCAAGAAAATTCTGCTTCCATGTCTTCAGTGCTGGTGTTTTCCAGCAATGTATGTGTTAACAGCTTTATTTATAAATGGGCTGCTTTAGTGATTTTTGTGTGCTCCTTTCCTCCTCAAAACAGCTCCTCCTTCCAAGGGTGCTGTGATATACAGGAGCCTAACAGTTTTTTGCTCCTCCTGTTTTTCTTGGAGTTTATAGTGAAATTTTGATTAAAGATGATTACTTTTCAATGATTGCTAATACTTTTGGTTCACTTAAACTGGATATTTTATGTATGTCAGTGGATTATTTTTTTGTCTCTTTAAAGTACAACTTTCAAACAGAATGTCACATGTAATGAAATGTGTTTGAAATTCTCTGAGGTGTTGTTTGACTGTGTGGGTCACACTGGAGTAGGGGACACCTCCCATGGGTCTGACACGTGCAGTCCTTCTGCTTTGTCTCCTGAGTCTCCTGCACCTCTGTGGCTGTGGGAGGTGCTGCAGAGATGTCCCTGGAACACGCAAAGGGAGGTTTGCAGGCAGGAATTTTGGTGTTACTCCTGCTTACGTTATTTGGGGAAGAAGTTTTGCCTCTGGGCGCAGTGCCCAGTGCAGCACTCACTGCCCTCCCTCCAGTTCAGAGAACTGAGCTGTAATACAAGCTCTCCTCCACCCTTCCTCCAGCCTTATCTTCCTTGCAGACAGACTTTTCCCTTTGCTTTCCTCGAACTCTTCTGACAACACTGTTGTCTGATCTGTGTTCCTCTACCCTTCCCCAGCCTACCTCTCTCCTTGCTCAATGAACTTTTAGACTCCTGGATGTAGTGAAAAACAAATCCTTCTTGGTTCCAGCTGAGTTCCCACTCCTCTAATCTTTTCCTTTCTCTATTTGCTTGCATTTGCTGTCTGGAGATGCTGTTTGCAGATCCAATGTGAGATCCTCTTGGCACTTCTCTGTGCAGTCCCAGGCACTGCTCTGCGAACTGCAATGGCCTTTTTGGGGCCAAAACGGGAAATATTTCATCCTTGCATTCTTGGCACTCACCAGCACTGGTGTCTTCCTTACATGTCTGTCTTCACCACTTTGTCCATGCATGTCTGTGCTGTGATGATCCAGAAGACCAGTGGCTTTCTGTGAGGTGCAGCTGCTGGCGGTGCTGGGATCCTGTATTTGTGCATGTCGTGGTGTGGTGTTTGCCATGGTGACACCAACCATGGAAGCTCGTGCTGCTCTGGAGGAAAGTGTCCCAGTGACCTGCAGCACTGCTTGAGTCTGTTTCTCTCTTGTCCACCATTTCTAGTGCTCCTGAATCTCTTGGGTCAGCCCAGAGCCCTGTGCTTCCCAGCAGCTGAGGGCATAGGGAAGGCTTTCATGCCCATACAAGGAGAGATTTGGTTTGTTGAGGTTTGTGGAGTGTTGGTGGCAGGTAGTTAGGGAAAGGAGGATGAGAAGGGGCAGCTTTGTGCTGCAGCATTTAACTGCTTTGCTTGCAGGGATAGGGGCATTTCTGAAAATTGGCTTACTGAACCCTGGATACTCTGTCAGAAAACATCCCTTCCCACCTTGGTGACAGAAACAGGACCACTCTGCTCTCTCTGCATAGAGCCCAATGGCCTGCAGAAAGGTTTTGGTGCAGGCCCAAAGGAGGGATGTGACACTCCCTCATCTGAAGCTGTATTTTTTGATTCACCATGTTTCTCAGGACAGGGACAAGGCTAATAGTGCTGCTGTCATCAAGGTCATGTGATTTTTTCTGGCTTTTATAGCCAGGCACCAGGTCAGCAATGGAAGGAAAATCAACAGGCACCTGAGAAGCCACAGGGTAACTGTCTGGTGGGCAGAAAGCATGTGGGATGTTTTGTAATGCAGCCAAATACTTGTGTGGTGCTGTGGCATGCCATCATGCTGTAGCTGTGCAGCACGTGGGGAACTCTGGCAGGGTCAGCTGGTAAGGTTGGCAGGTCACACTGGTCCTCAGTCATGCCCACCAGAGCAAGTGGTCCAGGTGCAAGGCTGGGAGAGTTGTGAGTACGTGCTGGTGCCTGCAGTGCTGGTGCCTGCAGTGCTGGTGCCTGCAGTGCTGGTGCTGTGCTGCACTGAGTGCTGCATGTGACGTGTTTGTGAAACAGGCTGGCGGCTCACAGCCATGGACATTTGGCCACACAAGGTAAGTCAGCTGTAAAAATCAATGAAAGCTGATTTTTAAAACACCCATTTATAAGCCCCCAGACAGACTGCAAGGGGCTGAGTGCTGCTGGGAGAGTCCCTCTTCTGTCCACTCCCTTTGGTCCCAGGGGGCAGAATGCAGCCCAGCCCTGAGAGATACATGGAGCAGCAGGTACTGGGATGGACAGGCTGGGAGACTACTCTGATAAGCTATGAGCTCTGCTCTTGGCTTCCAGAGGAGCTGAGGATGTCCTGGTGCCTTTTACTGCCTGCTCATCTCCTGCCTCCCATCACCTGGGCTCACCCAAGTGTCATGGGTACTGCAGCACCCAAAGGTCAGCTTCTCATCATCCCATAGCCCTGCTGTGGCTCTAAGAAATGAGCTCCCTTCCATAAACCTGCTGATGCCAGTATCTGGGAGAGCCTCAGGATCATGCTGGAGGATAAAGAAATGTGGTTGTACCCAGAATTCTGTCACACAAACAGAGAGAAGTTGTTTCACGAAGGATCTAGGACTCAGCTCACAGCCCAAATGGGCAGCAAGCAGCCACCTCTGCCTCTTTCCCTTCAGTCTCAGACATGATTGCTGTGTGTAAGCTGCTGGAGGAAGACCAAGTTGTGCTTTTGTTGCTTTCCTGTGCTTACTTGATATTTTTCCCTACAAAAATTGTTTAATTTGCCTGACCACTTTATGGATTGTTTGCAAAGTTTATTTAAAGTCCCATATGCACCAATATGTTGCTGCACCAGAAATGCTGCACCCTTAGGGTGGTTTATTGTGTTCCTTTTTTTTTACTGTGTCAGTGCATATTTGCAAAGTAAATCAACTACTTCAAAAGGAAATTAATTTGCTTCCTGCCTTTATGTTTGGCTCCTATCTTGGGGAGGAGGAAGGAGTTTCAAAAGTCATGAGGAATATAAATAGAATTAAGATGCAGTAAAATACCTATCTGCCTGAGCTTCTTATTGTACAAGGGTCAAAAGTGTCCCAAGATGTCCTATTGCAAGGAATGGGATGCTCTGGGCTTGCTGCTAGAGGGAACTTGGTCCAGATGGGGTGATTTGGCACTCACCTGAGTGCTGTGTCACCAGGCAGCCCTGTCCTGGTTGGACTGGGGAGAGCCTGGCACGTGGCTGGGTTTGAGCACTAGGGCTCCCCAGGAGGTTCTGTGTGTGGGAGCAGCTTTCCTGTGCCAATGAGTTGCTGTCCACCCTCACTTCCTCCCAGGGCTGCTCACACTGCATGTGTGGTCTTTATCGTCCCCACGCAGCTCATCACACTGATCTCCTCTGCAGAGCCATGCAAGGGGGGACCTGCAGGTCTTCCTCCCTTCCCACAGCTCCTGTTTGAAAGGCAGTTCTGCCTGCTCTGAAAGCTGCCTGGTGGAGAAGGACTTGGTGGTGCTAGTCAGCAGTGGCTGAATATGAGCCAGGTAGCCAAGAAGGCCAATGGCACCTGGCCTGTACCAGCCATAGTGTGGCCAGCAGGACCAGGGCAGTGACCATCCCCCTGTGCTGGGCACTGCTGAGGCCCCACCTCGAATCCTGGGGTGGCCCCTTACTCCAAAAAAAGACACTGAGGCGCTGGACTGTGTCCAGAGAAGGGCAAGAGAGCTGGGGAAGAGTGTGGAGCACCAGGAGCAGCTGGGAGGGCTCAGCCTGGAGAAAAGGAGGCTCAGGGGGGACCTTCTGGTTCTGCACAACTCCCTGACAGGAGGGTGCAGCCAGGTGGGGGTTGAGCTCTGCTCCCAGGGAACAAGGGACAGGATGAGAGGAAACTGCCTCAAGGTGTGCCAGGAGAGGTTTAGGTTGGATATTGGGAAAATTTCTTCATGGAAAGGGTTGTCAAGCATTGGAACAGGCTGCCAGGACCATGGTGGAGTCACCATCCCTTGAAGGGTTCAAAAAATGTGTGGATGACTTGAGGACATGGTTTGGAGGTGGTGCTGGGTTGATGGGTGGACTGATGATTTTGGAAGTCTTTTCTAATCTTAGTGAGTCTGTGATTCTTTGAGGTTTTCTTCTGGCTGCCTGCCCATCAAGTCGTGGTCCAAATGGCTTCAGAATCAATGAAAGTTTCTTGACTGTTACCACAGAAGTGTTCAGATGATTCAGGTCACATTCCTAAAATATTGTGGTTATGAGTCCTCCCAGCTGAAATTCCTGGCCAGGCTCATACCTGTCACTGCAGCATCCTCTCCTCACTCATGGCCAACTCAGTGTCCCATCCCAGGTGCTGCAGAACCTGCTGCTCCTGCAGCTCTAACCAGCCCAGCTACCCCCCTGTTCCATGCCCAGGTTTGCCAGCTCCTCCTCGTCTTTCCCATTTCCACAAAGGTTGGCTGTGCTTCCAGTTCCATTCTTGCCCTTCTGCTCTGTCTCACTGAAAATCCCTGCTGCAGGTAAATCTGCACTCACCTGTGTGTCCCCTGCCCTGCTTCCCTCTGGGCCTGCTCTCTCCTGTGTGCCTCTGGCCAGCCATGTCCTCAGGTTACCTGTCCTGAGGTCTCACTAATTTCTTGCATACCTGCCACCACCACTTCTGTATTGCTACTTAAATGGTGGTTTCCATTTAGGAAAATGTAGGAAAGTAGGAAAGGGGCTTTGTGTGCGGAGTTCTCAGAGGGGTCCCTTCCCAAGCTGTCTGTTCCAAAGCAGGTACCATACTCCAAGTCTGGCAGTAGGATTGGCCTGACTGGCCCTGATAGTCTCTTCCCTGCTCTGCCTGTGCCTTTCAAGTTTTATTTAAAATAAAATTTTAAAATCCTGAATTAAGCAGTCATCTTTGTACAGGGAAGAAGGAAGAATCTGCAGGCCAGCACACATAGATCCCAGTAAAGATGTGCTGTAACAATTTGGTATCTGTAGGAACCACAGCTTCTTGCTATTCTAAAAAAGGAAAGGAAAGGCTGAAAATAGCATAATCCCAGGAAAATAGAACAATTGCTGTTGCTGAAGTTAAGTATCTAAAATGAACCCACATTGGAAGCAAGTCAAAAAAAGGAAACGTTTGGAGATTGCCTGTGAAACTCTAAAATGCTGTGATTCTCCCAAAGTAACCCAAGGGCTAGATTTGGGACAGATGCTCTTGCTGCAGACCCCAGTGCCCCTGTTTCCCACAGCCCTTTCACCAGTTACAAAGTCCTGGGTCTGTTTCTGTTGAAGCTCAGTCCAAGATCTGTCAGGTGAATATTAAGCCAGGCTTTACTGAACTGACGTCCTGCAGTGCCTGCTCCTCACTACTCCAGAGGAGAGGGCAGGAGTTTCTGTATTCATGACTGCCTTCCCCTGTACACGTTCTTTAGCTGTTTCTTCCATTTCCCTTGTTAGTTATTAAACCTAGATTTGACACTCTCTGGTTTCATTGTGAAGAAGGTTTATGTGAGTCAGGCAGGTGCTGCCAGACTGCGCAGTGCAGGCGAGAGCTCCCCGTGCCTGTCATGGACTGATCCCCTTCTCCTGTCCCTCCCGCAGTGGCTGAAGGACCCCGGGCCCCGCAATGAGAAGAGGACTCTGTTCTGCGACATGGTGTGTTTCCTGTTCATCACTCCCCTGGCGGCGATCTCGGGCTGGCTGTGTCTGCGCGGGGCTCAGGACCACTTGCAGTTCAACAGCAGGCTGGAGGCCATCGGACTCATAGCACTCACTATAGCACTTTTCACGATCTACGTCCTTTGGACGCTGGTAAGTGCCAGCTGCTGGGGTCCTGCTCCTGCTCAAACAGGAGTGGAAGCACTGGCTCACACCTCATCGGTGCCACCTGCTATTTCTGCCTCCCTGTGTGAGAACACTTTGGGCTCTTCCACTTGAATGTCCATTTAGTTATCTTCATGTGTGAGGTGCTAAAGTTGTTGCTGAGAATGGAAAACCACTTCCCTGGTCATCTGCTTTCCAGACTGTCACAGTGTTCCCCGAGTGTCAGGTATCCAATATAGACGTGCCAGAGCTGGGATGGGGCTGGGTGGGAAGGGCTTGGGCCTGGGTCAGGCAGTGGCCCATCTGTGGTACAAGAAGAAATGCAAACTTGGTACCTGGGCAGTGCAGGGGGAAAGTAAAATCTGTAGCAAGTTTGACTCCTAAATAATTTACCATTGTGTCCCACTGTGCTTTTGCTGCTCAGTGCAGACTGGCCATGCCCAGCCAGGGCAGACTGGCCTTGGGGATCTCTGGCCACAACTAAACAAATTCCTACACAGTATTTTTAAGGTGTGGGTAACACAGAAGGTGTGTGCAAGGAGCTCTCTGGCCCTGGGGAAACTTGTGGCTTCTCTGATGCTGGATTGTGTGGTTGGCCCAAAGCCAAGGCTTAGTAGCCAGCCTGCCGTGGCCCACTGCTGCATGGGGCGCACTGGGGATTGCCAGGAACCTGCACTTGAGCCAGTCTGGGTGTTGAACTGATCCGTGCTGGGAAAGAGCTTCCTGCAGATGCCTTGTTTGGCGTCTCTGGATGTACTGAATTAGGGGGCGAGGACCTTGCAGCTTGCAGGGAGCTGAGAAGAGCAGGACAGCGAATGTGGGTTTGGGTTTGGCACATGTGAAGGCTCAGTGGAGCTGCCCAGCCCCTCCCCAGGGCTGCTCTCTCTGGAGGCTGCCAGCCCAGGGACTTCCCTCTTCACTTTATTTTGTCTTGTGTTGCTGAGTGGACTTCTGGGTTTGGATCTTGATTTTGGCTCTCCTGTTCCAAGCCCTGTGTGTGCTCATGCCCTGTCAGTGCCCTTTTCCAGCTGCTTGCTGGGAAACACCATTTTGGGAAGGGAAGAAGTGCAGTTGGTGCAGGAGAAATAGTGGGACCCCAAAAAGCTGGCAGTTCTGTGGGCAATAGAAATTCCCCAGTCCATTTCCCTGCCATGTCGTGTTCCAATTTCTCAGAGTAACTCCTTCCCCTGTGGCTGGACACTGCTTACAGCTCTCTCCCACAGACTTGGGAGCCAGGGCAGGTTGAGCTGTTGCTGCAGCAGCCCCTGCTCTGGGGGCAAAAGTGCCTGGGGGCAAAGCTGGAGCCACTCTGCACGGGAGCCAGGGAGGAAATGCTGCATGTTCCTGCATGAAGCTTCTTTCTGTAGGAAACCAAGCTAAAATTGGAAACCTTAAGAGGAAATGTTTCCATCTTCTCCATCTCAGGACTGGTGGGGAGGAGCTGGAAACCTGGAGGGAATGGAAAAATGTTTGTGCAGTAACGAGTCATGACTAAAATGACTCTAATTCTGCTGTGCTTAACTTTTCCTTGAGCAGAGGAGGACTTCACATAAGTGAAACCCCTTTATTCATATTCAGCTCATTCAACTCTGGGCTGTGCAGTACAGGGGGCTGATATGTTGGAGGGGGTTCATGGTGGTAATAAGCATGAGGGTTGTGAGAGGCTATAGCCAATGCTGCAGCTCCTTTGTGAGGAGTAAGAGCCTTCCTTGAAGTTTCTACCATCAGCTCTCCATTCTCTGAAGACTGGGAGATGCATTTGTCAGCAAACAACCTTATTGCCACAGTCCCTCTGCAACTGAGCTTACTGAGGGGCACAGATCAGTAAGTTAATTACCTCAGTGCCACGGTGGCACAGCTTCATTTCTCATAAGATGTGTTATAGACACATCCAGAAGTAATAGTTTTACTGAGTTTTCCATGTCAGATGCACTTCCTGGTACGTCCTAGTTGCCAGCTAAATGCTTCCTGTAAGAAAGCCTGGATTAGATCAGTGGCTGACTGGATTCTGTATTTAAGCTGAGCTCGAAGCTCCCCTTGCAGGGCTGTTCTGAAACTGCAGGGCTAGCTCCTGCCTCTGCTGGGCTGCTCCGGGTCCCTCCAGCCTTTGCATCCTCCTGTCTCCCTCTGGGTGGACAAGTCTCCCAGGCCATGTTATTGTCAGAAAATAATGAGTCCAGCTGCTGTCCTGTTGCAGACCAAGGAGGGAAGGTTTTTGCACAGGGCAAAGAAGATCCCCTGGGATCTGTGAGATGGCAGGAAGCTGCTTAGATTCAGACCCTTGTTTTGCCTGCCCAAGGTGCTGGCTGCAGCTTGGGGCTGGGTGAAGGGGTGAGTTGTATCTCACACCCACCACATTTCACCAGCCCAGACTTAAACCCAGCTGAGCAAACCCCGTCCCACTGTGCTGCTGCTGCCCAGAAGGCTCTTTTGGCTGTGCCCTGCTCGGCCTGGTGTTACCAGGAAGGGATTGATTGCTTGTCAGAGGCTGGGGACACAGAGTGCCCCAAACCATGCTGGGGTCAGTGCTGGCTGCCTTGCCCGAGGATAACGGATCCCCAGAGGAGGAGGGGTGCTGGCACCTGGCTGTCCCTCCGGCACGAGTGGCAGGGGTTGGTGACAGAGCTGCGTTCTCCCCGCCAGGTCTCGTTCCGCTACCACTGCCAGCTGTACTCGGAGTGGCGAAGGACCAACCAGAAAGTTCGCTTGATGATCCCAGCCTCGCGGAGCCCTCACCCCGTGCCCCACTCCCTCCTCTCTGCCAAGCTCATGAAGAAGACTGCGGATGAGACCACCGTGTGAGCCATCCCACGGGGAGGGTCGAGTGTCCCCGCAGGCCCAGGGAACACAGCAGCTGTGGGGGCACTGGAAAACAATCATCCCACCCAAAGGGACTCTGTACCTTGGCATAGAGACACATAATCAACATCGGTGTGTGAAATGGCCCAAAAGAGCCTGATGGCAGAAAATGCCTGTCTGCAGGGACACTTTACTATAACTAAATACCATATGTGGAAAACATCTCCCTCTCTATATATATATCTATATATAGTATTATTTTTTAATGGCCATGCATATTGTGTTTCAGTCCTTTTGTGTTGATGTTCTAAGCTTCAGGATAGAAGCTGGCAGCCTGATCTCATTCAGAGGTTAAATCAATGCCTTTTCTCCAAATGAATATATGAAGAACACTTTTCATCAACCATTCTTGAAAGTCCCCTTCTCCTTTGCACTAAATTGGTTTTGATATACTGCAGCAGCCTTCCCGTTACTCTTTGGTCTCTTTTGTGCTGTTCTGTCCTTTCTAGAAAGTTGAGTGTTTTTAATAATTATAATCCCAGAAGGAGTAAAATGACGTAATACTGAATGGAGACATTTTGTATTGTAAAGTACTGTAATTTTGAGAATTTCAAAATCAGTTTCAGAATGAGAGAATCTTTTCCAGTGCAGACATGATCTCACAAAATGCTTTCCTTGAGATCCTGGCTCATCCCCAAGACCTGGATGCACTCAGCCCTTGGTCTGTCTGGCAAAGGTAGATGGAGGATCCGAGGGTGGGGAGTGATGGCTCTGTACTAGCTAAACCCACCATTGCCTTTTGCTTTGAAAAGATTGAGAAAGGAGCTTTCCTGACCCCAGAAGGTGGGAGTTGGAGTCTCTGTTTGCTGGTGTCCTTTCACCACCTTGAGGCTGGGCCTCCCGTAGCATCAGTTCCACACGTACCTTATTAAGGGACAGGCCATGCCCTGCGGCACTGGCAGGACACAGGTGCTCTTGGCTGTCTCTGCGCTTTATTTGCACATTCCAGAGGAGCTGCTGGGATTGGGTTCATCCCTGGTAGTGCTGCCTGCCCGTTGTGTCCTCTAGTGAAACCCCCCCCGTTTGCTGGTTCCCAGAGAACAGGCTCTGGGTCCCTTGTCCTGTGGGGCTGGTGTTCTTCCTCCTCCTCCTCCTTTCACCTCCGTTTCTGTGGAGCTCTCTCAGCCCTCTGCATGCCCCCTCGGAGTGCCCCCTCTGCCAAGAGTCTCCCTGATTTGGCTTTGCTCCTTGCCTCTGCCACCTCCTCATCCTGCCAGACAGTGCCCGTGCCTGGTGCTGAGCTTTCCTGAGCCTCCCGAGTGGCACAGGCTGTGCCCTGCTGGGTGCTCCAGAGGTGTGTGCAGCTGCTTGGCTGGAGCCTGGGCTCTGGCTCCGTGTGGTGGTGAGGGTGAAGAGCAGGCAGGAGGCAGGCTCCGAGGGGCCTGTGTCCTTGCAGTGGATGGTGGTGGTCATTCACTATGTCCTCCTGCCCCTTTGCTGAAAGCAAGTGGATCAGTGCAATTCCCTGCAAGATGGAGATCTGCAAGTTCCTGAATTCAAAGCACCATGTGCACTTCCTCCTCCTCCTCATCTCTGGCTGCAAAGCAGGATGTGTTTCCTTATGTGTTCCCTCACCTTGGGCTGGAAGTTGCTGGTGGCATGAGCAGCAGGGACCAGTGTGCCATCTCACCCAACAGGATTGCTCCAGCCCTGGGCCCTGGTCTCTGTCTGCTCTCCTCCATCTCCTCTCCTAGGGTTCTGGTGCAACTTGGGGATACCCTGGCATATCTTGTAGCAGCCTCTCTGTGCCCTGAGGGCTGCTCTGAACTGGTCTCTCTTGCAAGCGTGGGGGGCTGGTGTGGCCACAGGGTGAACATCCTCTGCTACAACCAGGCTGCACATCTCTGCTCCCCTCTCTTGACCAGCCCCCTGCCTGTCCCTTCCTTTCTGCCACGTATCCATGGGTGTCTGCCCTTTTCCCAGTCATGCAGGGATTACTCTGCCCCTGGTACTCTTGGTGGAGAGGCTGCTGCAGCTCAGCTCCATCACAGTCCCTGCTTCAGTCCCACGCAGGCACTCCCCACTCTGCACACTCCTTCCATGGCAGCAGGCTCTGCACCACTGCTCTGTGCCTTGTCCTGGGTGTCCCTTCCTGCAGCCCCTTCCCAACAGCCCCCTTGTCACCAGGACATCACCGGTGAAGAAGAATGGATGGGGTGGTTTAGCCTTCCCAGCCGTGGCTGCCTCCCAGGAGCTTGGCCCCCCAATGCACCAAGTTCTGGCAGGTGATGAGAGATGCTCTGTCCCGCAGCACGTCCCCAGGGTAAGGACATAATGGAGCCAGTGTTCCAGTTAGGAAACCCACTGTCAATCCACATCTGCAACTGTGAAAGCCAGAAGCCCCTGGCTGGGGCAGTGGGGGCCCAGCCCTGTGCTGCTGTGTGGCCGCAGCTGCACTCAGCATCCTTGGCTTTATTGTCTTTGCCAATAATTGGAGTTGTTGCATGTCCCTGCAAGACCCACTAGTGACTCCTTGAGTCTTGTCCTCCTTCCCAGAGGAGATGTTCAGCTCGTGGATGTGGGCAGTCGGTGTCTGACCCACCACGTTCCAGTGTGTTCTGGGGAAATGGGCTGTGCAATGATGTAAATAAAAGTGAGACAAACTTTGGGCTGTTGCGTTGTTACTGGAGGGGGCCAGAGCTGCAGAGCCCAGGCTGCCTCCCTGAGAGCACCCTCGGTACTTCCTGCCTGGGGTAGCTGCCCTGATCAGCCCCTACAGCCCCAGCAGAAGGTTTCAAAGTTGGACAAAACCCAGGGCTTTTGTCATTTCTGGGCGTTTTCTTCAGTGTGCAGAAGCCTCCCTGTGGGCCAAGCAAGGCAATGATGTTTGGGCCAAGTCAAGAGTCCTTTGGCCCCTGGTTGGGCCAGGGGTGTGTATGGGGCTGCACAGAGCAACCCTGGTGCTGCCCATGATGTTGCCCTGCAGAGGCTCCTGAGGCTGCCCCTGACCCAGGCCTGCCCAGGGCCCTCCAGCCCAGCCCCTCGCTCTGGGGCCGTGGGAGATGCTGGACACGTCTGTGAGCCCATGCCCTCCCTGGTGACCCTGCTGGGGTCATGGTGGGCTCTGTCCAACTGTGTCCAAGCTGTGTCCCACATGTATCAAACAGTGTTCAAGGTCTGTCCATCTGTGTCCGAGCTGTGTCTGTGTTTGCACTGTGTCCAGGCTGTGTCTGAGCTGTGTCTGAGCTGTGCCCAAATGTGCAAGAGCTGCTGGCAGCTGCAGGGCAGGAGCCTTGCTCTGAGCTGGCTCTGAGAGCCATCCAGGGCCAGCACCATGGCAGGGGCTGCAGGGCAGTGTGGGCAGGATGCCTGCCCAGAGCTGGGCCTGGAACCTCAGGGCAGAGACTTAGGCAGCCATTGGTCCCTGTTCTGGGGGGCAGTGAGGAGCCCCAACATCCCCTGCAGCCTTGGTCCCTGGACCTGTGTTGCAAATCTGGTCATGCCACTCTTGCAGCAGAGGATTGGAAATTGTGAAGCTGCCCATTTAAAGTGCCACTCAAAGCACTGCAACACCAATGTTGGATGCATTTCCAAGGTCCTGGGACAAGGCTTTAGCCTTGGGCAAGACCTTGAATGAGTTTCCTGGCCAAGCTGTCAAATCAAGGGTTTTCTGGGCTTGTTCATATTAGAAGAAAAAAAAAAACATGTAGAAAAAGAGAGTGCCATGGTTGGCTCAGCTGATCCTTTAAAATAAAACTGTGATGCCACACATCAATCTGACAGGGTGGGGGTAGAAAAAAGCAGCATCTGCAACAGCGAGAACAGCATAAAAGGAACAGAAATCCCAGAGAAAAGGATCACTGGGGGAAAAAGAAACACAGTTTAATGGGAAGCGCATTCAGTCACAGCTGCTTGGCTGACATGCCAAATCCAGGAAGGCTTTGTTTGGAGCATGTCTGACAGACCAACGCTGAGAAGAGCATGTTTGTTGAGGTGCCTCCACTATCCATTGCTGCAGCCTTTTTCCCTGGGAACAGGAGGATCCCAGGGCCCTGTTCACACCCTGCTCTGGACTGAGGGCTTTGGGAATCTGGGAGTTGCCCTGTGGTCTCTGTGTCCAGGCACCAGGTGAGGAGGCAGCAGGTCACTGCTGTGATGTGCCTTCTGTACCCATGCTGGGTATG
The DNA here is from genome assembly GCA_013396875.1 of Vireo altiloquus. NCBI lineage: Eukaryota > Metazoa > Chordata > Aves > Passeriformes > Vireonidae > Vireo > Vireo altiloquus. The sequence goes on along the minus strand of VZRF01013076.1, from coordinate 7,151 downwards.
GGACAAACCTCCTGGCCCTGGTTGTCTCCCCAAAACCACTCAGAGCCCATGTGGGTCCAGCCTTGCTCAAGGACCATGGCATTCCTTAAACCTTCCTACCCATTGTGGCACCGGAATGCAGAGACCTCTAGCACACGATAGCTGAATTTAAACTCCCCTAAGTCTTAGTAGTGCAATTCTACATGAAATTGTGTATTTCTCACAAAAATGCTGCAATTATGCAACTCAGCTCCCAAAGAGCTGGTTCTTTTAAATTGAATTTTTGGGGGGCACACCAAGAAGGAAACCAAAGCACAAAATTTACTCCTCCAATCCACAAAATTCCAGTGAAGAGGTTACTGGACACCAATCTGTTGAAAAACCCAACTTTCCTCCAGTCTAAGGAATTGAGCTGGCTTTCAGAAGGGAATTTCTTCTTCTTGATTGAGGTAGGTGTTCCTAAATGCACAGCACAACTCTTTTAGGGTATTTTGCATGACATAGGACAAAAATACGGAACTAACAAATCTTCTGCCATCTCCATCCACCAACAGTTCTGCTGTGAACCTCTGTCATGGTGTAACCCCAGCTGACAAATTAACACTGCACAGCCACTCAGTCACACATCCCCTCCAAGGAAGATGGAGGAAAAAAAGGAAAAAAACCTTTTGATTGGAGATAAAAACAGTTTAATAATTGAAACAAAGTAATATGTAGTAATACCAATGATAATAATAATTGTAATGAAAAAGATATAAACCCCAAGACAGACAAGTGATGCCCAGTACCCAGTTGCTCAGCACCCACTGATCTGTGCCCAGCCTGTCTCCCAGCTGCAGTTGGCCCCTCCCAGGCAGCTCCCCCAGCTGACACACCGGACAGGATGTTCTGTGGCATGGAATATCCCTCTGGCCAGTTTGGGTCAGCTGTCCTGGCTGTGCTCCCCCCAGCTTCTTGTGCAGCTCCTTGCTGGCAGAGCATGAGACACTGAAAAATCCTTGATCTGGGTAAACACCACATGACTGATGGTTTGGTTGCTGCTATCAGTATTATTCTCATGCTAAATCCCAAACCCAGCACTGTGCCGACTACTGAGAGCAAAGTTAACTCTATCCCATCCAAAACCAGGACAGTCTCAGAGGCTCCTGCCCACGAAGAGGAGGAAGTGCCTCATTGGGAGCAGAGATCCCTGGGTTTCCCCAGTCTTGGTGCTACACAGTGGAAGGCTTTGGGCAGGGCTCTGGGGGCAGATACCTGAGCCTCACCCAGCACTGCAACTCTTTGCAGCTCCTGGAGTAGAGCAGGGAGACCAATACTGTCACATGGGCCCACATGCCACCACAACGATGACAAATGAGGTGGCACTAGAGAGGGTCCAACCAGAAAAGTGTTCGGAGAAGAAATATAGTCTGGGCCCAGGCAATATTCACCTACATCCACCTTCTCCTATTCTAAGGACAGGATTTGGCAGGATCCTGTGAAGTGGGACTTTGATGGGGTGGGACCAGAAAGTGGCAGATCTGTGGGAATTGCCTCTCCTGTGGATTTCAGACACAGCTCAGCTTCATGCTTTCCTTCCTGGGCTGTCCCTAGAGCTGCTACCAGCGCTCTGCTGCAAGAAATGTGCTTGTGTCAGGCAAGGAGAGGCTCTGGATGTGTGGGGAAGATAAGCGTTATCATGAGTATCCAGCTATGTTTGGGTTCCTTTAACTTAATTGAAAAAAGCCAGAGGCACTACTCCAGCACCCTTGGAGGAGCTGGGCCCTGCTACATTTTCCATGGCCTCGTCCAGAGCAGCTCTGCAGTGCCCTGGCACTCAGTGGTTGTCCCTGCCATGGGACCTCCAGGCACCAAGCTCCTCCCTGCACTGAGTCTCTCTCCTCCCCATTGTCCCTGCAGTCGCAGCTGAGGGGTGGGGGGGAAGAAGGAGGCTCTGTGGTGGCATCCACCTCCATGACCAGCCAGTCCCCCCCCTTGGTGGCCAGAGGACCCACATGAGGAGAAGCCAGCAGGAATGCAGGACCCTCCCAGCTCCCAGCACCAAGACCCACAATGTTTGCCTTTCCAGTCTCTCCCCTGCCCCCCCATTTCCCTCCCTGTCAGGGGCGCAGCTTGAGCCACGAGCCCATCCCCACCCAGAGCCACAGGTGCAGCCTCTCCCCAGGACACAAGGCCAGGCAGAAGGCAAAGATTGGGGCTTCATTCTCAGCATCAGCAAAAGTCACCTGCTTGTCTGTGAAGTCCAGGCAGACCTGGATGGCCGTAGGGAGGCAGCTAAGGTACAGGGGTGTCCAGTCAGGATCAGTGAAAGCATGGTACTGTCCAAACCACTGCCCCACGGCCCAGATCCCCTCCTGGGGCGTGAAGTTGAGGACCCCCTTCCTCCTGACAGACTCCTGGGCCACTCCCACAGCCCACCACTCCCCTGCTTGCGCCACCTCCACCTCCCAGCAGTGTCTCCCTGCAGCAAAGCCCTGGCTGCCCAGCACACATGGCTCCGTGTCGAACCGCTCGGGGTTGTTGGGCAGCAAGGTCCACTCGTCTCCCCGTCCCACCCCTCGCTGGTCACTGGCCAGGATGAGGAAGGGGTTGGCGGTGTCTGGGTCCAGGGTCATGTCAGCTGGAGACAGAGGAGGAAGAGAAGCTGCTCAGAACAGGCAGGACCTGGGCAGCATCCACCCCAGCAAGAGAAGGGACAGGGTAAGTTTCTTTTCCCTGCAGTGGGAAAACTCCCCTAGCTGGACTGTCCCCTGGCTCCACGGTGCCCCAATCCTGTCCCTGCCCCAGGAGCTTGCACACATCCTGGCCAAAGGGACCTCAGTTTCCTGGAGGAGGAGGCCCCTGAGTGGGTGGATGCACACCTGCAGTGCAGGCATCTGGACCTGAGCTTGGATGTCTCCAGTGCCTCGAGAGCAGAACAGGCAGGTCAGGGCACAAACCAGTGCCGACCATGGTAGACGTTACCCCAAGACCCATAACCCATAGCCCCAAATCCACATCTCTCTGTGAGCAATGTGGAGGGCCAAGAATGTCAGCTCCTGAGCATTTGGTGCCAGAGCTGGGTCTACAGATAAGCACCAAGAGTTCAGCTGGTAGTGTTGCAGCCACCAGGTCCCAACCCATGAAAAGCTGAGGCTGGGACAAGCCCCAGTGCTTTGAATTCCAATAGTTCTCCCACAGCAGAAGCAGGATGCATTTTCTCCTCAACAGAGGACAGTTCCCCCTTCTCTTCTTTTCTGAAAACTCACCTCTTCCACTCAGCTCCTTCACCTCATCCACCAGGGTCTCACTCTCTGCTCTCTCCATCCTGGATGCCAACATATCCACCATCAATCAACAGGACAGGAGACAGGATTCACTGCTGAAAGTGGGAATTGCAAGACTCAAAGACTGCCTGAAGATGGTAAAGCAGAGAAGGAATGATGGAAAGGTCACAGCATTCAGGCACCTTTTAGCTCACCTGCTCAGCCTGCATGTTGGCTCCAGAAAAGCAGGTTTGGGATGGTTTGGAAGGTCTTCAGTCTGCTCCCCACTCCTCTGATCTTCTCATCAGCTCGTGGCTGGACTGGGCTTGCCCAGCACTTCCAGCTTGTTTGAGCAAACAAGGCACGGACTGGATGGTCTGGAGAGCAGAGCTGGGAGTCTGTCTGGGGACCACCCCAAAGAGCTTCCCCCTCTCCTCCTCTGGGCAATGGACCTCCCATGCCCTGAAGCAGCCAGCCCATGTGGGACCTCATCCAACACTTGAATTTGGCAATTCCTCCTGTTCTGCAGTGCCCAGTCCTGTTTACATCACAGGGTCTGCTGCATCTCCCCTCCCTCGGTCCAGCTGCAGGTGGGTGATAAGAGCCCCTGCGTGCTGGAGGAGTCTATCACCCTGTGCAGGATACTCAGAACCCTCCTGAGGCACTTCCAGCCCCGTGGGAGGGCACCTGGGGACAACAGCCAGAGAGCAGTGGCCATGATCTGGGTGTCCAGGCTGCATCCTGTGAAAAGGGGAGGTCTGGCTCCTGCCCTGGCTGTTTGCCCAGTTTTGTACTGTTGCCCATGCGTTCATGGTGGAGATGTTTGCAGGGCATGTGCCACCTCTATTGCTCAGCTAGTAAATGGGGGACAGCAAGTGCTGGGCTTTGCATCCCACCTCCCTGTTCATATGTCCAGGGACAATGGCCTTATCCCCACTCACAGCTGTGAAAAACGAGATTCACTCTGTTGGTAAAATTTAAAAGGTTTAATAAGGGGTTTAATAAAATGACAATAGGAGACAGAAATAAAGCAAAGGGTTAATATAGCTGGGTGCTTGGCAGGCTCCCAGGAGCACACCTTAACTCAGAATACAGTTCCTTAAATGCAACTGCACATTGCACATTCATGGATTGTCATGCATGATTCAAACATTCCTTTTTTGGTACTTTTTGGGTTTCAAGTTCCCCCATCCTGCCACTATTTCTTTTTTGCAGGTCTGTTTAAAATTTGATAATCTGTTGTGGACCAGTTCTGCTGACTAAATCTTTTGGTTACCCTGTGTTCCACTTCCTGATCAATAAATTCTTCCTTCCAGGTTCTGAAGCCTGTCATTGTTATCTTCATCCAGACAATCCAGGAATGTGGGGAACTTCCTTGCTTATCTTTGCTATTCTCTGAGTTAGTTACATGAACAAAAAGGAGTATTCTACATATCATGCTATAATCTTAAGAAATCACACTACTATTTCTAAGAAACTCTATCTATGCAACTAAGTTTTCTAACATTACACATATGACATTCATTTTAATATTTGTGAAAAGTCAATAATACAATATGCACCTATAACAATATCCTCTCTTTCTCTTTTCATAAATCATTTGGCTTGAGCTATAATCCCTGGTTTATAACTTCCAGTATTCATTCATTTCTTTTACAAATCAGTTTCGCTTCTTCAAAGGAGTCTTCTACATTGTTTTGTTTCTTTAATACCATGATCTTTTGTGCCGTTCCAGATGTAGCTGATTTTGGGTCCACAGGCATTGTTACCACCTGCATACCTTGAACCACAGTAGTAATTAGCTGAATAAAACAGGGGATCAGACAGGGAAGAAATATCAAACCAGCTACAACACATAAACGGAAGAAGCCCAACTTTTCCCACCATTCTACTCCCAATAAATTATCCCACCAACTGTTTTTTAGCATTGATTCCCATTTTTGGACCGGCACGTGAGCTATTTTTCTGATATCATTGACTATATCCAGAACAGCTTCCCCATTGTCATCTATTTTCAAACAACAATCTGAAGTATTAAATTTCCCACAAACACCTCCTTCTTTGGCTAACAAATAGTCTAGAGCCAATACTGATACACTACAGCTCTGGTTTGGTTTTGTTGAGTGGTTATTAATTCTATTGCCTGAGCCATTTTGTTTGTTATTACCTCTGCAACCACCTGAAGTCTTATCATGCAATTCAGCAGATAAATTGGGGTCCGATACCCCCAACTCCCATCCTGTGCCCAGGTGGCTGGCCCATATGTTTCCAATATACGTTCAGGGGGCCATTCATCATCTCCCCATTGTTGAAATCCTCCAATCAGTTCTCTTTTATTTCTTTTTAGGTCCTCATAAACTGGTACTCCTAATTGATCCCCAACTGGTTCAGGCAACAGAAAAAATCCTGGCTGTATAATTCCCAGAGTACAGCTCCCTTTCCACCGGGAGGGAGTTTTGGGTATGCTCTTTTTTCCACATATCCAAAATAAACCATCTGGTGCTTTCCAGTAGTCATTCTTCTGTTGATTTATATTTTCCCAAAATCTGGAGATTCCTGGGATCCCAAAGTAAGGATTTTTACCTGTACTATTACATTGAAAAAGTCTAATTTTGTAATTATGCTTACAATTTCCTTCTTTCATTTTCCCCTGAGTCCAGTACAGAGTTGGCTCCCCTGGGACCCACCATGTAGAAGTTCCATTACTAACCTTTTATCTCTTATAGGGAGTACTTCCCACTTCGTTAAGAAAATTTCTCCCAGTGCACCAGAGACATTCTTCCCCTATCACTGTTGACCTTAAAATCCACCCTCCTGGTCGGTTTTCTCCCTTTGTATTTGTCTGGTTCCACTTAAGGAGTTCAATCAGACCTAAGCTACTGCATTTCTGTGGCCATTCCTTGGACATCAGAGCCCCTCCACAGACCCAACAGTTGGTTATGTTAAGTTCTTTACTTATTCTTTCCCCCAGTTCCACAAACAGATTTTTCCTAGTCTTGAGATATCTATTTCCTCTTCTAATTGTTGTTCAAGTTTTGGATATAAATCTTGAAGTGAAACCGGCACAGACTAAGATTGCTGTGCTGGCTTTGCTTTTTCACTTACCAGTTGTTCTTTTACTAAATCTTGGACTTTACTCCCAATAATATATGTGAAACAAATCCATCTTTCCCCTTTTGGACACTCACTTCCCAACCGGTTATCACTCATTCCTAGGTTTTCTGCAATCCAGTATTTTTCCCCTTTGTGCATACAAGAACCTAATTTGGATGGGTCATAGCAGTGGCTGTTGACACGGGTATGGGTGATAAGGAAGGAACCTCGGTTTCTTTCCATATAAAGCTTCCTGTAGCATTTGTGGCATGATTTTGTTGGTATCCCGAGAGGCAAAAGACAAAAGATGAGTGACAGAAAAAGGACTAATAGAGGTCTGGTATGGCTTATACTCCCACCTCCCATGCCTATGGGGTTGCAACCCACAGCAGGTGTATGTGATCTTCTTGGTGGCGATGTATAGAGGCCAACCCAGTCTTGCCCTCTATTTCTTTGTCACTTCCTTTTAATTAATTTCCAGGCAGATCATTTTAGACACTCCTTAACTGTAGGTTTCCACTGTTCCTCAGGTATTTCCCATTCAACAGGCACTTGTAGTTCTCATCCACAAAGCAAAGTTACTATTTCAGCAGTTTTTAGTTCTAGCGAATGAGGGACAGATTCGTCACTCAACACTCCCTGCAATGAGAGTGTTGTTTTAGTGAACTACAATACCAATTTCTTTTATAATTTAAACATTTACATTTAACTCAGCTAGCATGTCCAATATTGGGGTGAATCAGGCAGGCTATATGGGGTCACACTGATGGAAGTGGTAATTCCTCCTCCTCCTTGTATAAGTCACAGGTCAGCCAGAATATGAGGACTCTCTGA
>VZRF01013057.1:982-10996 GCA_013396875.1 Vireo altiloquus | reverse complement strand
AAGGGAAGGGAAGGGAAGGGAAGGATGGGCCTGGCACATGGAGAGAGGGAGAAACTTCTCCAGCCCAGCTTCCCCCAGCAGAGCCTCCAATGTCCCATTCCTGGGAAAAGTGATGCAATCCTTGAGAGGGATGGGAATGGGAACAGCTAGAGCTGGGAGTCCTGGAGTGCCGAGGGAGCTGCTGCTGCTGCCACACAGGGCTGTCCCCTCTGTCACCGGGCGCTACCTCTGAGGCTGCCAGGACCCCCCTGTGCCGCTGCTCCTGCTGTGCCCTCAGCCCTGGCAGCGCTGGAGCTCCAGCCCCGGCTCCACTCCCANGCTCCACTCCCATTTGGGATCCCTGGATTTGGGACATTCCCTCTGCTCCCAAGAGCTGTCCTGGCTCTGGAGAAGGCTCTGGAGCGTGGTCCTTCCTGGAACGAGTCAGGATCCTGTCCAAGGCCCCGCCTGGAATGTCCCACGTGGAGCACAGCAGGGTTTGGGGTCTCCCTGAACCCCTCCCCCTTTTTTGCTGCCCTGTGAGTCCATGGGGCAGCCCCAAGGCCGATCCCGGTGAGTCAGGATGGGGCAGGAACATCGGGAATGTCAGAGTGGAGCCATGCCAGGCCGGGAGCAGCTGCAGCAGGAGGGTTTGGGGCTGCAGTCGGGGGCACAGCAGGGCTGCAGCGAGGGGTCGCGGCCTTTCCTGATCTGGCTCTGCCCGAACTCCAGGCGCTGCTCCAGTATCACCTTCTGCAGGGCGATGTCCCGGAGCGCCTGCAGCGCCTCGGGGCTCGCCTGGCCCTGCAGGAGGTTGTAATTCTCGGCAGGGTCTGACTCCAGGTCGAAGAGCAGCGGGGGCAGGTGTGGGGTGAGCGGGGTCAGCCCGTGGCACGCCTGGTCCGGGGTGGTGCCGCTGTGGAAGGAACCTGCCAAAACAACAACCCCTGGGTGGGCTCAGATCCTCCTCACAGAGCTCCAGGGCAGCAGGAGCCCCCCAAAAACAGCCCGGGGAGGAGAGGAGGTGGCACTGACCTTGGGTGAAGTAATGAGCCTTGTACTTGCCGAAGCGGACGGCGAAGGGGCCGTGCAGGGGGTCGGGGGATGGGGGGTAGAAGAACATGACCTGGCGTGGGCTCTGGGGGGAATAGAGCAGCTGGAATAGGGCTGGAGCTGCTGGACAGGCACCTGGGCACCCCTGGGCACACCAGCCAAAAGCTGCCAGCCCCTGGATGTGCCCTGATCCAAGGATCCATGCCCGGCTCCGAGCTCACCTTCCCCGAGCCAAAGAGCAGCGGGCTCAGGTCGAAGCCATCCAGGGGCACTTTGGGAAGGGCAGCTCCAGCCAGGGCGCTCAGGGTGGGCAGGATGTCCAGGGTGCTGGCCAGCTCGTGGGTCACTCCTGCCCACGGGGGGAAAACCCGAGAGGTTGATCCCAGTGCCACCCCTGCCTGCCCGAGGGGCTGAGCCAGCCCTGCCCAGCTCACCTGGAGCAATCCTGCCTGGCCAATAAGCCACTGCTGGCTCCCTCATGCCACCTTCGTAGGTCGTGCCCTTGCCACACTTGAGGTGGCCAGCGCTGCCTCCGCGTGCCATGCGCAGGGTGGAGGGGCTGGGGGCGAGAAGCAGCCACCCTCAGGGGCCAGGGCCATGCCATCCCTTCCCTGGTGTCCCCAAGTGGGCAGGGACAAGGGTGGCCCCTCAGGGGATGTGCCAGACCCCCGAGCAGGGCACCCCACGCCACTTTGGGAGGTTTCTGAGTCACAGAGGTCACACCCTGGGTCCCCACCTCACCTCCCCATCCCCTCACCCGTTATCCGAGGTGAAGAACACCAGGGTGGAGTTTTCCAGGCCATGCTCCTGCAGGGCCTCCAGGAGCTGCCCCACGGAGGCATCAAACTCAGCCAGGGCATCCCCGAAGGGTCCTCGCCTCGTCTGCCCCGCGAATTCCCGGCTGGAGAACTGCGGGTAGTGGGTGTGCTGGGAAAGGGCAGGGAATACTGGGATCAACTCCCTCCTGGAGCTGCAGCTGCTGCCCAGCCCGGCCAGGGACAGGCAGCAACCCCAGGAGAGCAGTGACAAAGGGAGGAGATTTGTCCCCAAGTCTCAGCGGTGGCACAAGGGAGCTGAGCTCCGGGAGAGGGCAGGGAGCTCCAGAGTGGGAAGTTTGCCCTGCAGATGGCTCAGGGAAGAGGGGAAAGGTGCAGAAAGAAGCAGCGTAAAAGCATCATCCCAATAAGGTCTGGATTTGTGTGGGAATAGCAAGGCCAGGTCATCTGGGAGCAGATTTTGGGGTGGCAGGAGGGGAGATGCTTCCTTGTTCTCTGCGTGGGACTCAGGCTCCCTTCCCTTCTCCCTTCCCACTTCCTACTTCCCACTTCCCACTCAGGCTCCCTTCTCCCTTCTCCCTTCTCCCTTCTCCCTTCTCCCTTCTCNATTCCCCTTCCCACTTCCCAATCCCTCTCTCTCCCTACGTGGGAAGCATAGTAGAGCAGGAAGGGGAGGCCCCTCCGGGCGCAGTCGGCGATGAAATCCCGGGAGAATTTGTTGTAGAGGGGCACGAGGTCGGGGAAGGAGACAGGCTGCTGGACGATGGTGTGGTTCCAGAGCAGCGGCAGAGGCACCACGCCCTGGTCGCAGGTCCCAAAACACTTAGTGTCGGGCGGGAAGCAGGTCAGGTTCTGGCAGGGACCCTGGAAAACATGGAATATTCAGGATTGGAGCTCCGGGGAAGAAAAGGAAGAAGGGTGAAGCTTCTCTCAGCCAGAAGCTCCCTGCCAGGGCACTCTGCACACCCTAAAACCGCCCTGGCACCGCGCTGCTCCCACCCAACCCTCAGTCCCGGAGGCTCTCACCTGGTCATGGGAATAAGGCACTCCCAGGAAGTGATCGAATCCCTGGCGCACGGGCAGGAAGGAGCCGTTCTTGCCAAAGCCCAGGTGCCACTTGCCCACCATGGCCGTGGCGTAGCCCCGAGCCTTCAGCAGCTCGGCGATGGTGACCTCGGAGAGAGGGAGCCCTCCCCGCGATCCCGGGTCGAACACGCCGGGATAGATCCCGGAGCGCACCTGGAGGCGGCCAGTGAGCAGGGCGGCCCTGCGGGGGGACACGGCGGTCACCGGGGACATCCCGGGACACGGCGGTCACCGGGGACATCCCGGGACATGGTGGTCTCCGGGGATATCCCGGGACATGGCGGTCAGTGGGGATATCCCGGGACATGGCGGTCACCGGGGATATCCCGGGACATGGTGGTCAGTGGGGACATCTCAGGACACGGCGGTCAGCGGGGACATCCCTGAACATGGTGGTCAGAGGGACATCCCGGGACATGGTGGTCAGCAGGGACATCCCTGAACATGGTGGTCAGAGGGGACATCCCGGGACACGGCCGTCAGAGGGGATATCCCAGGACAGGGCGGTCAGTGGGGACATCCCGGGACACGGCGGTCAGCGTGGATATCCCGGGACATGGTGGTCAAGGGAGATATCCCGGGACATGGTGGTCAAGGGAGACGTCCCGGGACATGGTGGTCAGCGGGGACATCCCGGGACACGGCGGTCAGCGTGGATATCCCGGGACATGGTGGTCAGTGGGGATATCCCGGGACATGGTGGTCAAGGGAGACGTCCCGGGACATGGTGGTCACCGGGGACATGCCGGGACATGGTGGGTTTATCTCCGCCCGTCTATCCCGGGACATGACGGGTTTGTCCCTCCGTCCTTCCTGGGACACCGCAGGTCCATCACCGCCCGTTTTTCCCGGGACATGGCGGGTTTGTCCCCAAACCAGTCCCTCCCGGGACACCGCAGGTTCATCCTTCTCCCGTCCCACCCGGGACACCGCGGCTCCATCACCTCCCGTCCCTCCCGCGTCCCTCCCGCGTCCCTCCGTTCGGGGCCGTACCGGGACGGGCTGCAGACGGCGGCGCTGCTGTAGAAGTCGGTGAAGCGCAGCCCGCGGGCCGCCAGCCGGTCCAGGTGCGGGGTGGAGGACGAGGGGTGCCCGTAGCTGCCCAGGTCCCCGAAACCCAAATCGTCAGCCAGCACCAGCACGAAGTTGGGGCGGGCGGCGGCCGCGGCGCGCACGGGCGGCGGCAGCAGCAGCAGCAGCAGCGGCAGCACCCAGGGGTGCTCCCGGCCCTGCCGCCGCATGGCGCTGCCCCGGAGGTGTCCCCGAGTGTCCCCGAGTGTCCCGGTGCTGTCCCGGTGCTGTCCCGGGATGTCCCCGGGATGTCCCCGCGGTCCCGGGGCGGTGCCGGCAGTGGTGGAGGCGATCACGTGACGCAAATGGCGGTCATGTGGCCGCGGGGCATGCTGGGAGTTGTAGTCCCGGGGCGGCTCCCGAGAGGCCGCGCCAGGCACGGGATATCATAGAATCATAGAACCACAGAATCATAGAATCAGACAGGTTGGAAAGGACCTCTGAGATCATCAAGTCCAATCCTTGATCCACTACCACCACAGTCCCCAGACCATGGCACTAAGTGCCATGTCCAGCCTTGTCTTTAAAACCTCCAGGGACGGAGAATCCACCACTTCCCTGGGCAGCTATTCCAATGGCGGATTACCCTCTCTGTAAAGAATTTCTTTCTAATATCTAACCTAAACCTCCCCTGGCACAGCTTGAGGCCCTCTTGTCTCACTGCTGGGAGAAGAGACCAACCCCACCTGCCTACAACCTCCTCTCAGGTAGTTGTAGAGAGCCATGAGGTCTCCCCTGAGCCTTCTCTTCTCCAGGCTAACCAACCCCAGCTCCCTCAGCCATATCGGGATGGAGCAGCTGGGAAAGGACATCCCAGAGCTCAGGATTGCCTCTGGACACGTCGAGAATATCCCCAGTGAGAATATTCTCCCTAACTCCACCCCTCTCTGATCCCTGCTCAGGGCTGGGTCGCTGCCCAGGGAAGAAGTTCTGCCTCCTGTCCGGCTGGAATTCCCTGGGATCAATCCCTCCTGCTCGTTCCTCTGGTGGCACTGCCAGGCTCCCGGAGCAGAGCCTGAGCCTGCTCCTACAGCGGGGACAGCGGCACGGGGGGGTAGCGGTGACAGAGGGGACAGCCCTGGGTGGCAGCAGCAGCAGCTCCCTCAGCACTCCAGGACTCCCAGCTCCAGCTGTTCCCATTCCCATCCCTCTCAAGGATTCCACCCCAAATCCCCTGTGCCGCTTTGGAAGCAGGAGGAGGAACTGAGCCCACACCAACACCGTGCGGGAGCCGCTGGAGCCGCAGATCCGATTTAAAGCGAAGGATACAATAAATGTGGCAAACACAGAAAAAATTGGCTTCAAAGCGCGAGGTCAGAGCGGAACCCGAGAGCCCGAGGGTCAGGCTGGTGGGCACAGCCCGGACCCGCAGCGCTGCCCAAGGGCTCCTGCAGAAGGTCTGCTCCTCACCAGGATGTCCAGCGGTGCCAGGGTCGTGTCCCGAGCGCCCAAAGCTCGAGCTGAGCTCCCCTAAAGCCCCGGCAGGGATGTGCAGAACCTCCCGCAGGGCTGGGCAGTTTCCCAAAGGGGCGATGCAATCCCAGGAGCTGTGGGATATTTCCCGAGTTCCCCGAAGGTTCTCCTGCCGGACCCTTGGCTTCCTGAGGGCCCAGAGGGAGCAGGGCTGAGCCCTCGGGGTGGCTACTGCTGCTGCTGGCCCAGAGGGAGCTCTCGCCCTGCCCCAGGCATCCCAAGAGGTGATGGGGAGGGGATGGAGGAGCTGCAGAACCCATCAGTGACCCCCAACATGAACCTGGTCACTGCCCCAGCCTCCCCTCCCCTCCCTGGCTGCTCCTCCTCTCCCTCCAAACCAGGAGCCAACCACGCCCTTTTTTTTCCTCCAGATTATCCCATCCTCCTTTCGCCCAGGAGACTGAATTGGGCTGAAAACGAGGATAATTGGGAACAACTTTATTTTAATGATAAACTGCATTCACCGTCGGGGTGGGAAGAGGGGAGGACCAGGAGCAGGACCAGGACACAGCAGCCCTGGGCTGCCTTTGGCTCAGCCCTGGCCGGAGCAGGGAATGGTTGGGATCAGCCACAACGGGACCTGCTCTCCCTCCTGCTCAATCCATTTTGTCCCTCAGGAACTCCAGGAACTCCTGCAGATTTCCAAAGAACCTCTGCAGGATGGATTTTGGGAATGAGATTGTTATAATCGTCTCCGGTTCCGGCTCCGGTTCTGGCTCCGGTATCGGTTCTGGCTCCGGTATCGGTACCGGTATCCGAACCGGTTCTGGTTCTGGTTCTGGCTCCAGTTCTGGTTCTGGTTCTGGCTCCGGTTCTGGCTCCGGTTCTGGTTCTGGTGGGATATCTTCTGGCTCCTCGTTGATGGGCTCTGTCGGTTCTGGCTCCGGAGGTGGAGCCTCCGTTTCCGGCGGGAGCAATCCCATCTGGACCTGGATCCAGGTGTGGAAGTGCTGGGTGGAGGTGAAGATCCCAGGTCGCCGGTCCCCGGCACAGCCTCTGCCCCAGCTGGCCAAGCCCACCAGCCAGAAGTAGTCACCGACGTTGTCCTTGCAGACCAGGGGACCCCCGCTGTCCCCCTGCGCCGGGAGAGAGGGGTCAGGGGCTGCTCCGGGCTCCCCACCACAGCTCGGGCTTACTGGGAGCACTGGGTGGGGTTTGTGGGCACAGGGCCAGGCCTTGGGGACACCACAGGGACATGGGGACAGGGATGGGGAAGAGCAGAGCAGCACTGGGATATGGGACAGGGACTTGAGGATGAGGAAAGGCAGCCCAGGGACACAGGGATGGGACACAGGGATGGGGAAGAGCAGAGCAGCACTGGGATGTGGAACAGGGACTTGAGGATAAGGAAAGGCAGCCCAGCGACACAGGGATGGGACACAGGGATGGGGAAGAGCAGGGCAGAACCAGCAGTGCTGGGACAGGGGCTGGGAGGGCACCAGGCCAGGCCCAGCTGGTGCCAGGCCGTGTTTGGGGTTTGGGGTGCCTGTGCTGGGTGTGGGGGATTGAACAGGGCCGTGTTTGGGGTTTGGGGGGTCCCTGTGCCCCCAGGGCCCAGCCCACGCTCGCACCTGGCAGGTGTCGATGCCGCCCCGCGGGTACCCCGCGCACAGGTCCTGGGGGTGCACGGCCCCCCCGTACCAGCGGCTGCTGTTGCACAGCTGGACGTCGATCAGCCGCACCTTGGCCTCCTGCAGCACTGCTCCCGGGGTCACGGCTGCGGGCACAGCGGGCACTGAGCACTCGGCACCTCCCTGGGCTGAGCCCCTCGCCCTGGGGCTGGGCCGTGCCCCTCTGCCGCCATTTTCCTGCCCAGGGCTCTGGGGCATGGCCCTGCCCGGTTCTGCCAGGCCACAGCTCCTGCAACCCAGCCGTGTCCCCGTGGTACCCAGCTCATCCTGAGCCCCCGTGCCGGGCACTGACCGCTGTCCGGGGTGGCTCTCCAGCCCGCAATGTAGCAGGTTTTGAGCTCGGGCACTTCCAGGGAGCTGTCGGGCACACAGGCCAGCTGGATGTAGTCGCTGCACTCCACGGGCTGGTCCAGCTCCAGCAGGGCGATGTTGTTCCTCTCCGAGTCGTCGTCGTACTCCTGGTGCATCAGGACCCTCTCGATGCGGCGGCGCTCGGCCTCGGGGCCAGGCTCGGTCAGATCTGTGGCTCCGATCAGCACCTTCCACGAGGAGGTATCCCTGGGGAGCAGATGGAGAGGATGGAGACAGGGAGTGGAGCCACTGAATGTGTTCCCTTCCCTCACTGGGCACCTGACCCTGCTGTGGGGACATCCCTGATCCGTGTCCCACTTACCCGGCCGCGATGAAGCACTGTGCCACCGTGAGGACCCACTGGGGGTGGATGAGTGCCCCTGCACACATGTGCCACGTGCCGTTGTCCAGGTGGGCCTGGATGCTGACGATGCCAGGCCAGGTGCCTGGAGGGACACCAGGGCCATCCACGACGAGGGAGGTGCCATCGGAAGACCCCAATGTTCCATAGTCGCCGTCCGAGGGGTCATAGTCAGGAACCAGCGAGCTGTGGTCGAAAGCCAAGGGCCGGAGGCCGCAGGTGCCCCTGGAAGCACAGAGCCATGGCTGGGCACAGCAGGCACAGGCAGCCCCGAGGGGCTCAGGGAAGCCCCCGAGTGTCCCCGAGCCCCCCGGCAGCCCCCGGGGCCGCTCACCTGCAGGTGTCCCAGGTGCCCCACACGGGCCCGGCCAGGCCCAGCAGGACGAGCAGCCCCAGCAGAGCCATGGGTGGTGGCAGAGCCGGAGCAGAGGTGGCACCTCCAGCGCTGCCAGGCCCTGGCGGTGCCCGCGGTGCCACCGGCCCGGGCTGATGTCACAGAGGGGCTGGTTCCGTGCGCGGGGCGTGGTGGCCTCGGCTGGGGGATGGGGGCAACACCGAGGAAGCCTGGGATGGTTTGGGTTGGAAAGGACTTGAAGGATCCCCCTGGAGCAGAGGGAATGTCCCAGATCCAGGGATCCCAAATGGGCACGGGGTGGGAGCAGAGCTGGGGCTGGAGCTCCAGCGCTGCCAGGGCCGAGGGCACAGCAGGGGCAGCGGCACAGGGGGGTCCTGGCAGCCTCAGAGGCAGCGCCCGGTGACAGAGGGGACAGCCCTGGGTGGCAGCAGCAGCAGCTCCCTCGGCACTCTGGAACTCCCAGCTCCAGCTGTTCCCATTCCTGCCCCTCTCAGGGATTCCATTGCTTTTCCCAGGAATGGGACATCTGAGGCTCTCCTGGGGGAAGCTGGGCTGGAGAAGTTTCTCCCTCTTTCCATGTGCCAGGCCCATCCTCCCCTCCCTGGCTGCCCCCTCGGCTCTCCCCAAACCAGGCCCAACCCCACTCCATCCCAGATTATCCCATCCCTGTTGTGCCCAGGAGACTGAACCAGACTGACAACGACAATAACAAGGAACAGGAACAATTCTATTTCAAGAACCAACTGAATTCACCATCGAGGTGGGCGCAGGGGCAGGAGCTTGGGCAGGACTGGCAGCCCTGGGCACCGGGGTGGCCCCACAGCCACAGCCCCGACTGGGACTGCTGGAGATCCTCTGCAGCCAGAACAGGATCTGCTCCTCTTCCCCATCAGCCTGTTCTGTGCCTTAGGAACTCCAACGCCTCCTGCAGAATCCCAGAGAATCTCTGCAGGATATGTTTGGGGAAGGAAAGTGTTATTAACTTGTCCGGTTTTGGTTCTGGTTCTGGTTCTGGTTCTGGTTCTTGTTCTGGTTCTGGTTCTGGTTCTGGTTCTGGTTCTGGTTCTGGTTCTGGTTCTGGTTCTGGTTCTGGCTCCAGTTCTGGTTCTGGTGGCACATCTTCTGGCTCCTCATTGATGTGCGCCATTGGTTCTGGTTCCAGTTCTGGTGGCTCCTCATTAATGGTTAGGTTGGGGGTCAGGGTATGGGTCGGGAACGGGGTCAGGGTCGGGGTTGGGGTCAGGGTTGAGGTCAGGGTTGGCACTGGTGTTGGAGGGGCTGAGACTCCTGCAGCTGCTCCCAGCTGGGCTTGGATCCATCCACGGAAGTGCCGGGTGGAGGTGAACACCCCAGGTCGTTTCTCTCCGGTACATCCTCTGCCCCAGCTGGCCAAGCCCACCAGCCAGAAGTAGTCACCGACGTTGTCCTTGCAGACCAGGGGACCCCCGCTGTCCCCCTGCGCCGGGAGAGAGGGGTCAGGGGCTGCTCCGGGCTCCCCACCACAGCTCGGGCTTACTGGGAGCACTGGGTGGGGTTTGTGGGCACAGGGCCAGGCCTTGGGGACACCACAGGGACATGGGGACAGGGATGGGGAAGAGTAGAGCAGCACTGGGATATGGGACAGGGACTTGAGGATGAGGAAATGCAGCCCAGGGGCACAGGGATGGGACACAGGGATGGGGAAGAGCAGGGCAGAACCAGCAGTGCTGGGACAGGGGCTGGGAGGGCACCAGGCCAGGCCCAGCTGGTGCCAGGCCGTGTTTGGGGTTTGGGGTGCCTGTGCTGGGTGTGGGGGATTGAACAGGGCCGTGTTTGGGGTTTGGGGTGTCTGTGCTGGGTGTGGGGGATTGAACAGGGCCGTGTTTGGGGTTTGGGGTG
>VZRF01013049.1:101744-115863 GCA_013396875.1 Vireo altiloquus | reverse complement strand
CTGTCTTCTAAACCAAGACATTATTCTGACTAGTTACTAACCAGCCTGAAGGTATACAGGAAAACAGTATGTTCAGGGAGGGGGGAAGAAAGCGGACGCAAAGATTAACCGTGAGGTCAGAGGCTTATCAAAACTAGGCCTTTTTGCCAAGGACACAGTATTCCACAGAAATTTGACTTCCTGAGGAGTAGAATCAGCACTATTTTGAGAAGCAAAAGCCTGATAGTTTATGTCATTGCAGCTTTGTTTCTTGTAATGCTGCATTGGCATTTGACAGGTTTCTAACAAGTGAATAACCTCATCCATTAGCATAACACTTTCTAACTTCAGAAGAGATGGAATGGCATTTCATAAAATAAGGAATACTTTCAACTCATGCCTACATAGGCAGTACAAAAGAATACAGAACAAATTCCATAGGTTTCTATGCCTATCTTCTAGGGTACCCTCTCAAGTTGAGTACTCTCTGATTCTCAGTTGATTTCTGCAGGCCTGAGCTTTTACTTCTTTGGTGTCCTCTACACTACTTTGTATTTGTGTTTGTGGCAGCTCTTTGGTCTCTTCATATTTTTCACTCTGATATTTAGTGAGTACGTAACTTCTGTGAAAATAGCTTCTTTGAAACACAGACTAAAAATTTGTAGGACTTCTAGCAGGCTAAATGTGTATTTTCCTCCAAATATTTTCCATAATCAGTGACTCTTCAACTAATCCCAACATGATCTTTTTTTCTGCTAGTATTAGTCTCTCAGCAGTTAACGAAATAATTCTATCTTCTCTGTGTTTCCTGTCCATCTGTGCCATGTGACAATAGCTGCCTTATTCCTGAGGGACCCCTCTTCTCTTCTTCATTCCCTTTGAAATTTGTCACGTTATTTGCTTCAGATTTGATAGTTTCTTTCTCTAACCACTTGTAATCTACTACCTTGCAGATTTTTCCCTAAGGTTGAACACTTTTATACCCAAATTCTTCATCCACCTTGATGAATCGGTACTGTCAGGAAGGAAGGAAGGAAGGAAGAATAGAAGGAAGGAAGGAAGGAAGGAAGTCCAGTAATTATGCAGAAGGTTGTTAGAAAACTTTCTATTGCTGCAAAGTCTTTTGATTGTTGGTCATATTCCTAAGTAATATAAAGTAAATGGACCTAGAATAGATAGTAAATTGATCAGGAGCCTTTTTTGCTTTCAAATGTTAGAAAGGCAAATGATTTTCCAGTTCAATTTAAATGGGGGGATTTTTTGAGCATTGTTTTTAGGGAACGAAGAAAAGCATCCACACAGAAAATTAAAAACTATCTTAAACATGACAACAATTACCATAGAAGTTTATTTTACTACATGATGCAACTCAGAGCATTGTGCATGCTAGTTCATCAATGAAAAATAATTTGATTGCTTTTGCCTAGTATCTCTGTTGTATTTACTACATCTTTTGATAGTGTTAAAATCTTAAGGGAAATATTTCTTCAACCTACAGAACTAAGTGCAAATGAAATTTAAAAGCATGGAAGATTGGTTTGGAAGAAAATGGAAAAAAGATGTTTAGGATAAGCAAATGAGATTACAGTGAAAAAGAAGACATACTGTAAAAAAGTCTCTCTAGAAGATTTGAAAGACAGTTGAATGAATGCCTCAAATTGGGAAAGAAAATGTGTAAGTTGCA
Source organism: Vireo altiloquus (assembly GCA_013396875.1). Classification (NCBI taxonomy): domain Eukaryota; kingdom Metazoa; phylum Chordata; class Aves; order Passeriformes; family Vireonidae; genus Vireo; species Vireo altiloquus. The sequence continues at coordinate 114,200 of VZRF01013049.1, read as the reverse complement.
TTGTGGAAAAGGATTAAGTTATTATAATAGAAATAGAGTGATCAGATACTACTTTTTACTTGGAAAAATTACATGAGAAGTAAAGGTAGTAAGAAGCGAGAGAGACTCTGCATCCTACTCTGTTGTCTATTCCTGTTTACTTCCCCTGCAAGCTCTTATACTTTCTTACATGCTTTGCATGTTCAATTTCTTTTCCTTTATCACCAGCATGATTAGTCTGCCTTGCATTTTAATCTCCATTTGCTTGCCTTTGCCACAAGACATTAAATAGATTCTGTACACTGAGCTTTTTTCTTACTCTTCACACTTTTGCAGCTTAGCAGTGTCTTTGCTATGTAATTTGCTATTGTGCTCTTCCTAACTGCAGAAGTGTGTATATTGGAGTGTTCTGGAATATTTCTATAACTTTATAAAATTTTGTCCTTCTGTATGTTTACAGGAGATAGAACAAAGATAGGAAATGCATCTCATATTTGAAGCAGAAATCAGTAAGATTTGCACAGAATTCCACAATCCCAAGAAAGCTTGGTATCATGTACAGATGAAATTTTTTTCGTCAAAAGCTGCTATATTCCAGTGGAATTAATTAATGTCTTAATCTCATAACTTTAGCTGAGCATACATGTCTCTATTCCTGTAAGTTGGAAACTTCTTGTAATACCCATTTGAAACAGGTGGAACTGGACTACAGAGCTACATTGGCTTAGGTCACACAAAAAAAAGCAGGAAAACAAAATTGAAACTAATTTTCTCAAGAATCCCTGGGGGTGCCCCAAGAGACATTTATCCTCTAGAGTAACTGCTTCTAGTATTTGCAGATTTGGTATGTACCTCTAGTAGTAAATAAAGTATTTCTTCAATATGTAAAAACAAGTGCCATCTTGAGAAGTATTTTTGTTGATACAAGGAATTTATAATATATGTTAACTTGATGGTATTTTTGATCCAGAAGACATGCTTGCTACTAATAAAAGGCATTCCAAAGTAAGAAGTATACTTACTAATGCCATATATGTTATATAAATTATTTTATGTGGAAAATGTATGTAGTAGTTTATAAATTTCCATGTTTCTTTTCTTTCATCTAAATACTCCATCTTCTTCCTTATTTTTAATTCATGGAAGAAATTGTATCTCAGAGTAGAAGGAAGGTGAGTGAAAGATACGTGGCTTGTGGATTAAAAGAGAAGTCGTACTCAATAATATTAGTCTTTGGAGATTATACCATCTAACACAGCAAAAGAAGTGGAGGGAGTTTCAGAATACAGCTATCTATGGTGACTGGACAAGCAGAAGCCAAGGAACACATGAGGAAATGACCCAACTAGAACAAGGAGAGGAAGTACATAGCTAAATAAGTCACTTGGAAGCACAGTATTGGAGGCAAAATACATTGGGACAAGCAATTCTGAGCAATTCCACATTCTCACCAAAGAAACTTAACAGTAGGATGAAACTAAGTGCCTGAGTCATGTAAGCTGTCTAGAAGGGCAGCTGTCAGTTTTACTAAGTATTGAGAGTTGAATTATTGGTGTACACAGGTGTCCTTTAAAGTGTTTGCTTAAACATCAATATACTTTTTGTATACTTTTGATTGTTGATCAACCACTTTTTGTGGTTGATCTACTAAGAATAATGTAAACTGTTTTATTAAACAATATCAACATCAACTTCCCTGAAGTGCTTGAAAAGTAAACTACTTCCTGAGATGGAGTACTAGCTCATTCTATGAGAAGTGAAAGCAGGTACTTTCATTCACTTTTCCACAAAATATTGAATATTATCAACATCTTCTGTCAATGTTATTTAGGGAAAGCAAGACAGAATTTATTTTAATATACGGCAAAACCTAAGATAGTCAAAATATGTAGCAAATTCTGCAATTTATTTTAAAGTATAGACATTGACTTGGTCTGAGTTTCATTGTGGTGCCTTATGCTAAAGAGCCCTATGTTTGTGGAAATCAAAGAAAATATACCTACTTGTCTTAATAACAAATCATTAATATTGTTTTCAATCTTGCTGTTTATCTCAAATATACTACATTGCTTAAACAGCAGGCAGAACAGATAATAAAGGGGCATTCTCTACCCTTATTGAAGGCATATTTTTTCAGGCATACACTGAAGCTTTTACCCAAAAGTGTGAAAAAAAAGAAAAGAAAGTAATAATCTATGGTGTCCAAAATAAACTACTCAGCATCAGTAAGATGAGCTGTATGTCTCTTTAATCATAAATATTTTGCTTCCTAGCTCTCGGCATGGAAACCTGACTTCTGGTAGAACTAACTTAATGACAAATAATTAAAGGAAGTTCTCAGATACATGAACACCCCACAAACTACCAAGCAGGGATGAAATATGCCCATTCCTTGGTATGCCCTGGTACCTGAGTTCTGCATTAAAATACAAGGTGAATTTATTTCATACTCTTAACCTACCTAACAGAATTGTTTTATAGATCCAAGCTTCCCTTTGTGCAATGTATTTGTGTACCTTGCATGGCTTGAAAGCATTTATTCTTGAGCCTCTCTATGAAAAAAGAATATTATAACCAATTTTATATGCTAAGCAATTTTTAAAAGTCAAATTCAGATACCTAGTACTGTTTGTGTGGGAGAAATTAATGTCATCTAATATACCCCAAAGCTTTACAGCTTTGCCAGTGCCTGTATCTTTGGGCAGCCTTTACCTGAAAGGTGTCTGATTCTCCTGTTTGACTTTTGTTATTGTACATAAACATGTTTCTGCAAACAAATACTTTTGTATTCTGACCAGACAGTTCTTTAAATTTCAAATTTCTAATTGTCTGTGATATGAAATGCATTTATCACACTGGCTAGATCTCTAATTTCATACTGTAATCACAATTAGCATCTCAAAAGATTTACAAGAAAACAAAACAATCAGTCCTAAAATTATTGCTTCCTGAGGATACCATGATTTAAAAAATTCCCAGTCTGGATATGACTTCAGTATCACATGTTATTTCTAGGCCAGCCAAATATCTTTACTGTGGTTAGTGGTCTGCAAGACAGTGCAAAAGATTTCAATTTGTTTCCCTGTTTTTACTTAGTTGCCCAAACAGACAGCTATGTTTATGCCTATGTAACAGCTTTCATTGAAGACTCTCCTAAGATGCACAGCAGGGAAATGCAGAGCTGCTGCTGTTCTTAGGGTGTTTTTACAAAGAAGGAGGAGATATTTGAAATACCAAGAAATTTGAGATAAATTTTTCAAACTTGAGAACATATCATTATGGGAGATCTAATTTTTACTGATGTTAAGTAAGCAAAAGCATCCTCAAAAACTTTTATGTTAGATAGGTCTTACAAGGTAGTTTTCAGAGAAGTCTTCAATAAGTCTTCTCTGGTATATCAATGTATCTCCAGCATGCTGTATTGGCAAGGCTGTAGTCAAACATAAATTAATAAGATTTTTTGTGATAGAAGCTAATTCTGCACAGAAGTACCAGACTGTCTACAATGTGTTTCAAGAGTCCTGTAAAAGCATTTATTAGTTTGGTTTCTGTTTGATAACAGTGTTTGATAACATCTGCACTGTTTCTGTAACTGAGCTGACAGTGTTTGGATCAGTGGAGTCAAAACTACTTGGCTCAACTGTCTTGAAACAGAGAAATTTTGACAATGATAAGGTTGATCATAATTTCACTAATGACTTTGGTGACAGAGCATATTTTATATAGTCTTGATAAACTGAAAGAATTAAGAAATTTTGTTTCAAAGTTTGTTTGTTTCAAAATTTGTTTGTTTCAAAGCTGCTGACAAAGAACAAAACAAGGTAAAAGTAATTATAAAGAGAGACTAGCATCTTGGACATTGTTATCACAGTGGATAACTACAGATGGAGTAGTTAAGTCAGAGTGGAATATAAACTGAATAGATCAGTATGGTATTAAAAGGCAAACGCCATTTTGAGTGGCATTACTAAGAATGATGTATATTAACTACAATAGGCAATTACTCCATTGTCTATGGATCACATGAAGCTTCAGCCAGAGCACTATTTGCAAATCAGACTAGTGAACTTGCTGGTATTTATGGTAATTGAGTAGTACGCAGGGAAAAGTAACAAGAGTTACTTTTCGACAATTTTCAGAAATGCAACATGTGAGAAATGCTTGAAGGAAAAGGCATTGTTAGGTCTATGGGGAAGGTGGAAGACTTAAAAAAAAAAAAGAAAAATCTTCCAGTGCTCAGAAGTCTGCTACAAAGTCTGCCTAGGGCAGGACAAGAAGGAATCAGCTTATTTATGAGAAAAAGTATTTTGTTTAACAATTAGGAAAATCTAACATTAAATAAAGGCAAGTTCTGGAGTAGGCCACTTATGGAGGGTATAGTGGGATTTTTTAGGAATTTTTGAAACAACTTTTCATAGAGATGTTCTATACATAATAATATTGTCTCAAAACAGATTGCAAATCCTGAGATTTGCTCCAGATCCAAAACTCTGCAATTACATGAATTCAAGGTGACATACACACGGCACAGTTCCAGTTTAAAATGAAGTAACATCTCTGTCATACACAGTAGTGATGTGTGGTGGTTGGTTGGTGGTTTGTGCCTCCTGCTCACGACCACAATACCTGATTTTCATCTACAAGGCATGATACCAGTAGCCTATAGCTATTTTATATTAATGAATTAACTTCTCCTGGCATAAGTAAACAAATTTAGAGCCTAGCCTTTATAGTAATACAAAAAAGTATTTTAAAGGCTGGAGGTTAGATTGTTCTGAATAAGACAGAGAGAGAAGAATTTTAAGAGCCAGAAGTAGCTCATTATGTATTTGTTTTGATGGCCCTTTGTTGCAAAATGAGAGTCTGAACTAGTTGCACTCCTGATGGATAGTATTTTCCTCTGGAGTCTGGAAATATGTATCCAGTGTTATGCTTCTACACAGATTTCCTGATTAAATGCCTCCTAAAACTGTACATGGAGGACCAGATGTCTATGTCGTTCCTCTGCATAAATGAGGCACTCCAATTAAAGATCATACTTCCTTTCAAATACAACACTTATTTTAGCTCTAATTTTAAAGCAATTGTTTCAATTCTATCAACATCTCTTAAAAAGCACTAAGCAATGGTTTTGTGTATGTGTGTGTTTGCGGCTGATCTATAAAAGAAATAGTCACAAAAGAAGCTGAAGAAGTTACAAGGATGTATTTTTTGTCTTTAAAGAGAAATATGTGAATTGAGTTAGAAGAGTCTAGACTATGCAGTTTTCTTTTAAAAAAATGTGACTTGGACTGTATTTCAACCATTCTTTAAACTTCTAGGGAGAAGGAAAAAAAGAGAAAGAGAAGAAAACATATTGAAACCCTGAGCTATCCTATATTATTAAAGACTGAAAACAGGAAATAGCAACAATGTAGCAACAATATTATGGGAGGCGCTGACAGTAAAGCTTGGATTCATGTACTTTAGGAATGTACACCATCAAAATCCACAAGACTGTATCTGCTGTGATATCTGAAGACTCAATTCTGCAAACCTGATATTTTAAGCTTAACTACTTTATTTGCTAGAAATGTCACTGAACTGAAGATGCCACAGAATTGCTAACTTTGCAAGAGCTCTTGTCATAGTTCTCATGTCACAGCTTATGGTAGTTCTACTTTAGTAGCAGTGTATTTGCTACCAGTGCAATACCATTAATTTGCAGTTACAGGTCAGGGAGAAGAAATTTGACTTAATCAAAGTGATCTGTTGCCTCCCTGGATTGGGACAAGTTGTAGAACTGCTTAAAATTTAAAATGTATGCTGTCTAGATCACAAAGGCAAACAGAGTACTGATAACCCTTTTTATTTATGTATATCCAACATTAAATGGCTTTTGCTTGTACACAGTGTTCATTTACAGTAGTCATACAGGATACATGCACATCAAAGCTTTTCACATACACCAAGAAATCAAAACCAAGTTAATTAAATGAAAATATTCAGCATATGGAGCATAATTTTACAAAGAAAATATCAGTTGCTACAGACTCAATGTCATACTCTAAGAATAGCCACTCTTTCTGTGAGAGTATTTCATGAAGAACAGTTTCTTGCAGTCCTTCAAATGATAAGTTCCTTTCTTTCTTCCTTAGAGCCGTCCTTGTCATCTCTAGCTCTGCTCTGAACATAAGTATTTCTTAACAGTTCTGGTAGGGTGAATTACACAAGTGCAATTAACTTTCAAAGTAGGAAGTCACATTTTTATATCCTTGAAATCTATCATGCCCTGCGTAATTAAACTCACAAACTACCAGTTACCAATGTTGAAAGACCCACATTTTAAGTTTAAACTGACTCCAAAATATTTTGAGGGTTCAAAAAAAAACCATTTAGACAACTGCTCACTATTTCCCCTATTCTCCTTGTCCATCCATACACACATGGAATAAATTCCTCTTACTAATTTCATACATATATGTATACACACACACACACACACACACACATACACACATATTCATACACTGGTGGGGCCACAAATATGGAGAAATTGGTTCAAGGTCAAAGACCGAGGCTGTGGATGTGAAATCAAACTAACTGAAAGTGGTGCAGCCAATAAACAGGAAATTCAAAGTTCTATCTAGATAGCTCTGTCAATTGCAATTAGTATTTTGCTTATGATCCACTGGTAGAAGTGCATGGATGAAAAATTACTTTAAAAAGCAAACTAGTTTTTGGACACAGTATTTTAATTTACTATCTTCTCCAGGTTCCTAAGATTTAAAGTAATGCCAATAACAAAGTTTACACCTTCTTTTTGTAATTGTACCTTGCCAAAATGAACAAATACAGGAAGTCTATTAGATGTCCCCAATGAAGTGTTTATAATAAAAGCAGTAAGAGTACCTGGTATTCTAACTAGATCTTTGGATGCGAGGGTTACAATCAAGCTCAAGTTCAAACAAGATCAACTAAGTATTTGCTATTAGCTGAATCCACTGCTAGGAGAGGTCAAAATCTAAAAATTGGTCTTTTGTTAGAAGGCAAGGATCAAGCTGTCAATTCTTCTGCCTTCTTTTCTTACTCTTGACAAAGATCAAATAGTATTGTAATATCTGAAGCAATTATTAAAAAATAAAAATTAATAGAGAAGTTATGATGGATGAGGAAACTTTATGCCACATTATTTAATGCCTGTTTTAATGCTCTGTACTTCAGCTTAGGTTGCCACATCCGTATTTTGCCACCATTTAAGCAAGGTGTGAATGGCAGAAAAATAATTTTTCTTAAAGTAGGGAAGTCTTAGTAATCTTTCAAAACTAGACATGAAAGATTTTATGACTTGCCCTGCCATATTACATTTGACATTTTTGTTGTTTTTAAGATACTGAGCCACCAATCACTATAGGCTCTGACTGGGGCATTTTATTTGACAAAACTAATTTATGAAATCAAGCTAAGTGCACAAATGCTCATTGTAAGATACCAGGATGAAAGAAGTAAAATCCCATCAACAATTAGAGTTCAAGGCTAAAGCAGCTAAACTGGGTAAGAAAAAAGAGAGACTTTCCCATTGTGCTCACAACTAACTCTCCAAGGCAATCATTTTTGACTGGTGTAATATAAGGAAAACAAATGGTAAAACACTAAGAGAACTGAAAAACATTGAAATTCACTTGGGAAAAATACCCTCAAGTATTATATGAGATAAGCTGAAACATATTCCAGAACTCATATAGAACACTACGTGTGGTCTCTGACTAGCTATTACTAAGCTATAGAAAACAATTTTGATGGACAAAGATTGGAAGTGACAACAGAGAAAGAAGAAACTTCAATCTGGAGAGCTCTTAAATGTAAACATATGTATTCTTATTGGAGAAAGGATGATAATTGAACTACCAAATAGATCCAAAACATTTATTTTTTACTTTTTTTACTACTTTAACCAAGTTGCTGAAACTTACTGCACCGTATTCCTTACATCTCTCAAGTGGTTGAATAGTTTTGTTATTTTGCTTATGTTTAAAGCCTTCTAGTGTCCCTTACAGAAACTGTTGTAGAACTACAAAGTAACATCTATATCTATTACTTTCAATATATATTCTTACAGCTGAGCTTGCACAGTACTGGAAGCATATTTGTCTTGAAGAACATCTGCTAATGCGTTGGGGAAAGTTTAGGATAAATCAAACTGTATGGTAGCAACCTCTAAAAGAGTGTTAGAAAATATTTGGTACAGAGGATATGATACAAAAAAGAAAAAAAGATGGATACGATGCAGACAACCTTTTTTCATACCCCAAAACCACCATTATGACAGGGAGGACTTAGCAACATTAAAGTGCTGGAAAGGCTTTGAATCACCTTCAATATTTTAGTGCAAGAGGCAAAGGATAATTAGCTATTCTTACTTCACTTCTTCCATGACAAAAATACTTTTTGACTCAGAACACTAGAGTATCAGTATTGTTATTTGATACCGTTTCCTGAACTTAATACTGAATTTTGACAGCTGGCTAGCAGGGGTTCTGTTCAGAAGTTAAGAAATGTTATCGTTACAAGTGTCTGCACAATATTATTTCAGCCCTTCGATGTGCTGAGTACACAGCACCTGAAATTGTATGATCATGTACCGTTTTCTCCCCGCAACGTGTATCAAGTACAGAAAAACGATGACATTCTCTGAAGAGAGTGCCTGTATAATGAATGGAGCTTCTTTCCTAATATTCTGGGTTGATTTACTGCTGAGGTCTTAAGGTGTGTGATGAAGAAGACAGAAAAGGAAAGACAGAACTATGGTTAAAGCAGATGAAGCAGTCAGTCAGATGAACAGTCTACCCCTGTCTCTAACCTCCTGTGTGATCCTGTGTGACTGACTTTAAACCAAATGTTTACACTTGGTCCTGAGTTTTCCACATCTTGTCTCAGGCCCCTGGGGTTCAGAGCTATGTTTAGGAGAACCCCTTCAAAAGCAGCATCCTTGATACTCTGCCAACATAAGGTCAAACTTCAAATTCTGTCAGGAAATTATAGTTTGCCTAAGAAACCTTTAGACCCTTTTTTATAATAAATGCTCAGATATTCTCTCCTAATCAGATTATTGACAATGGTTGAAGTTCTCCCAAATAGCATAATCTGATAGACTAATTAGCATAACACTCAAATAAAAATGCCTAAAAAGAGGAAGAAAATAAAAAGAAAAAAGGGAAAAGAAGGCCCTCTAATAGAAAGTAGGAGCCTATCTTCTGTAAGTCAAACTATAAAGCTAGGCTAGCCTGTTGTAAGTAATACTTAGCATAGGAACTTAATACAAATGCTCAGTATGTATGTGGATGGTACAGCCATATTCCTAAATAAAGTGAATAATCAGATAGGAACTTTGTGATGGCACTGGTCTAAAATATTGATGGGTATTTTTGGATTGGATTCTTTGCCCCAGTACAAATTGTCGATTACAGAAAACAGGTTTCATATTCATAACAAGGACTGGGAATAATTTCTCTGTTGGAGATTTTTTTTACCAGTAAATTCTTTTTTTGTTTACATTTCAATTATATCATTCTCTAGAAGTGTTCTGTCTTACCTTGCCAGTCATTAGAATATGGAAGATTTCAGTTTAGTATTTTGCTATAGCCCCTTTCAGGATTCTGGTGTATTATGTTCCACCCCTGCTCTGTTGGTTGGGCAAATCCTCTGGACCACACCTCCAGGTTTGCAAAATGGGCAAAAGATTCAAATGAACTATAAATTCCTTCTGTGAGAAATAGGATCAAGACAGCAGAGAAATACCACACTCTGGAGACACCACAATTTAGATGAATTATGTTTCCATTCTTCTCAAGTTGCAGTTACTACTCAGACTCTTATTTGCAATATCTTGGTGCTCCAATCTGTGAAAAATAAAAACAATAAACCAACCAACCAAAAAAAACCCAAAAACCCAAAAGCAAGAAACCAAACCAACCAAACAGAAAAACCTCCGAAAACCTCAAAAAACTCCCCAAAACCCAAACAAACAAACATAAAAAACCCCTGAAGACAGTTATTTTACTTTCTAACTTTGTTCATGCTAATGAATCTCAGACAAGGACTACTACTAATTCTTTATGGTGGTCATATCTAGTTTTGAAGGAAAACTACAGAGAGGAAAACTTGCTGTCTATATATCCCTGTAGATGAGGTTGAAATTCTTAAGACACTGTTTTCTTAATGAAAAAATATCATTAGAGTAAGAAGCAAATAAAAGTTTAGGCTTTGCACTTACTCTCTGAAACCTTGTATAAAATATCCAAAACTTAAGATAATTACACATGTTGAGAAGTCAGAAGACAGTCCTGTGACACACCATGAGTCTGTACACTGTCCTTTGAGACACTGAATTTTAAGATACGTTGCCATTTCCTGTGATATCAATGATGTGCTGATTTCAGAGTCACTGCAGCACTATAAAGAAACAAAAGTTACTGTGCATGTGCATAGTATAGTATTTTAATACGGGCCCTGTCTTAGTTTTATCTCAGAATATACTACATAGTAAACGAACTTGAAAGCAACAGCTTTCAAATGGAAATTTAAAACACTATTGTGTATGTGACTGAAAGCATGACTTTGAAATACGTGAAATTTCAGAAAAACTGGGAGCTTGTTCAGTCTGAAGACTAATGATGTTACGTATTCAAATGCCACCAGTTAGTTATTTTGGTACTGATCCTATAAGCAGAAGTGTCTTACTCCACAATGTTTATCCTGTAATCCCATACCGTCAACTCAAGAATCAGAACTCCCAACAGCCAACTTGCCTCCAGCTATTTTACCCCCTCATCAGCTTTCAAGAGCCTGTAATATACTGCCAATACAAAAGACATTGGCTTATTGACAGGTGGAAGAAAAAAAAGGTTTAAAAATGCTGAATCAAATATCAAGCAAGATAACAAAGGAGTAACTTCATGAACGTTTATTAGTTTTCATATAAAATTACTTAGAGTCTTTAAAAATAAAGTAACTGGAAGCTATTAATGACTGTGCAACACTTACAGGTTCTTTGAAATGACAGATCACAGCTTAGATTTTTTTTTTTTATTGACACAGGCTATTATCAATGTAATCTACATGTTTAGAGCATATAGGAATATATTCTTCAAATGCCTAACCCCAGTAAAAAAAAGTTTTCCAATGTAGTAAGGAAATTTGGTTTTAAATTTAGTTGAATGGCCATCTACCTAGTCTAATACTTTCACAAAGCTGTAACCATTTATAACCTTTGATTCGCTTCTGTGAAACTGCACAGTAAAGATTAGCCTTGTAATGCAAGGCAAATCTTTATTCTAGCAGGTGACCATGCCTTTTGCGAGCCAAGCCTGCAGCACTTCGTTTTTAATTTGCATCAGGCTGCTTTGACCCTTCCCTCCGTGAGTGGAGGTGGATGTGAGGCTCTGTAGGCTTTGACCACGAGGGGGCTGTGTGAACACAATTTTTTGGCAACTTCTTGGCCCTTCCCTGGTTCAAAAGGGCAAATGCGTTTTTATGTACGATAAAATGTGACTTTGAAATAATTAACAAGGTTATCCTTATCTCTCCCTTTTGACAGAAAACGCACCAAGTCATGGCTTAATTAGTCCTGAGATTTTTTTTTTTTTTTTAGAATGACCATAAATTACTCAAAATCTTCACTGGTCATGGCACGTCTATAAAAAACCCAAATCCTGATGAATGCAAAATCCTTTTGAATCATCATCTAGAGCCTGAAACATGCTCTCAAAGATCCTGATGAAGTGTGCACACTGCAAATCCTGCCCATAAGCTGGTACGTATTATGTCTAATGACGATATCCGACAAACTCCCAGAAAACACAATGAGTATTCCAGAGAAACAGACATTGAGATAAATTATATCGGATTTTATGAAAAACTAGTTTTGATACTAATACAGATAATCTACCCTTCTCTCTTCTGACAAGCATAGGAAATGCACAAGTAACAAAGATGCCAAAATATGGTAACAAGCTTGGGAAGCTGGCAATTCACGGGGACATGCCGTTCATTACAGCAGGCTTACTGTGAGTTCAGTCCATGGCAGATGCAGGGAAAATCAGGAGTGCGGACGGCTACCTCCCATCTCCTCTCAATTTTTCTCAGTCCCTGCTAGGTCAGCTGAGTGTCTAGCTACACCGAAAGGGAGCAAAATGTGGTGTCTGTGTTTCACAGATCGCCTGGAAAGTTCTCCTCACGTTCACTTTTTAACGGCCCGGTCGTGTTCAAACCTCGTGTATAAACCTCGTGTTTACACAGCGCCTGACGAGGGGAGCCGGTTTTGACCGCACTGGTGACCCTCAGCGCCTTCTCAGGCAGGACACGAGGGACAGCCGGGCCGCGCTGCCGGTCCCCGCAGGCGAAGCCTGACAGCCCTCAGCCACCTTCCCCCGGCCGAGCGCCCCGTGCGACGCGGGTCGGCCCTGCCACCCCCTCGGCGCCGCGGGCGGGGCTCGCGTG
>VZRF01013049.1:75322-101575 GCA_013396875.1 Vireo altiloquus | reverse complement strand
AAAAAAAAAAATCCCACCCTTTTACAAAATATTTCTTGAGATGGCACACCGAGCAGCAGCCGCCGCCGCCGCCGCAGCAGAGCCCTGGGAGCTGATGGAGCAATGGGTGGGAAGCGGGAAACCGTCACCACGAGCAAAAACTTCGCCTAACTTTTCCCTTCCTTTCTAACGCTCTTCCCTCTTCCCCTCCGGCTCCTTACCCCCTCCTCTGGGCTACGCTCCATTTTCCGCCGTCTCTCTGCCCCCTCTCAGCCCTCCCTCCAGCTTTCTCTCGCATTGCCGCCTTCCCTCTCGCTCGCTCCAGCGGCGCCTGGAGCCGATAAGGAAGAGGAGAAGCAGCGGGAGGGACTGCAGCCGCTCGAGGAGCAGCGGGGCGGAGGACGGGAAGGCGAAGGGGCAGAGGAGGCAGAGGGGCGGCAGCCCCGCCGGCCGCCCTCGCCACAGAGTTGGCGGCGGTCGCTGGGTGTTTTTGACAGCTGGGCGCGGGCGGCCTTTGCCGCGGCCCCCGCCTGGCACAGAAAGTTTGCGGGGGAGGGAGCAAGCAGAGGGAAGGGGAAAGAGCAGTCGGGGGTGTGTGTGTGAAAAAGTAACCCCCTCTGCCTCCCTGCCTGCCGCTCTCGCCCGAGAGCGCGGGGGTAGAAGGAAGCAGCGCTGCCCTCTCGGACCCGCTCGCAGCCTCCCCCCGCCGCCTCCCCTTCCCCAGCCAAAGATCCCAACAACAACAAACCAACCTGTGGAGGCTCTGAGCCGAACCTGGGTCCCTCCTCCCATCACTTCCAGCTCTCCGCTGAAAGCTTTTTCTTTCTTTCTCCCTGCTGCTCGGGCTGAACTTTGGGGGCTGAAGTTCTGAAAGAGTCAGAGAGACAGAGAGACAGGGTAGGGGGGGAGAGAGAGAGACTGTCGCTGCTGTTACAGCTGCTGTTTTATATATTTTTGTTGGTGGTGGTGGTTAGTGGTGCGGCTTTTTGTTTTGTTTGGATTTTTTTCTTTTCTTTTTTTTTTTTTTTCTTGCTAGGGGGGGAAAGGATTTTTTTGAAATCTCCATTTTTAGTTCAAATCACCTGGGGTGTGGGGGGAAAGGAGAAAGGGAGGGGGGGAAGAGAGAGAGTGTAGCACTGAGAGCCCAGAGGCCAAAGGAAGGGTGCAGGCACTGCCGCTGAGAGGAGATCGAGAGACAGGGGGTGCACTTGACAACCAGCATGCAGAGATGGTAAGAAGTTTCCAGCAGCCTTTCGTTTTCATTCTAGCCTTTACGTTGGTTTGATTTGATTAATAAATTGTGCAGTAACACAAGCAGCCCTGCTCGCTATCGGTGTGTTTCAGCCTTCAAAGGAACAAGCGGCCGGGCAAGGCGAAGTAGGGGGATAATAAATAAATCAGCTCTGTGCTGCGTGGATTGGGGGAAAAAAATGTCTAAGAGGTTGTGCTAAACTTTTAAGTGAGTTTGGGGGGTTGAAATGGGATGGCCACATGCTTTTTACCGCCTCCTGCCTTTCACTAGAGATGAGGAGTTAGTGTTAAAAAAAGTGTTTGCGGATGGAGGGAGGGAGAGTGAAGGTGGAGTGGGGTTGAGTCGGACACACGGTGGTCTGATCTATTTTGGCCACCACCTTCTGCTCGGAAATGAGTACGGTTTGCACAAAATGTAAAGGTAACCTTTGAGAGCGGGAAGGAGCTGTGTGTTTGCGTGTGAAACATCGCCTGCGGCAGGGAGACAGGAGTGTAAATCCACTTTCCCTCCGAAACTCTTTCTTTTTTTGTTGTGCATGTGCTTGCAGTTTGCCCCTTTGCAGTCAGCGATGGCTAACAGAACTCGCAGAGTTATGCTGATACCCTAACTGTAAAGGGGAAGGTGGAGGCCCTCAAAAACCACCTTTGAACAAGTTTTTGTTGCTTTTTTCATGTGCTGTATAAATGCACGTCTCCTTTACAAGTAGCGGTTTTGCAAAGCAGGGTTTGGGTTTTTAATTTAAAAATTAAAAGTCGAAATGTCCAAGGACCTCATTTGACTGAAGTCCGTTTGTCTGGTTTGTGATGTGAGGATAGGTTAAACAGCTGCGAAAGACAAGCTCATTTTGGCCGTGACTACACTTAACATGCAGAATGATGACTGTTCACATTAACACATGGATGGACCTTAGCTAGTGATGAACAGTGATCATCCCATTTTCAATGAAGTAAAGTAGTACGTTTCCAGTCACTGTTTGACTACTGCTCTGCTTTCAGTCAGCTTTTGTCACCTCACCCAGGGATGTTAGAGAGCTGTCTTGTGTGCCTCGAATATACACGTACATATGTACATGAACACACACAAGCGTGTGTATATATATATTTCTATATCTACTTCTGTATGTGTATGTTTATGCATGCAGACGCGTATGTATGTATATACAGTACTCAAACTATAAATGGAGAATATCTGTGTGAATGGAGTTTACGATAGAGGGCTTGGGTTTTTCCCTTCTCTCCCTAACATGACATATCTTGTTTCAGTGATCAAAGCCACAATTGGATTGTAGGAGATGCAACTGTCAAATGTAGACAACAAGGAAAAAGGAAAAAAAAAAAAAAAAAAAAAAAAAAAAAAAAAAAAAAAAAAAAAAAAAAAAAAAAAAAAGAGAGAGGGAAAAAGCAGCATGTGCCCAGTACTGTGGTTACAGTAACACTGACAGAAATTAAAGTGGTTTTGAAAGCAGCATGCGATTTATGATGGTTCCCATTTACCCCAGAGTCAAGCTGTTGTAAAATTGATGCACAAAAGACATCATGTAGTAATCTGGTGTGCCCAGGATTAAAGTGGCAACGAGCATCTTTTTTGTGTGTCTGACGGTTAAAATGGTTTTTAAGTATGAAATCAAAGCAAGATATTACTTGTTTCTTTACTTAATCTGTATGTTAGCTCGATATAGTAGTTGTTGAAATATTTTCTTAGTGGAAGTGGGCTTATAGTTCTCATTATCTTCCATTTCCCCCTCTGTATTATAACCCATCTCCATAGATAAATTAGAAAATTAGTAGCATTTTTGTCATAGTTCCAGAGTACAAATGTTCACAGTTTAATTACTGAGTTCATTTTAGACAGTAATATTTAATAAGCCTGATCAGCAAATCTGTACAAGAATACGAAGTTCCTGCAAAAGTATGTGGAACTTTGCTTGCACATAAAAATGGCAGGATTTTTAAATCTGAAATTTAATGGGGCGTATGTTCTCTCTGATACACTGTAGTTTCATTTTAAATTGTCCAGCATTAGTGAGCCAACTAGCTTTATGTATGTTCTGCTTTAAAATCCTAAATCACATGAATTTTAAAACTTGCTAAATATTTCAAATGACTCATCTTTACCTGATCCATGTGTAGAAAAGTCCAATGGTAAATTATAAGCTTTTTGTTACGAACAAATTTTGAAAATGCTTTTAAGACTTGGGATTGTGAAAGTGTTTCTTAAGTACACATCCTTGCACACATAATAGAAAAACCCTGCCTTGGTACATTGTTTTGTAAAAAATACAACAATGTGACATTTTAGGGGGAAAAACTTATAGGAGCAGATCTATGCCTTTAATTGCATAACATTTTTATTATTGAGGCATTTGAGACAGATAAGTATGCAATTGCAGTAAACAAAGTAAAGAAACAGACAAAAGTAGAGATGGCTATTGCTATATTAAAATGTAAATGTTACAGTTTGAATTTTCTAGCGAGTTCTTGAGTTCAGTGCTTTACATAACATTTTGTCCTAATCTTGCTTGCTGTCAGAGATGTTTCATGGTTGTGCAATTGCTGCAGTCAAGAATGCCAATTTGCATTCCAGGAGTGTCATTTGATTACTTTTATCTACACAGCTCGAAGACCAGCCCAGACCTCTCATTTCATCTTGCCATGTCACGAGTCAGTGCTGTGTCCTCTTTTCAAAAATCTGCCTGATTTAGACAAGAAAGAAAAGTACTTTCATGTTGCAGCCGCAGTCCCCTGCTAACTTGTCAGCAGCAGGATACGATTCACTTGGGCCCAGAAGAATGGTACAGAGATGAGGGTTAGGCGGTTCAATAAGCCTATGGCCAGGTAGTGTGTGACATCCCAAGGGAGCTTAAGTTAATGAAGAACAGGTCTGCTTAGTTCTTCATACTATGACCTGGTGCTGTCCCCACAGTTTTCTCATTTGATCTTTCCCAGCAAATTGATCTTTTCTAGTACTTTTTTGCCTTCCAAGTTAGTCCTTGTGGGACTGAAATTAGCAGAGCAACTTAAGTTGGATAATACAGCTGTTCAGAAAAGAAGAAATTGGACACTAGCTCATAGAGGGAGGAGGGGAAAGTAAGCTATTCTTTCTGTTGTTACTGAGAATTCCTTTTATTTTTAATATTACAGTTTTATTTTCAAAAACTTCACAATAACCATATTACTTCGGAACTTTGCTTTCATATTTAATAAAGTTCGTACCGATGGTCCATTGCACACTGCATTAAATGTGTATCATTTAAATAAAACAAACATGCTTGCAGCACAGACTGCAGGTTTGCTTTGGTGAGTTGAACTTGTTAGAAATTATTTGCTTGTCTGTAATGAGGCTTTTACAGTTGTTGTAAGACATTTTAAATATCAATTGCACATGTCAACTACATTATTTATAGCCTGCTAAATAACTGTAATTCCATAGTATCCAATACTGAAATGCAGTGGAGATTAAACAATAAAAGCCATTAAAAATGGGATGTGTAAATATTATGGTAGGTGAAAATATAGTCAGCAAATTACCACTGGCATTACTGTTTTTCTGGAAAACCAGCATATGCCAACAAATTGATTTTAACTAACATTCTGTGCTTAAAATCTGAGTTCTAAATAGAGCTATAGCATTATCTGTCAGGTTTTTTTACATGCTTTTGCACTTGGTAATTGGAAAGTGGAATAGAGGTGTGTTTATGTGTGTGTGTGTGTGTCTGTGTGTGTGTGTGTGTGTGTGTGTGTGTGTGTGTGTGTGTGTGTGTGTGTGTTTAAATACATACATGGCTAAGTTGTCAAACAATGTAAGATTTCAAACCAGAATTTGGTAAATAAAGTGTAAGTTGGAAATGATTAAGAGAGTCTTTAGTACGCTGCACAAGAGTAAGCAGTATTTAACTTTCTGTATTTTATAGCAGATGTTCTCACATATAATCCACATCCTTTCAAGTTGTAGAATTGAAAACACTGCGGAATGGAAACAAGAACACGTATTATGTAAGGGAAATAATGCTCTCACTCTCTCAGTATTGCTTTTGAAAATGGAAAGGAACTGTAAAGGATCATTGGTCAGTTAAGCTCCTCTGGAGAGCTAGAGGGAGCTTCCGGATTTTATTAGATAATGCCATAGGTAAGAAAAAGGGGAAAATATTCTGAATAAGAGAGGGCTGAACAACTAACTTTTTTCCAAAGCCAAAGATCTAGAAATTTAGACTTTGAGGTGGCTTTATTCTGTGTTATGTATCTGTGTATGTCAGTAGGATTTGTGGCTGACTACAGATCTTGTGAATTTCAAACAAAGCAAAAATGACCAACAGCAAAGCAATTACATTAAAACAAGTCCAAGTAAAACATTGGATTTTGTACAAAAACCAAATTTATTTTTCTTTCGTCTCAAAGATGGGCGTTTCTGGCAGTGTCCCTTTCCCTTTTGCACTTTGGACACTGTCACTAGAATGTGAAGTCTTTTCATCGCTGAATATTTTTTAATGGGAGTCCTGACTTTCAGTCTGCAGGTTTGCACAGAACCTTCTATTTAATGATTTAATTTGATTTAATATCTACTGTTAATATGTGTTAGGAAAAAAATGTGCATGTCTGGAGATACAAAAGGTTCCTCATAAAATACAAAACAAATAGAGTGTATCTGTAATTTTGCAAATGTGTATAACTTCCTTATCTAGCCAGGAATTTTTACTTAATTTAGAAGAATAGCATTTAACATGGCTTAATAAAAAGCATCTGTCTAAACCTTGTATTCTGTGTCAGTTTCATCCCACCTAAACTCTGACATATATTTTCTAAAAATGCATTGTTCATAATTGCTGCTTAATATTTATATGGCAGCTTTTATAAGTATTACTTTGGACAAACTTATTTACCATTTCACTAAATTATATAATCCAGTGAGATAAAGTACCAGATTTGTCTCCTTTATCTCTCACACAGTAGCTCTCATTATGTGCTATGCTAGTAAAACCCTTTATTTGTTGATTATTAGAATCTTAGTACACTCAGGAGTTCTGCTGTAATTTAATGTGGTTGTTCAAAGAGGTTCTCTCATTTAGAATCTTCCCATAATACTCTCACCACATATTATAAATATGTATATTTTATACTCCAGATAGATATGTAAATACTTTTTTTTTTATTCCAGGTAAATCAAGGATTTTGAGAGAGAATTCTTTTCATCTGCAGCATCTATTTCAGTACTTTCCTCTTGAAATATTTTATATTAAAAAAACTCACAAAAATTCAGGTAACGATCAGACTTACTTCTGATTTGTTACTTTAGAGAGTTCTTTCTGTTTCTTTAATTTTTTTTAAATGTTCTACTATGTACTTAAATCACATTTTTTTAGAAAACTATAAAAAAAGCTAGAGAAGTTTTAAAACCTCGCTGGGCTTTGCAATTATTTTTTCATTAAGAAACTAGAATGTTCATAATGCTGATTTGTAAGTCACAAGCCAAGTGAAATCAAAATGCCATAAGCTAACCACTAGAAAGTTTTTAAGTCACCAAGGTCTGATGCACTGTCTGGAAGTTCAGCTATGTTTTTGCAGAGTATTGCAATTGGTTAGGGTTCTGCTGCATATTAAACTGTAGAAGCAAGGCCTGTTAGAAAATCTTCAGCTATGGGAAGTTTTAAAGGGTATGCAAAGCATATTATTAACTGTTATCAGCTGTAAATGAAGCTGGGTGTATGTACAACACCCGTCATGCTGTCAGCTGGAATCACACTGATTTAGTGTTGCAACTTTATTACATTTGTCAAATATGTATTATTTTGAAACTTTTGATTTGTGCTCTTAGTCAATGCTCTTTACTGTTGAGTACAAAGATGTAACAGCAAACAAAAAACATTTTTCCCTTTTTGTGACCTGACATTTGCCAAAGTGCCCCATGCTGAAATCTCTTTTCAGTATCTTCTTTTTTCTTCCAAAGCCAGACATGTACCCAGACACAAAAGCCTCTGTGTATAGCAAGCTGTTTTAAATATTGTGACTCGACGATGTGCTGTCCTTTCTCGGCTTGAGCCAAGGATCTCTGCTCAGTGTCTGTGGATTACCAAGTCCCTTCTTTATTGTACCTCTTGTCAGCTATTCCTATTCATTTAACCTTTCATTAGTGTCTGTGCAGTTTCACTGTCTGGAAAGGCAAGGAGAAACCTAAAGGCCTACTGTCACAGTTATTAGATTTCTCGGTTACATCCCAGCAACCATAAAGAAGTAAGAGTCAACACTATTGTCATGCATGCTGCTATCCTGGGGTGCAACTCTTCTGTGCATGTCAAGGACATGTGGCACATGTTGATAATGCATCCCAGAGATAAATGCACAACATGGGGGATAAACCAAGGCTGGCACTAATGAGCTTTGTAGGAGTTATTGCAAAGACAAACAGTTGTGAAGGAATTTCTCTTAAAACGGTGAGGAGATGGATTTGCACTAAGTGTTGCCAAGGCTTGCTTGCAAGGTACTTGTCAATCATGTTAGTTTCATTTAAGTGCCATTTTCAAAGAAAAAATGCTTTCTATGACTTAGAAATGTTTGCTTTTCAATTTTTAAGCTGCCAGGCTAAAATGTACTTGAAATTGTCCTCAATAATACACTTTATGACAATTGTTTCTGTTTACTTGTTTTTGGATCAAAAGCTGCAAATCTTTCAAATTACTTGAAAAAAAATTGCAAATATGAATTTCAATAAATTTTGAAATATTCTTCTTAGTAAAGCTCAAAAGTTCACTCTTGATTTTGTAACAGCATTGTCATGGTCTTCTCTGATGCATAAATTTGGCTGAGAATACCTAGGTGCATCTAAGTAGTTTATTCTACATTTGCTACCCAAAGAGCCAAAATTACTAGTTGTGACACAACTTCCTCATTCTACTGAGGCACATCCTCCATTTAATCCAGTGCAATATTCACATATATTTTGCTTCTGAAGTTTCTTGAAGCCCATCTTATCCTGTTAACCAAATCTAACTGAACTCTGAGCTCTCAGTTTATATAAAAGCAAAAAATACATGCTTATTCCTGACTTCCCTCTAGTTGACCTTTTAGAATGCATTTTTGTTATATTTTTATCAGTAGCATTATAATAATATATGTGTAACTTCTTATAACTTTCATAAGGAGATTTTGGCTAAAACAAAATTAGACCTATATGTTTATGCTTAAATTATAATTTTGATAATACTCCTTCATTTTATGTGAAACATTAGGGTCTCATATTGCTCCTATTGACAGCAAGGTTTAAAGTGGGACTAAAGCCACTCAAACAAGTGGAGTTAAAGTTTTATGAAACTGCTGAATAAAGTCTAGTCACCTCCTCTGCACTTTTCATAGCATGCTAAGAAGATTATAAATCTAGTGGGCTAGAGGAAAATTCTTTAAAACTTCCTTATTTCAGATGAACATTTTCGATTAACATAATCTGAAAGTATGAGTGGTCATCATTTATTAATCAGAATTTTGTGCTTTTTACTTCTTTATATTTTTTATATTAAAGAAATAAAGCCTGGCTGCACCTTTGTTTTAATTCAGAACATAGAATCCAAAGTGACCAGCAGTATAATAGTTGATTGTAGGAACCAGTGCATCCAAAGAAAAACGTGTTTAAGAGAAAATTCAGCAAAAGTAGTCATTTTATTTTTCTTGTTCAAACACTGGAAGCATTTGTAATGCTGGTACTTAATTCCACTTTTCTGAAATTCAAAAGCTTTTGTATTTTGTGATTTGGATTAGACAAATATTTAAATAGAAAAAAAAAATCTTCAGACATGATCTGGAACAAATACATAAGTTCCCTTAGTTTAAAACATCCTTTCATTACTAGACTGATATTAGCTTTGATGAGTCTAAAACTTACTACATGGTTTCCAAATCAAAGATGAAAGGGCCAGTTAGGAATCAAATAAATTTTCCTGTTGAAATGTAGCATTTGACATTTAGAAAGATGTGCTCAGCATGATGAACCATTTCTCTTTACTGTAACTAGCCTGGTGATTTTTTTGCAATAAAACTACCTTGAAATTGAATTGAGGTATAATAAATTTGAGGTAAATTAATTTGGAACCCCTGATTAGTGCCATTTTTGAACTAAGGGAAATAGTCTCCTCAAAGTGCTTTTTCACTCTTCATTGTTAAAACATGTAAAATTTCATTACTAGGTAATTACTTTTGTAGTTGTTTTGATAGACTCTTACTGGTCTAACTCCATTGACTTTGTTGTGGCAGTGTGCCAATTTTATTAAAGAAAGGTTTTGTTATTCATCTCACTGTGGTGTTGCAGGTATATTCCTAATACTAATCAAATGGGCATATACCCCATCTGTATGTTTGAAAAGTTGTTATTATTATGAACAGTAATTTACAGTCTACAATACAATTAAGCAGTGCTTTTACACTGGTGCCAATTATATGCTTCTAAAAGTCTACTGATAATACTTAACTCTTCAGAATGAGATTCTGTACAGAATCCTAGAGAGCATGTTAGAAAATATTTTGCTGTTTTGCTAGAGGTACTAAGAATTAAAAAAAAAAAGGCAAATCCTACGTAAGTAAAAGTGAAAACTTTCAACTTTTGTGCTAGGCTATGACTGTATTTCAGTTAGCAGCTGTATTTAGGGCCAGCTTTTGAAGATACCTTATTTCTGATAGCCCATAAAACATGCCTGATCAAAATAAATGACACTACAAGCCAGCTGGCTAAGTGATTATATAAGCAGTGTGAAGAGGCTGAGTAATTTATGTTTTTCAGTACACAAACTGGCATTAAGATTTTCCTCTCACTTTGGTGCAAATATTAAAAAGCAATGCGTAAAATTGTGTATGTTATGTAACTAAAAGCTTCTAAGTGAATTTAAGTCCAAGCTAATGTAATTCATGTGGTAAGATAGCAAGAAAGTTAAGTAGGAAGAGGACACAATAGCAGAAAAAGTGATGTGTGACCTAAAGGTTTCTGTTTTTTTACTTAAACAATGCTTATTTTTTAACTTTTGCCTTGGGAATGTAAGTTACAATCTTCACTATTTCCTCTTATCTACATGTAACTTGTACTAGTTTGTGTATTAGTGGTGAGTCTCATTTATGAGCTGGTATATTTAAGGGATTTGTGATATCAGATGATTCTTCATAAGCAAGAATTTCTTCAGTTTGTGAGTGGACACTTTTGCAGTGGTGGGGTCAATATGACAGTAGCAGGGATGGGAGTGATCTGCTGGTTCTTTGTGGTTTGGCTTGGGGGTCAGAAAATGGGAAGAAGATGTTCACCGTCTCCTGTAGATTGATGGACAGCCTTTGTGAATGCTGTAGTGGTAGTATTTTAAAAATAAGAGGTGAATAATAGGCTCTGTGATGCAGATGATAGCAGGGAAGGAGGTGGGTGAGACTAGTAGTATAATGCTGGAAGAACCTGAACATGCTTCTGTCTCTAGTCACTCTAGCAGGAGGATAAGAGGCTTGCCTCTTTCCAACTGTGCACAACTTTCCTGTTCTCTCATGTTACTTGTATGTGGAATTTCACGGTCCTTTTTCCTGCTGAATGGTTCACAGGTGTGGGAAATATGGTGGGATGAGTTTTTTATAATTTGTGAGTTACGTGCACTATTTGGAAGCCTCTGGGCTCTACAAAGGATTTGTGAGTCTCTTAGATAAACCTGTGGAATACACAGGCAGTTGCTCTCTTCTCATTGTCAAACATGGAGGGTCGAAAGAAATCACTCTTCTCATGTAGCTGTTGCCACACTCCTGAGGAATCTAATTACAGTATATCAGACAGTTGTAAGAGAGAAGCTTGCTGAGTGGTGGAGTCAAGAGAACTACTCTTATCCTCACCTTTATAAAGTTGAGCCTCAAGGATGTGAGGCATACAACCATTCACCTTCAGACTTCAATTTTAAATTTAATCAGATTTTAGGATTGTTTTTGCTCTTGTTATGATAAGTGTATAACAAAGAAACACAAATTTAGCTCATAACAAGCAAAATCATAGAATGGTTAGGGTTGGAACGGAGTCTGAGGATCGTCATGTTCCAGCCCCCCCACCATTGGCAGGGACACTTCTCTAGACTAGATTGCTCAAAACCCCATCCAACCTGGAATTGAACACGTTCAGGGGTAGGACATCCACAAATTGCCTGGACAAGCTGTTCCGATGCCTCACAGTAATGATTTTCTCCTTAATACCTAATCTAAACCTACCCCTTTTTGGTTTGAAGCCATTACCCTTACATTTCTGTATGAAAAGTCTCTCTTAATCTTTCTCTTAATCTTTCTTATAAGCTCTCTTCAGGTACTGGAAGGCCACAATTAGGTCACCCCAAAGCCGCCTCCCCAGGCTGAACTATCCTAATTGTATCAGCCTTTCCTTATAGGAAAGATGCTCCATCCCTATGATGAACTTGTCAGCTGTTCTCTGGACTCACTCCAACAGTTCCATGTCCTTCCTGTGCTGGGCACCCAGAGCTGGATGCAGAGTTCCAGGTGAGGTCTCACCAGAGCAGAGCAGAGGGACAGAATCCCCTCCCTGGCCCTGCTGCCCACGCTGCTTTGGATGCAGCCCAAGATAAAGTTAGTTTTTTGGAATGCAAGCACACATTGCCAGCTCATGTCCAGCTTTTCATCCATGTAAGCCCCTCAAGTCACTCTCCTCAAGGCTGTTCTCTTTCCTCAATTCCCCAGCCTGTGTTGGTACTGGGGCTTGCCCTGACCCAGGTGCAGCACCTTGCTCTTGGCCCTGTTCAGTCTCATGAAAGTCCTGTGGATCCACTCCTAGAGCTTGTCCAGGACCCTCTGGATGGCATCCTGGCCATCAGGTGTCAATCACACCACTCAGCTTGGTGTCATCTTCAAACTTGCTGATGATGCACTCCATTCCCCTGTCTGTGTCATTGATTGAAATCATTGATTTAATGACTGAAGACATTAAATAACACTGATCCCAATACTGTTGCTTGAGAGACACCACTTGTCACTGGTGTCCTTTGGGATACTGAGCCATTGACCATCACCTCTGAATGCAACCATCCACCTTATCCCCCTTAGCCACCAAACAGTCCATTCACCAAATCCGTATCTCTTTAATTTAGAGAAAACGATATTGTGGGAAATAGTGTCAAAGACCTTATGTGAAGTCCAGATAAATGACATCCATAGCCCTTCCCTTGTCCACTGATGTTGTCACTCATCGTAGAAGGCCACTGGGTTGATCAGGCAAGACTTTTCCTTGATGGAGCAGTGCAGTTTGTCTCAAATCATCTCCCTGACTTCCCTGTGCCTTAGCAGAGCTTCTAAAAGGATCTGTTCCATGATCATCCCAGGCGCAGAGGGAAGATGACAAGTCAGTCATTGTCAGGGTCCTTCTTTCTGGTCTTTTAAAAATGGGTTCAATGTTTCCCCCTTTCCAGTCACTCGAGACTTCCCCTGACTGCCATGACTTCTCAAATACCGTGAAGAGTGGCTTGGCAACTACATCAGTAAATTTCTTCATGAGTATGGCATGCGTCTCATCAAGTCCCACAGAATTACTCATGATTAGTTTCCTCAGATGGTCACAAACCTGATCTTGTCCTACAGTGGGAAGCACTTTGCTTCCCCAGTCCCTGTTGTGAGATTAATCCACTCAATAGGGGCCGGAAGAGAAGATGCCAGTGAAGACTGAGGCAGGAAGTTGTTGAGTTGACAGCCTTCTCCTCATCCATCCCTAGTAATTTTTCAGCTTGTTTGCTCAGAGGGGGTACACCTTCCCTGACCTTCCCATTCTGGTTAACATATCTGTAGAAGCCTTTGTGATTCTTTGTGTGCCTTGCCAAGGTGAACTGCACTTTTGCCTTGGTCTTCTTCACCCCATCTCTACTTAGCTGGGCAGCACTCCCAGGAAGACCTGTCCCTGTTTCACTGCCACTGCATTTCCTTCTTGCCCTTTAGTTTGACCAACAGTTCCCTATTCTATTGTATCATCTGTCGTGCCTTTGCCCAATTTCTTGTTCCTGGGGCTCACTAGATCTTATGCTCTATGGAAAACTTCATTTAAGATCTGCCTGCTCTGTTCTGCTTCCTTGTCCTTGAGGGCAGTTTTCCAGAGGGTCCAGTCGTGGGATTCATCCCACCAAGTTTCAGTAATGGCACCTCAGTCATAACTTTCTAGCAGTGTGGTGGCTTCCAGCTCCTCCTGTTTGCTGCCCATGCTGCATGCATTGGTGGAGAGGCACTTGAGCTGGATTCTTGGCCAAGTTGCCTTCTTAGAGGGGCACCCCTAAATTTCATTGAGATATTTCCCTGGTGTCTCCCTGTTGGGTGTTACTGCCTTAGAAGTTCTGCCTCCTCTCCTTAAGACTCCAAGCGTGGAGTGAAACAAGGCTCCAGTGTGGCTAGCACATTTCGGACCCATTGACAAAGGGCCCTTGCTAGTACTAAATATGTGTGTTTCTTTTGTTTTACATGTTGCAAGAATGATTTTGATTTGATGTTTAAATTTAATGCAAATTGATTTCAAAAAGCATTTTAATGCTTTGTGAAAAACTTACCAGTGGCCAGTATAGAAAGATGAGCTGCAGATGGAGTAGAAGGAAAAACTTTCAGAAATTCTGCTGCAACTTTCCTCTTTGGGTTTGTGTGTGTAGGTGTTTATACAACATATTATGGAAAATGTACACACAGCATTTCCTTATAAACTTGTTAACATATAAATGTACACAAACAAACACACCTATACTCATATACATGGTATGCACACAGTACATAGTTACATACATGCATTCAGATATTCCTGGACTCAGCCCTAGGGAGGCATATCTGGCATTCTGCATCTAGTTCTGGGATCCTCAGTGCAAGAGAGACATGGAGTCCCTGGAGCAGACCCAGCAGAGGGTGACAAAGGTGATTAAGGGACTGGAGCATCTTTTTATCAGGAGAGGCTGAGGGAGCTGGGCCTGTTCAGCCTTGTGAAGAGATAACTGAGCAGGGACCTCATCGATGCATACAGTTGTTTGAAGGGAGGTGTCAAAAGGATGGATTCAGGCTCTGCTCAGTGCTGCCAAGGAATAGGATGAGAGGTAATGGGCAGAAACTGATGCACAGGAAGTTCCATCTGAAGATGAGGAAGAACTCCTTTACTGTGCAGCTGACACAGCACTGGCACAGATTGCCCATGTTATGTTATGTTATGTTATGTTATGTTATGTTATGTTATGTTATGTTATGTTATGTTATGTTATGTTATGTTATATGTCCCTATTGGAGATACTCCAGAATGATCAGGATGCAATTCTGTGCCATATGCTCTGAGATGACCGTGCTTAAACAGGCAGGTTAGACCAGATGACCTCTTTGGTGGTCCCTTCCAACCTTACCCATTCTGTGATTCTGATTCAGTGATATACATACATATTAATATATATGTATATATGCATAATGGTTTTTCTGGAGTGAAATCTTTGTTACCAGGAAAGCTTTTTGGGTAGTTCTGGTTCTTGAATAAAAATAAGATATAGATCAATTCTAAAAATTGTCTGTGAAAATTACTGCACTGTTGAAAGGGAAACCAAATATTGTACCTCTCTTTAATCTTAGGAGTACATTTTGGCAAATACTGGGTTCGGTTTGGAGTTTCACATTTCTTACTTTATTTTCATTATTCTCCAGCTTTCTTATCTGTTCTGTATATTATAAATCCTCTTCCTCAACAGTCTTATACAATGCACGGAGTTTCCTTTAAGATGCTGAGTTATCTTATTCTGTGATTTGAATATGTTTCCATAGACATTACTTAAACAAAAGCCGGTATTGTGAACCTGTGTCTTATAAATATATTATAGTAATGATATTGAGAACTGCTAACAAGCAAGCCTCTGATATCTAATCATGTGAAGGTCCAGTTCTTGTGGATATTTTGTCTTGAAAGCAGTGTTGAATGGGATTTGCAGAAGAATCCTTGTAGATTTTTTCCTAATTTAAGGATTTCCTCTCCTTTAAGAAATCTGATTACTTCCATTTATGATGGCAATATTTCATAAAAAGCACAATATTATGCCTTTTGTAATACATTATAAAAGAAGAGTAACCGAAACTCATCTGGCATTTCATTGGCTTGCAAAAGAGGATCTTCCATCCTTCTATCTTTGCTTCTGTTGCTGTTATAAATGTACATTGAAATACATTGTGATTATATTGTCATGGGAATGTTTCATATGGTGCATGTTTGGTTAGTTTTTTGTTATGTTAGAGAAAGTATCCCTGTCTGTTCTGTGAAAAAGCTTCAGGACTGTGAAAATTTTAGAAACTTGCTATTCCTAGTAAAATAATCTTGGGAAAATAAGTATTTATAACTGAGGCTACACATAAAATAATGGGAAATACTAGGTGTTTACAAAATGCAGTGCCACAGTGGTAAAAATCATAGAAGTTCGTAAGTTATGTGAAGGGTGATGGAAGCTCAGCTGAAATGAAGCCAAGCTACTTAATAGATAACTTCTTTGACTACCATTCATGTAATTGCACTATTGCCAGTCACTGGGATAGGCATGCAGAATTGTTGAGTTCAGTGCAAATGGACACAGGTGTTGTTGAACTTGATTTCAGGCAAGGTAGAAGTTGGTGCCTTTGAGGTATTACATAATTTCAGTGGAAGTACTGCGTGTTCTGTTAGATGGCTTGTGCTGTAATCATTATTGGCCTTCAGTACTTAAAAATCTCTGTTATCTAGCTTATTGAAATTTCATCCCAAGACGTCAAGAAAATACGTTACAAATTTGAATTATAGATGTAAGCCAGGTATCATTTTAGAACCTTAGTCATAAAGAAACATGGCATATATGTGAGAGTTCAGGAGTGAACAAACTTCATCTGCAGTTTATTTAGAGTGAACTGACAGAACAGTTCCCCCCTCAGCAAGACAGTCAGTACCAGATTTCACATTGACTTGAAAAGACTTTTGCCTTTCTAAGTTTCTGGTTCTTGTGAACATACCTACTGAAGACTGCTTCTGCCAACCTTCAGTAGGAAGTGAAAGCTTGTCAACTGATTTGTACTGTCCTGATCACATGTAGTTTACCTCGCTTCCAGTGCTGGTAAATCTACGTGACGTGCTGCAAGGTAACTCACACGCTGGGAGTCTGTATCCTGGTCACCTGATGGTCAGCTGATGGTTCCTTCTTTTTGTAGTTGTTTTCTAATAGTTTATGGTGTTTTGCCTTTGGCTTTCACAAGTTTAGTGTCCAGTCTTAATTATCAAAGCTGGAAAATGGTAGGGCCATGGTATTAGCACTTTATTCTGAAGGGATCATGGTAGCTTGAATCATGGTATATTTTCAAGAGGCTTTTTTAATGTCATGCTAAAGACAGGCACTCCATGAGTAGTATCTGACTCACCATGCTGATTATCCAAAACCTTAAAGAACTGAGGAAAAAACACTGTTTGAAACAGAAGTCCAGTCATCCTTCTGGTGTAGCAACTAGTAAGACCTGAAATAGGGGAGCAGTCTTACTCTAAGTAATAGTTGCAGGGTTAAAAACCCCTCAGCTGAATACATATCATTAAGTGTATGGTCTGCATAATATTTTAATCTATAGCATGTGTTCATATGTTGATTCTGAAGAAAGAAAATGTGGGTAATAATGCAATTCTGTAGTATACTGCCATATTCAGAAAATTCAAGTCTCCCTTAAATAGAGCAAAATCTACCAATGAACTTCATGGTCACAGAACACTGAGTTGGAAGGAACCTCACAGATCATCTCATTCAACCTTCCTTAGCAAAAACTTGGTCTGGTTGATCAGTGCAATGCTCTATGTTATTATGTGTTTTTGTGAGGGGCACTGTGGCTCTGGAGCACACTGAATTGTAGTATCTCCGTATTTGTTCATACTAGCATTATGCTATTACTTACTTATAGCACTTGAAATGCACCAGTGCCTCTTGCAAGCAGGATCAATGCCCACAAAATATGCAGGATGAAGTCTTTCCTTCTCTTCAGATGAAGCTAGATTTCAAAAACTATTGTTTGTAAGACTAAGAAGTAAAGGTCTAGTTGCTGAGCCAGGCACAATTTAGAGAAGCTAACACAGGTTGATACTTTTGGGTGTACCCATATGCTGCCAGTTTTGTTTCTTGCTTTGCCAAAATTAGGTTATTTTCCTTCTTGTTATATTCATGAACTGAAAAAGTGCTGAATGTGGCCCACCCAGCTACTGTGCAGGTTGTTAAGTAAACTGCTTCTGAGATGATGTTGAAAGTATTAGTTTTAACTGAGGAAGACTTATATGGTTTAAGTGTCATGTTAGCCATATAACCACAATTGTAATCAACAAACAAGCATTTAACTCTTTCAGCTTCAGAAGGAATAGGCTGATATCGTGCTCTTCATGTCTTTGAGAAATTTATTTCTTTCCTCACATGTACGTAGTGTGTGACATCACAGGCATCAAGGACCATGTTTTTTGTTAAGTATCTGAAGCACGGAAAAGAACGTTATTGTCAGACTTTGTTTAGATAGGACATGGTGTATGCTGACAAAATAAATATTTCTGCCAACAGTGCTGTATCAGCTGTCTAAGTAATGTTAATCTAAGAGGACGGAGGTAGCATTACTACATTAATTTTAGAAAGGCAGTGTATTTTTTTGCTCAAAGTTTGTCTAAGGGTGTAAAATTAAAGATGTTATGCTGTTATGTTCTATAAGATAGTTACCAAAATTGAATATCTGGTTTGTTTGTCTATCATGAATATGTAAGCTGTTTTCTAAATACAGGAAAACGCTAAAAAATTACTACTCTGTCTTAAGCAAATACTAGCTTAATGAATTTCTCTATGGAAAATCCTATCAATTACAATTGTTTTAGCTTAAGGTGTACTTTCCAAGATACACACATCACAAATTTATGGACTTTGAATTTCATTTAAAGAGACAGGTTCAGTGTTTCCTGTTACAAAAAACTGTAATCATGGGCATCCTGTTCAAATGACCTTTAAAATACTTGTTTGTAGGGAACATGGCAGAGCAAGAAGACCCTTTCAAACATCTGAGGAAACTGATTTCAACTAGATGAAGTCTAATTCTATCCGTAGAATCAAACAAGACATCCATAAAGTTAATCCATATGGATATTGCCATTATATCTCATTTGGTGTCTTGTTAGTTGCTTAAATGAAAACATTTAGAAACTAGACACCTAATTGAACTGCTCAAAACTCACTTATTCTGAAGTTAGTGCTAAAGGCCCTTCAAGGGACTGCTGTTTGAAAGCATGTTGATGATAGGTCTTTGACAGTAACGTTCTTTTTTCTTTTCTTTTTTTTTCTTTTCTAATGCCAAGATAAGTACTACTTGTATAATCCTTGCCTAATTTATTTTAGAATTGATAGAATTTGGTGTTTCATCCCAGATTTAAGATCCCATGCCCACAGTCATTAAAGAAATCTTCTTTGATTTATATAAATGTTTTGTCATAATGTAGTCTTTAGGGAAGAATTACACCCTTTCACTGAAAGAAAAGAAACCATTCAAAGGATTGAGTTTCTTTTTCTTAATTTGTAATATAGCCCATTTTGGTGCTTCAAGGCAATATTTTTTTTCTCTCCAGCTTATGAAGGGTGTTTCATCTGAATATACTCATACCTTTAAAAATCATTTGGTGTGAGAACTTTTTAAGTTACAGGGTGGTTTATTTTTTTTTTTCCTATAATATAGTATACCCTGCCTTTGAGCTTTCAATTTAAGTCTTCTGTCATATACTGCCAAAAACTTTGTTCAGAGCTCTGTCTGTGTTGAAACATGTATGCCTGTCCCAGTGTCATAACTAATTATATACCTTGTATGCTTACTTCTAGTAATTGGAGAGTAGACCTACCGCAGGATAAGTTTTAGTATTAGATTGTATCTTGGGGACATGTTGCAGAAATCAAGTTTCCACCAAGCAGCAACTTGAATTTGTAAACAGATATTACTATTTTAAGTGCATCATCTCAGGTTGTTTCTTGACATCTGTGTGTGTTTGTTTAAAACCTGGGGAGAGGGTGTTTTTGAACTCTACCTCTACATGCGTAGTAATTACTTCTTTTTAATCACAGTATTCTGAAGTGTCTGTTATCTCCACTTCAGATGAAGGCCTATGTTGCCATGCTGTCTTTCTGTAAATTTTGTTTGGTGGTTCTGAACTTCCAAAAAATACGTCTGTACATAGTACTTGGCTAAGTTCTGTTGGCCTGCAATGCTGTTTTCAGTTCCTTACTTTAAGTAGAGGAATAAAGAAAAGGAGCTAGAGACTGTCATCTTTATCAGTAAGAAGGCATGGAAATTGGAGGGGAAAGCAACATTTCTTTAATCTTTCCCTTCGCAGCATCCTTTGCTTGTGTTTTGTGTGTATGTCTACAAATATGTATCTTTGAATACCAACATAAATTTTCCTAGGTACATGCAGAAGGAAAGAAGGAGTCTTGCAGTTATTTAGTTTTTCTTTGCGTGCTTAGAGCTAGGCTAGCAAACAATGATTTATACACACCAACATGTATAAAATATGTGCTCCTTGTCCATGCCTGCTGAATAAAGACTTTGCCAGTCTTAAGTCTCAGAGCTTCACATGTAGTTGCAATTAAAGTCTTAGGACTATGCATTTAATGCTAACAATAGATTACAGTATTGTCAGGCTGTGTTGTGATTTTGGTCTTTGTTAAATTATGAGACCTTGTTTTTATGGGAGTGGCATAGCTACTTGCTATTGTGCATTAAGAACTGTTACTTTCATAGAGTCTGTATCATTGTTTTACTAAAACTAGAGTCCTTGGAGTTCTCCAAAATGTGTATATAATTTTTTTTACATAATATAGAAAAAAAAGGGTATATTTATTATTATGATGATTTCTTTACAGGGAAACTTATTTTTTTATTTGTTTGGTAACGAAATGATTGGCTGTCTCTCATTATGTGAAATTTAAGATTGAGTTTTTTGGTTTTTTTCCAATTAAAGGTTTCTTAGATAGCTTACTGGTTATATAACCTTCCGTCTATTAATTCTGTGGCAAGAGAGCAGCATGATTTCGTCAAATAAGGTTGTTACTTTGGGGCATCTTTGAAATTAATGTGAATTAAATCACTTCCTTTGAAAGTTTTTGACAACAAAATGTTTTGTTGTGTTTTTAAACATTTCCAGTGTCTTGTCAGACAGTTTTATCTTCCACTTTCCTCTCCACAGCTGGCATTTTTTAGAAGGGCTCAGGGAAGGAGAAGACTAGGTCAGTCTGACCAGGGAAAGTATAATGCATTCCAGTTTTATATGTGTCACAACTGAGTTAATATTGCCTGCTAAGAAGGATTAGTGTACTGAAAGTTAGATCTTCCAGTGATTTTTAAACTTCAGTTTTCTTTTTTCAAATATATGCAAAAATTTAGTACCCTAATTTCTGCAGGGATAAAGAAAAGGATTATTTATCGGTATTAAAAAAAACCATACGTTATATACAGGATTTTGGTGGGGTTTTTAAAAATACTTATCTTGTTGGAACTTTAAGTAATTTTATTATTTTTCTGTCATGCCACGAGGACTAAAATTCAAAGTACAAGTTCCAGATTTCTTAAAAATGAATGACCCTTGACTGAAAGGGATTCCTGCTTGTCCACAAATCTGAAAGAGGCTTACAAGTCCTGAAAATTAATATATTTTAAGGTTTCTATATAAAAATCAGAATGAAAGAGTGAAACATCTAGTAACAGTATTGGGAGAGTTAATATAATTTGACAATAACAGAAACCTTTCTATCAATAAATTAACTGGTAGTTGATGGGAACATAAAACTACTAAACTCTCTAAAACAAGTAGAGAAATGCTGCCTGGAAAAAAAAAATATTACTGTTAGGCTATTCAAATTATAAATCCAAAGAGTTGATAATATGCATTATTGCAATAATAAAAATACAAGTTTTTAACTTCTTTTTGCTGCTTCAGAGATAGTAAGATGAGCAGTAACTGTCCTCTCTACTACAGTGCCTTTTCTTAGGGGAGAATAAGGAGAAATCAGTTTAATTTGCACAAATATGGTTTGATTTTGAAGTAAACATGTGGAATGTCAAAATGGATGTGGGTAGGAGAAGTGGGATTGACTTTTGAATTGTGGCCATATTCCTTGTCTTAGTTCTGGAGTTAAGAGCCTAGAAGAACCAAAGGAGCTCTGGCAGCACTGGTCTTATGAATATGGCACAAATAAAAATACAGATGTGTTTTACTAGAAGTTATTCACTCTGCTTCTGGTTTCTCTCTATTAACCATTGTCTCAGTTTTAAGTTTCTGAAAAAATTTTAATCAACACAGAGGAAACTTATAGGTGTCAGCATCTGTTTTGAAACATTTTAACTTGTAGTGCTTTATATTTGACTCCCTTCAATTATGCAATTTTTAAAGCAGGTTTATTAGTTTTTTAAATGTTTTATAACACATGCAAAAAAAGTAGAGAAGCATTGAAACATCCTGACATCTTACTTGTCATTGTGTATCTGCGGTGTATGAATATAAGAGCATATAGTATTTGCCTCTAATATACGTGAAAAAAAAATGGATGGAAAGATTCAAAGACCTGTCTGTATGGCAGTGCTGTTGTCTTTTGCTGGTGTGCAGTGTATTATTGAGTTATGCCTCTTGGGAAGACAGCATTTTCAAGCTCCAAAAAGTTGAATGACTTTTGTTGTGCAAAAATCCCTAAAACCAAAATCCCTTCAAAGTAGACCCCCAGCATCTGGTTTTCATCTGCTCTGATTGTATCAAGAGGAAACAATCCCACGTAGATGAAGAGTTGTATTCACCATGAGTTAGGTCCCTAGCATGATTGCAAGGGTTGAAAGAACCACTATCCAGAACTTATCTGACACAGTACTGAACATAACATTTTTTGGTTTTTCTGGTATTACAGCTGTATTACTTTCAATTTTCAAGAGCATTATTGAAGCTAAAAGGATATATTTTTGTCCAGAATCATACACAGGGAGGTTATGCTGTGTATTATTCCATGAATATCAATATCATATCAGTAATCTCTTGAGAGGTGAGGGTGGGTCTGATCCTCTCCATTAATACTTATTCCCCTTGCCCATTCCCAAAAATATCTGCCAGACGTGTGATACACTCATAAAAATTCAGTTGTGAAAAGACTCAGAAGCATGATTGGTGCTGTCTGAACTGGAAAGTAAGGATTCCAGAAACATGATAGATGGCGAAATGAAGCCATTCCCCTGTGCAAAATGAAGTCCGTGCCTAATTTGGAGATAACAAAACATCTGGTTCTCTGAGAGACCAGACTTGCTCTGAAGATCTGCAGATGACTACGTCTTGTTCCTGTTTAGTATTTTGGAGTGCCTGAACTTCAGCTTCATTTATCCCCTGATAAATGATGAACTGTGTGAGAGAGATGAGCAAACTTCAGGTGTCAATAAGCAAAAGGCAGCAGGAACAAACCAAATTAGTGACACGGAACATCTAATGATTTTACTTTAAATGAAAAAGTGCTTTCCTGAAGCCTTGATATTTATATCAATGGGAAATGAACCATAGTAAATTCAACAGGTGCAGGCAGGAGCAAGGGTCTTCACTGGCTTGAGCAGAAGAATAGAATTAAAGTCAGAGTAAATTAAAACAAAACCAGTCCAACAACTACATAGTCCCTAAATCAATATAAAATACTCTAAAATAAATAATACTCTATATTATAAATATAATAAATATATATTTATATTATATATAAAATACTCTAAATTGTGGCAGATTTTGTGTCACTGCATTAATACAAATATAAATTTCTCTCCAGGACATAGAGATTGATACCTGTCCTTAGAACTATGCCAAACCATACGGTCTATGTAGCTTCTTAAAACTTGCATAGTCTTCTTGTGCTTTATTAATCTGTTTTCAGCAATGCCTAATGGACATGTCCACTTTTTCTCAGAAGATGTCAATCGGTGGAGTATTACTTTTTGAATTGTATCCCATGTGAAAAAAGTAGCATATGGACTTAAAAGACACAACTAGCTTCACTGTTGGCCTAATTGGTGTTGTAAGAATGTAGCCTTTTACTAGCTAACACTGTAGTTTCTGTACATGGAAATGTTTCCTTCACCAGATGGAGCCTTGGTTTAGTAGCACTTGTGTTCTCCTGTGCCCCTCAGCATGCTGAAGTGCTTCTTCTGAACTCTTAATTAATACAGGTGTTTTGATTTAAAGTGTAATTTTTCTTACTTCATTGTCCTAACTAAACTTTGAATCAATCCATCTTTATGATTTTTTTGAATAGTAAATGTACGCATGCCAAAACTGATGAGGAGAAAAAAGTAGGTTGTCTGCAGAATGTCTGTAGAAAGCAACTGAAATTTTTCCCAACATTCTGTACATTATCTGAAAGCTACTTTTGTTTCAGGGAAAATTCTTAGAAATTGCATAGTAAACCTCAGTTTTGTTGTAAGATGGTGGTAAGGTTACCAAAACATGCTCAAGTGCAACATAAAATGCGTTAGAAGTATGGAACTTAAATCCAGACTTAAAGTTACTCTGAAACTTTCATACTAATCCTACTTCACTAATTGAAAGACTTTTCCATTGCATGTTTAACGTACAAATGATTGCCAATAATGACTGTGAAGGATATGAGAAGTGTTTAGTCAGAACAATGAAACCTGGATGGATGGGTTCTGTGAATTGTTTAGGAAGGACTAAAAAACCAAACTGCAAAATGATACCTCACACTTCCCTTGCCCTTTGTTCAGTCTGTGAGATGGTTATTACATTTGTTGATTTCATGAGTTAGCATTGGTTAAGGGCCAGACTCCCACCCAGCTGCTCACTTACTTCTTCATTCCTGACTTCTCTACTCCCCACAAGAAGTGCAGGAGGATGGGCAATGAACGGGAGGTGTATGGTCAGTCCATAACAGGTCTCTGCTGCTCCTTCCTCCTCACAGTTTTCCCTTGTTCCAGCATGGATGCTTTTATGTGCTGCAGACCTCTGGGAAAAATAATTTGGCATCTCCATGGGCCACAGTTCCTTCAACAATTATCCATCTGTTCTGGTCTGGGGCCCTTCACAGGCTGTAGTGTTGTCTTCTGTTCCAGCATGGTCCCCTTGAGCTGCAGGGGGATCTGGCACCTGGGGCATCTCTTCTATTTCCTTCTCTGACTTTGGAGTTTGCTCTGCTTTTTCTTAGTCTTTTTTCCTTTCCCACTCGCCCTGTTCAGTGTGTTTTTCCCTCTCTTAGATATTTATTTCCCCTGAGGCACCACCATCTTGGCAGAGGGGCTCAGCTGTGTTCTGCAGTGGGTCCATCGGACAGGCAGCCCTTGACCTCTTCTCACAGAGCTGGCTCTGCAACCTGTCCACTGCCAACACCTTCACAGCTACATCAGCACAGCTGATTAAGCCAATATGACAGCTGAGTAAGGCAGTATGAAATAAGTAGTTTTTAGTTTTTTACTTTTGCATTATGCTTACTTTTAAGATTGAGAATTTATGAACTATTACTGTTTTGTGGTGGTGATGGATATGAGTTGGGGATTTTTTTGCTTAACTTCTGATTCATTCCTTCACTTCTGTGATTAACAGATTGGCTGCCCACAGCAATTAACATGGAGAGACTCTAAATTTGTCTCCAAAAATTGTGTATGTCTTTGTTGTATAACACGTGTACGTATGCAGCCAGGCATGTGTGTAAGCAACAAGATTTGTGGAGGTATGGTTTTCAACAGTACATGTCCTCACTTAGGACTTGATTCAGTCAATCACTGGAGTAGACACTCCAGGCGTAAGCATAGTCCCATTCCTACCAAGCATAAGAGTTCTGATTATAAACATAAGAACTGTTTGGTGTGACTAAGATTATTTTAACTGTTGCAGTGAACGTAGACTAAATGAAGAAAAATTCCATGCTTAGTATCCAGTACTCCAGGTTATTAAAAAAAATGTCTTTTCTATCTTACTCCCTTTTCTATCTTACAGAATGTGGGAGTCTGTCCTGTTAGGGCTGTGTGGTATCTAGGGCCCTAAGGTCTTGTTACCGTAATTCTAATGTAATATTAGACAATACGAGACAAAAAAAAAGTCATAAGACAGACTTTTAAATTTTTCATTCTGCTTGAGTTATGTATTTTTTTTCAGATAGTCATTAACTAATAGAAGGCTGTGTTCTTTTACATTGTTTGGCTTGCTGTTTGGCGATATTATGTTTTGCTGTATTTGCTTGAAAGGCTAAGAGTTTCCTGTGAAAGACGCATTTTTGGCTGTCTGCAGTCGTTTCCCAATGAGGTCCCCTTATGTGGAAGATTATGTGGCGAGATCAGCAGTGATGCAACTTTGTCTTCTTGCCATACGTCTTTCCAAATGATTAGTTCTGTAGTTGTCTGGGTAATACTGTTAAACTATGCCTAAATATGGAAAGAGGGAACCCTGCTGAATATTTACTAATTTGCTGCTTATCAAGGCTAGTCCACCATGACTTTCATTACTGTTAACTGGTAATGTTTCTTTGTCATAAATTTGTTGATACCTCACTCAAAAAGAGGCAACAACAAAACTTTTGGAACCTCTTCATGTCAGCCATCTTGGAAGTGCCACTATGAGATCTTTTCTCAAGATTTAATTAAAACGTTGAGTTTTGAAATCCACTTCATTTTTAACCAAACACGCACTGGGAATTGTTTGAAGTTAGGTCGTTTATAAATGCGGTTATCTCTTATGAACTATATTCTGTTTCCTATACATTTGTAATAAAATTTCTGGAATGTGTTTTTTGGAAGAGGGAGTTGACACTTGATTTTCTCTTCCAGATTTAGATTGTCTGAGAGATTGTGAACCCAGATAAATGAAGCAATAAGGAAGCAGGCAATATGCACTATTTTTGTAAATTCATAATTGAGGCGTGATTATAAAATTAATGACTTGCAGTACTTAAATTTTTATTTTTAAAACTTCCAGCAAACAAGTAGATAACTATTTTTTAAAAGACCATATGGACTTATTTTATTTTGAAGTTAGTAACATTTTCAACATAAGACATTTTT
>VZRF01013049.1:57822-72822 GCA_013396875.1 Vireo altiloquus | reverse complement strand
TTCTTAGCCTTGTGTTGATGTTGGATTAATTTCTGAGTGTAACAACATGCAAATAAAAGTGTGTGCATTTACAATTGAATGCACTATGTTGAAATCCCATGGTTCTGTATTCAAAGTAAAAATTAGAGAGATAAAGGTTTTTGTTTAATTATTTGGAGGCTGTCTGATTGCTTTTAAACTAGAGAAATATGACAGTGACATGCAGAAGGAGATGGAAGAAAATATAACAAAATTTAGATTATAAAGCACATGGATTCTTAATTAGAACTGGAGTTGGTTTTTCCCCATCTTACACATTCCATTTACATGGTTACTGTTGAGACTGGTCACCAAGGCTGCTTGAAATACCTGCCCTCAGGAGGGCTCTAAGGGACACAGAAAGGTCACATAATTAGACCTGATTTTAATTCATAGAGACCTGTTTGTCACTGTCTCTTTATATTTCTGCTAGTTACACGTTATTAACTGGAGTGAATTTTAGGACCTAAATTAGATACTTAAGTATGTAATATGCAGAGGCTGAACTCAAGTTAGAATGCTGAGGATAGTTATACAATTATGTTTCCCTCACCAGATGTAACTTTACAGTAATTAAATCTAATGAAATTTAGGTATTGTAGTCAGTGTTTTGGTAGCTATTTCCAAGTCCTATTGGTAATACCACTTAAATCATGGTAATTAATGTTAGTTGTCTGGGAAATCTAACAAACAGAAATATGGTGCTATACTACCTTATTTAAAAAAAAAAACAAAACAACTATATCAAACAATTAAACTAACATCAAGCCCTTTCTATTTTCATTCCTGTCAGGGGTATTTTGTTATAATTATGTCATCACTGGAAATTTTTATTTCCTTTCCTCCAACTGATCTAATCTTTTTTTTCTAATTCAAACTTCAGCTTTCCCTCTTCATTTCACTGTTTTCTTTAGAACATATTTTTAATGT
This sequence comes from Vireo altiloquus, assembly GCA_013396875.1. NCBI lineage: Eukaryota > Metazoa > Chordata > Aves > Passeriformes > Vireonidae > Vireo > Vireo altiloquus. Next base: position 71,874 of record VZRF01013049.1, on the reverse strand, counting down.
TGGGTTGTTCAATTGTAGATTACTATGGAAGTTGGTGAGAAGAGGATGGTTGCTTGGAAACAGTCCTCCCCTCCCCATGCTAGGAATATCTAGAAAAATTGGTTCTGTTGTAGTTTGCCCACATGTGAATTTGAGTAGCTCTCTGCAGTCAATTAACCAAGGGAATCTGCATGGAAGTATGCCACAGTACACAGAATTTGTACTGTGAAGCTGTAACTTCAGACTGGTCTTTTACTGGCATCAGAATACCACCACCAGAACTGAACCCTGGTCTTGGATTTCATTCCCATGTAGCAGGAGTTTTATTAAGACAACAGAAAGCAGCAAGCAGCTTAATAGCATCAAGCAGATAGTGTCATTGTGTTGTACAGATGGCTTGCATGTAACATCTAAATAAATAGTGGATTCAGAATGGTAGTGATAAAGCCAACCAAGATGGTTTTCCCAGTTGTGAAATGTTTGTGTAAAGAATGACCTTTTTTGTTTTTGTTCAAGTCTGACAGCTGAAGATGCTTTTAAAACCTTCTAGTCACTTAGAGTGGAGCTATACAACTTCGGTTTGGTAGCTTTAAAAGGCAGATCATATCCATCATTGAAATAGCAAGTCTCAGGGTTATGAGAGAAGATTGGGGATAGGAGATGAGAGCTGTTCAGTCCAGTTTACATTTGTCACTAGTGACTAGCTTTTAAAAAATGTATTAGCTGTGCATGGTGGTAAGTAAGTTCCAGCTGCAGGGGATTACTGCTCTGAGTGGGTCGGGGAGCTTGGAATGCATTCAGTTCCATCAGGGGATTTGTGTCCCTCGTCATTAGCCTTAACATTACTAAAGCACTAAAGATTAAGAACAGACCAGTGTCACCTGCTCCGAACTTCAGAAAACTGTCCAGAACTATTACAAACAAAGCAAAATAAAAAGTGATTAAAAAGCAAAACAAAACAACAAACCACCTAAGGAGCTCTTACCCTTTAGGGAAGGGGGTATAGGGCATGACATTGTGGAGAATGAAGACTCTCCTGTATAAATCTAATACCGAGTGAAAGATTATGCATGTGACATGTAGGGAATTAAAAAAAAAAAACAACCTAGATTTTGGGAAAAAAAAGGGCATCTGTTGGTTCATTACTCTCCCTACTTATTTAATGTGTCGTAGTACTAATTTACACCACAAACACCTCCACAAATACCTTTCTGTTAATGAACATTTTTGTGGGGAGTTTCAAAATCAAGATGTGCTGCAATTTTAAGGAAGTATTTCCAAGGCCTTTACTCTCATAGGTTAGGAGTGAAGACTGTTACTGTGTTTTTTCAGGATACTTTTTTTTTCCTCAAGAATAAGGCAAGTGAGCCACACAGGGCTTTACTTTTTTCAGGGATTTTGAAATTCAGCTTACATGCCAGCAAGCAGTTTAGTGGCAGGAAGTCTTTCCTAGTAGTGCAGTCATGAACTGGTAAACTAGAAGCATCTGTAAAAATTTAGAGGGAGTATCAGCTTTCTCAAAGCTCCAGCCCAAGACTAATGAGGTGCAAATGATAGCGCTGCATAACCCTTCTCCACCCCAATTGTGGAATGAGATATTGCGACAGAAAGAAGTAAAGAAATAAGACAAAGATTTCAAAACTTACACTGCCCTGAAACGAATACTCGGTTTTCAGGAGATTTTCAAATGGCTGAGGTGGGCCAACCTGCATATTTTGCTAGCAAGAAATTCATACCTTCTTCCTCAACCACAGACATATTTCCATGGCACTGAATACTGACAGATGGAGATTGTGAGCAGTAACTGATTTTTTTCTGCATGTATGTGAAATTTTATCTCTTGATGTGATTGTTCTTATTAACAGTTGCTCTACTAAGAAACTAATTTCTGCTAATTTGCATCTTTGATAGATCCCCTTCTCTGCTTGCTCTGCAGAAAGGGAGGAAGGGGGTAGAAATGCCATTTGTTTGAAGGATCACATCTGGGGTGTGATCTGCTGTATCTTGACACCAGATGGCAGGTTTAGGCTGACAACTAAAACCCGGTTTATGCTCGTCAAATGGCATCTTAATCTTTTACTTTCTCTGACCATGCACAAGAGGAGCTACTACAAAATCATAGCGATTATTTGGACTCCGACTAAGAAGTCTTCCTTTGAGTTTATTAAATTTCTTGCTTTTCACCTCTGCAGTGTTTATAGGAAAGATTGCTTCTCCTTGGCAACACCTAAAACATTATTGCACGGCTCATACATTCTTCCAAGTATGTGTTGTGGGGGCAGAGGTGTGGTGCCTTTAAGTGGCTGATTCTTGTCATAACAGGTATGGCATTAGCCCTGCTGAGTAGTGACTAGAAGTGACAGCATTGCGTTTGAGGTGCCTGGAGGGCACTCAGTCATCACTCCTACACAGCAATATGCCTTTGAAAGCACTGTATACAGTTGCTTGCCAGTGAGGAGTGTGCTCAGGAAAACCTAAGGAGACAGAGGTTTGATTCTTGTGTTCTTTTGTTCACCGGATTTCCAGAAGAAAGTCCTAGAAAATCAAGGGAAGATCAGGGCTGTACCCTGCTCATTGTTCTGCTTCCTTCCACGTGTGTGTGTGTGTGTGTGTGCACAAAAGTAGGCTTCACCTCCGCCCCCCTGCCTCGCCCCTTCAGTTGGGTGCTTCAGTGTCTATCTTTCAACTTCAGGCCACCCAGGACCTAAAATCTTCATCCAGCTTCTCACCTCTCTCATCTCCCTTGCTTCTGCATGTTCCCAAATTTGCTTCCACCTACTGTGTACAATGGTATTCTTTAGTGGTCCTTGAAGTTCTGCTTTATATTTCTTTGTCCAAAAATTGCCGTAAAGCGTATAAAACTGAAAACAGAAATTTGAGCGTTAAGATGTTACAGAATTGAAATGTCCTTGTTTATAAAAGTTTCTTACTGAACACTCTGGGCTTCTAAAATGTTTTACCTGAAATGGAGTATACAGAGTTCATATTCCTGTTAGTTCAGTAAAAACATAACAGCAGAGATCAGCCTGAAAATGCAATGGAATACCATATTTTAACTGGAAGTTACATGTCACAGTATTACATTTTTTATCAAGCATGAGATTTTTATTACATATTTTTTAACCTCTATTTTTGTAATGTGTCTCAGTTACATAAATCAGCCTCTAAACTGGCCTTGGGCACTTTTCTTGTAAAGTTCTTAATGGATTGCTTTTTTAAGGATTTGAATTTAAGTAATTTTAGAAGGTCATTGCTGCATATATGGGTTATGAGTATGCTGCTGCTGCAAGTTTTGCCAATATTATATTATATTATATTTGCATTTATTTTTTGTTAGTGATTTATTTCCAATGTAACAATGTTAAGGAAAGGATGGGAGAAAGAAAATACCTGTTCTCTAATACTAAGAGAAGATCTTCACCTTTTACCTTTTACAAATGGTTTAAAAAAATGCGAATTAAGCTGTAAATTGCAAGTTTGGAGGAGCAGGCTAGACTGATTGTGGGAAATTTGCATTTGTGAAAAACGTGTCTCTCTCACTGTGAGTTCCAACTGGAGTGCCTCAGTACAGACTCCTAAGCTGACTTTGGCAGTGTTAAACACACTTTTTTGGTAGAAGAAAAATGTTTAATATTTACTTTCGTTGGAAGCAGTGGACATGTTCTTCATTAGTAAGCATAATTCTTTTATGTTTCCTCCATTTTTTTTTCTCCTTCTTGAAATGCTATTTGATGTAAAGGGGAGAGACCTCTGTCATTTATGTTTATATATACCAATAGGAGCCTTCATTTCTATCAGTCTCCTGTGCATTGATTTTGATATGATGGGCCTAGTCTGCAGAATCATCATGTGTTAAATTGGCTCAGTGTGCTCTCCTTCAGATGAAGTAACTACTGGAAAACTCAGATTTAAATCTAGGTTCTAGCTCTGTAGTTCTGCAGATTTAGTTGCTACTGTTGGTTTCATTTAGGCCTTTTTCAGAGCAATGAGGAAATATACTAATTGCTTTTTTTCAGAAGTAATAACATGTACACTTTAGAAAGAAAATTAATGAAAATTCTTACCTGAGGAAAAATTTCTCTGTAATTTATGAGAAAATATGAAAAGACTACCTCTAAACCAGCATATGTCCTGTCCAGGGATGCTTTTCAGGATTGAGGAGTAGTTCAAGAGTGGGCATCAAGTTTGTCTGAGTTTAAAGGTTTATATAAACAGACACTGGTGGACACAGGCCAGGGCTTATCACGCTGGATGCTGCAGGATGTTGGGGAGTCACAGTGGTGGTGAAAATTTTCATTCTAGCAAAATTTGACAAGTTTTGGTGATGTCTTGAAATTACACAGAAATTACACAGTGATATAACCTGAGAAATTTTGACTTACACACTAAAACCATGAAATAATAGAATGAAATACCTTGGGGATTTTAAGAACCATATCTAATTTTGAGAAAATATAATTCCCTTTTACTGTAGAATTCTTTTGTCTTTCAATTGTATTTTCAATAAATGCTGACCAAAATAATCTTTAATCCATTTTTTCAAATGACATTCATTTGCAATAGTATCTTTTTAATATATGTTCTAGACACTTTTATGTTCTCTCTACTTATTTTTTTCTACTTCCAGCTTTGTATGCTTTCATGGCTTCACTTTCGACTCCTTACTTCAAGACGGACAAATAGGAAGACCTGTGGTTTATTCTGGAAGTAAAACCAAGGCTGTTGTGTGAATTGTGTAGTGAGTAAGGAGAAGGTGCTAGTCTGCATTTCAGAAAGTTGCATATACTTTCTTTGAAGACTAATCATGTCTCTGTGATATGCTTACACTCTTCTGAGCTCAGAGTACACTCACTGCCTCTGCCTTTATACTTTAATGCAAATTAAATAATGTAAAACATAAAAACTGTGTTCTTAGATAATCTAGAAAAGAGTTAATCAAAATTGACAACTGCTAAAAGCAGTCCTTAACTGTAGTGCCTAACCATTGTTCAGACATACAGTACAAATGTGTTCTGCCTAAGTTAGCCAGAACAATGTCTCCAGCTAGTGATTAGGCTCACCTCCAACTTTCACCTTAGGCAAAATTTATGCAGCTATACTACTGTTTGTCAAGTAATTAAAGGCAAAAGAAGTATTAACTTGAAGTTTTTGGGGAGTTAGTTTTTTTTGTTGGTTTGTTGTTTTTTTCTTTTAATTGCTTGTAAATAAATAAATATTCCAATTGAACAAGGAAAAAAGTCAAGGACTTAAGTAACAGGCTTTGGGGGCTGAGATTTGCATATCAATTCATGGATGCTAATCCATGTCTGTCCCTCAGACACATCTATGTAGCTCTGTTGAAGAATGGGGTTATCTCCTGTTGTGTACAAGTGCCATTAAGGGAAATGGAATCATGGGAGCACCGAACAGATGGAGAAGGACTTGGAACAGGAACTAGAACCTGTCACATGTCAAAAGCTATATGGACTTGGGAACTTCTTGTAATGCTGAGTAGCTGAGAAGCAATCCTCTTCTGTCCTGTCTTCATCTGTGGAAGGAGTAGTTTTACAGAGTCTACCTGATTGAGATGTTCTTCTCTTGTAGCTAGGGGATGTGCAGCAGAGCTACAAACAAGCATTAATGTCTTCAACTCTTTCAGTATGTGCTTAAATGCCAGATCAAATTACTATTTCTTACATTTTCAGTCTCACTTATCTAGCTTAGGATTTAGATAATTGAAAGGATATTGCATATATTATGCTGTGATTTCTGAGGAAGTTATGGTTTAAAAATATAATTTACAGATGTTATTGAATGACTAGTGATTCAGAGAGCCACAGATAGAGAACTCAATGACAATCAGAATATGGCTGCCAGTTGCCTGTGTACACGGTGCACACTGGGCTTTGTAGGGAGCTTTAGTAATGGAGTTAGTTGACTAATGTAGGTAGAAACAAGTTGTTTGTATCCCACCTCTATTCCTCTTGCACCCTTTAACACCTTGATGTATAATATGTAGACATTGCCTACATTCTCACCATTTTAAAAAAATTTCTAAAATATTGATTTACTACTCCCTTACTTTATACTGCCTATGAGCTCAGCCATGGCATAGGTGTAATGACAACTTTCAGCTTGTTTTCTGTGGTTTATATTATGCCAGCTTCTCATTCTTTGACTTTTGTGTAAAATACATTCAGCTTCTTACCAGACTGTCAGCTAAGTATTGGAAAATGTGGGACTGCTTAGCTGCTCACAGAAGTTCCCTAGATGTACTGATAGAAATTAGATAGATTAGGTTAGATAGATTAGATTAACACATGTATGTTAATGCACATTTCTCTGTAGGCTGTGCACCCTGTGTTAATATACTAATATCCCCATCATGGATTTAAGAGGCCTGCTTCCCTTTATTGTACTAATAAGATATTTATGGGTAGGAGCTGTGCATCACAGTACACAGTTATCTGATATTTTTCCTCTGGAGAGACAACTTTGAAACCTCTGAAGTCAAAATGAAAACAGGCTTCCAGTTATTACCCAAGCCCTGCTTTGTGTCATCCCATGAAAGGAGCTGGCCATCCAATTCTGGCAGTCTTTATTCATGAAAAGTCTAAGAACAAAACGAAAACTGATGAGCCTGTGGAGACAGTAATGTAGCTGACTGTCAGGTACTTTTGATTAAATAATTGCTGTGTTTATGGTCCTTTCACCAACACGGGACAAAAGTTGAGTAGTAGTACTCACAGGTACTCTGTGGGATAATTGGTCTTTCTGCATAAATTAGCTGTGATGCATGTTTGTAGTTTTCTCTCTGATACTTATATATATATGTATATTCAGATTGTGGTTCGATGTGAATGTCCTGCTGTGTAGTGCTGCAGAATGTTCTCTGATTCAGAGGTACCTGTTATGCGTGCGTGCATGCTGTGACTGACTGCATCTGTAGAGGCCACTACATCTCACACCTTGTTATTTTCCAATTCCAAGTGGCTGAGCAAAAGAAGTTGTTGTGCTCCTATAACTAAATCAGTTTTGTTTGGGGTTTTTAGGTGTTATCTTACTTTTTCTTCTTCAGAATTCGTGTTTATTTTCTCTGAGGTGTCCCATCTCCAGGACTGTCCTTCTTGTGATAATGATTTCTCTTCACTGAAAGAGCTCATCCATCATTGATTGTCCTGTCCTGTACTTCTCACTTGCAGAAAAATGAAGGTACACAGTGTGAAAGGATTATGAGAACTCACCTTAGCAATAACTTCTGAGAAAAATAACCAGTTGTCCATTTCATCTGGACAGTCTGCAGGAATTGCGAGGTCTTTGGCCTCAGATCTGGACAAGACAAGAAGTAATCTCAACAAAAATCAATTTGTATCATACAGAATATCCAGTACCTGGTCCTTGGAATCTAGCATCAGAAATAATTTCTGAAGATGAAGTTTTTGTGCTTAGTCAAGTGTTCCTGACATACCTTACATTCTTCTAGAAACTGCCATTCAGCTGTCAAAAAATTAGTTTCTTGTACACATCCAAGCTCACTTTGTCAGCTCTCTTTTGTTTCTCAAGCAGATTATACACAGTACGATATCCTCAGAAAGAGGCAATGTAGCCATTAGCACTGCTCGTCAGAATGACTTTTCATGAAATTGCACAATTGAGCCTCTGGACTGTTTTCCAGCAAACAATGCTGGAAGAATATGTTTAGTGCCTCGTCCTATTTTCTCTTTTCTTTCTTGTCATCTCTTTGTGATTGTGCTGTCAGATATTCTTCAGACCTTCTTAATCAGTGTATAGAAGTGTGATACAGTACCCCACACTTTTCACTGTCCAGACACCCCTCTTAATCATTCTCAGAGACTCACCAAAAAAGGATTCTGAAGTTAATTGTTAGGAGAATGACACAACTACCTAGACTGTTTTATACTGGAGGTAAATTGTTTCACATCAGCTGTTTCCGAGAAACAGAAAAAAGTAGGAGATCCATCAGTCCTGGACCTAAGAAGACTGAAATCCATAATTTAAGTTCAGGCTGATGACACTGTGACACTGTTGTTGCTCTAGCAAGGTTTTTATTTTAACCTGCGGGGTTCTTTCTGCTGTACCTGTTCTTTCTGGTAGACCTCTGCCTCTTCTGTAACCAGTCCTTCCTGGACTTTGCCATGAAGGTCCTGAAGCCTTAAAAAAAATTGAACTGTCTTCAGGCCACGTCTGGAAGACTGGCTCATAAAACAGTTGGTGCAGCTTAGTGAAAACTGCACTAGAATTTTCTCTTTCCAGAAGCTGTACTGTTGATTTTATTAGCTCTGACAAAGCTAACAAGGTGACTCAGATTACCGCTATTCTCTTGAAATGGAATGTGGCCATATATGGTTGTAGGACATCCTGCACTTACATGCAATCTAATACAACACTGCACATTCTTTTAATGCAGATGTCATTTGAACACTCTATAATCCTGAGTGCCCCATTTGATAGACATGTTGGTGACTATCATGCAGCTTGATGATTCCCTTTATAAATAAAAAGCAGAAAATAAGCCAAGTTTTCTTTCATCATTGCTTTCCACGTTGGAAGAGTTTGATCTCTGTTAGATTTGCTTTTTCACTGGATATCACAGAACCAGTGCCTTAATTTATATTTCAGGTCAGGGCAGGGAGACACTGAGACTACAGTTTATACAGTAAGGTCATAATGAATGGATATCAGAAAACATGACCACCATGCTTGTATATTAATTAGTGAAATCCACTCCTTTGGGTGGGGAAATGTGGTCTACAAGACAAGTTTCTCCCAGGAACATTTAAGTAACTCTTATCTGTCTGGAGCCTGTAGCTATTTGCCAAATGGATTTACCTATTTTAAGAGGCAGCAGATCATAAATGGGAAAAGAAGGATGATGCCCTATGAGCTGCTTTCCAGGACATAAGGTAGCCTGAGGTCTGCTTCTTCCCTTCAGATGTCAACAAGAAGTGCCAGTACTTCTACTCCAGTATTCTTACGTTCCTGATCTTGTGGGGAAAGAGATTTAGGTACAGCTTCCCTGACTCATCTTCTACTAACAATCCTCCCCAAGGTGAGGCAAGAAACAACATGATTGATCCTTCTGGCTCCAGCTTGGCTGAGGCAGTTCTGACTTCAGCACCTTGCCTTTGTTCCTACACTGTTTTACAGTGAACTTTCACAGATTTTACACCCAAACCTCACATCCTTCCACTTCATACTATGAAAACCATATGGCTTCCAGGCTTAATATGCCACTTGCTTGTCTTCAAACAGTGATATTTTTGGCGACAGCAAAAAGAACAAGAGTAGCAGAATTAGCCACATGAACCATGTTTTTTTGTGTGAAATACTGTGAAGATGGTACCTCTCTCATGTCTTAGTTACCCATATTATCTGGATTGTTTTTTGTTTACATCAAGTTTTTCTATAAAATAATCTTAAGTGCATCTACAGCAATTTCCATTGTGCATCCATATATACTAGGCATTTCTTTTTTTTTTTGTTTTCAATGCCACAGTTATGTGACTGATTAGGATCTGACTTTTAGCAATGTGCAGCGTTTCCCAGTGGGTCTGGCATATTGCTGGATACTTTTTAATGATTACTACTCTTCTGGTAGTTTATAATATGACTAAAATGATGGGAGATCAAGGCCCCAATATTTGTCCACCTCCTCCCTCCCCCTTCCACTCTGACTTCAGATATATCTGTGTTAATTGTTTTCAGCCTTGGGTCAACCACTTTTTTAAGTGTGCTGATTATATCTCATCCTGGGATTTAAAGAAGTGCTATCTTTAGCTCCACTCACTAACCATGGCAGAAGCATTGTGATATCATGATTTCTTGGGAATTGCTGTCTTTATTCAACTATGTATTTCATGCATGTTTGCTGGCAGATGCTTGGTACAGGTAGGTCTTTTAAAGAGGAAGATTAATTAGTTTTAACTGTTTTCTTTGAGACCTATGTTTAAGCTATCTGTTCAGGTTTACGGGATGATTCTGCTTCCTTGTAGTTGGGCTCATGTGAGTGCAGGGTGTCATGTGGCCAGCAAGGGCCAACCATGTTTCCTTCTAGGAGAGCAGATGTAACCTGAGATGACTTATAGTAACTTGATCAATAGTAACAGTTGACATCACCACCTTTTTCAAGACAAAATTAATGTTTCTTAGCTTAGAAAAATAGTATCTCTTCACACACTTCAAGTGCTGCTATGATAAGGCAACATATGCCCTCTGTTATGCTAGCATTTCTGAGTTTGTCAGCCTCAGAAATCCAGGATTCTTTCTGATATTCCAAGGGAAAAGTGGTAGCAAGACGAGCTCTAACTCAGAGGCCCTCTCGAAGAATACCCAACTTTAAAATTGCTTTCTTCTCCTCTGAGAGAGTCTCTTAGTGTAGCTCTTCATGCAGTAGCATGAAAGCCAGAAAAAGTATTACATGAATTTGTAAGGGGTTTGGTACATGCAGTGCATTTATTTTTACTTTCCCTTTCCTTACTACTTAATCCAGCTACCTTTAGTATTTATGCATAGCACAAAATTAAATTTTTTTTTGAATGTGCAAAGCAGCACAAAAGTTTTAACGTTCTTATTGAAGTCAATCTACCAAAATCAATGGGAGTTAGTTACCGAAGCCATTGAATTCAGGATTCAATGAATAATTTTTCTCAAAATAGTTGACGCTTTTATTTTTCTTTGAAGATAGTTACAGGTGCTTGTGTTTGTGTATGCATTATATAGGTTACATGAATGTGAGAGGGCAGACACGTGCAGCTGACACATGATGCATTTTGGTTTTGAGTCCTGACTGTATTTTGAACAGCACCATCCTTCTGAATGCCTTAGGACTTCAAGTTAATATGCAGTGAGAAGGCACCAATATGTCCCTAAGGACCTATGTGGTTTACATTGGTAATTCACTGTAGGAATACAAATTATATGATGCTGCATGACCCACAACTTTCTTCTGGGTGTGGTGCTTGACAGATTGTTAAATTTCAGGTTGAAAATCCTTATACACTATTCTTTACAAAGTGCTTTGTTTGTCATTTCACTGAAGTGTTGTCATCATCCCTGCTTGGGATTTCCTTTACTCTCTTTCCTTGGTGCAGACAGAGGAGGACAAATAGAAGATGAATTATGTGAATTCATGATTAAATTCACGTCTTTCTGCTCATGCCTGTAGTTTCTTAGGCATAAGTTGTATATGTTGATGTTCACATCCAATCTTTAGAAAACTGTAGTTACGTACAGTACCAGAGAAAGAAGTTTCATGACTACTTCTAAACCTTTTTTCCTTAAAAGGTGTTTTTCTTTTTATTAGGACAGTATGATAAATAAAATGAGTGGGTCCTGCCCTCCTTTAGGAGGACGATTAGAGGTAGTACATGAGACAAGAAATGAAGAGTGGAAACAAGTGGGACCAGAAAACACTGTGTGCAGTCTGCACTGATCCGTGTCGCCACACATTCTTGTTCCTAACACACACTGCATAATCAGAAGGGACGACACAGACCAAATCCTTTTTAGTCTGTGGAGGTTACAGTGTCCCAGATGCAGTGCCAAATGTCATTTTATGAGTACAGGTTGCTGTGCTAAGGATATGCACCCATGCGTTTTGCAGAAGTGATCTAGTAAGTATGCAAAAAGTGAAGGAAGAAATGATGATGCATTTATAAATTTTGATGAGTTTTCTTAAAAATATATATGTATACGTAAGGTATCTAAGGGAGTGTGAACTGAGAATTGCATAACTTCAATTTCCCTATGTACAGGCACTTAAAATAGCAAATACTTGGCTTATCTATCGCATCTTTTTCATCAGGTAAGTCAGCCTTGCAGCATGTCTGTGCATAGTTACATATTGTTACTTGAGTTTTACACATGGATAAACAAACAGAATGGAAAAAATAAATGAAATTTAAAAATTTTAAAAAATGAAATTGAATTTATTTACCTAGTATTCTGTAACATATAATTTGTTATTTGAAGACTAAGTGTACATCTTCATACTCAGTTGCTTTTCCTAACCACTGGACATACATCCTCCCTATTAACTTTTACATGTCAAAGCACAGTTTAGCAAGTACTCACAGATTTCTCCTCAAAAAGTACTATTTTCTATAATTATTAATAACTTCTTACATTCTGCACTGCTTCTTACCCAAAGGATATCTTGTAATTAGAAAAATACAGTTTCTATATGTGCACATGGCATGTCACAAACAGGAGTAATTCTTGGAGTGAAATACAGAAAGCAGGTTAGCACCATAAAGTAACAGACTGCATGTAGTAAGACCCTGAAGAGCAGACTGGGGAAGTGAGAAGTATCCAATTGTCCAGAAACCGCTGTGTAAATTCATTGAGTGCTAAGTTTATACAAGCTGTTATTTTGGTTGGAGTGTAGGAGTCAATACCTACAGTTCATGAAAAATTGTCAGCAAAGTGGACGTATGTTTTATTAAAAGTACTTTTCTACTCAGATCTCGAACTACCTTGCAAAAGAAAAAGTGCAACAGAAGTAGTGAAGGCTCAGAACATGTCTGTGTCCCTTTGATGCTGCTGTAATAATTCCCAAGTTATTTAATACTCAGTGTTTGCAGTTTCTTCCTGTTTCAAGTACTTTTTACTTTTTCATTCTTATCATATAAAGTAGCTTTCTTCAGGATTAAGGGGAGAAGGGAGAATATATATTGTGTACATGATGACTGCTCTCTGTTACGATGGTCATCTTCAGTAACCAGTTTGGAGGAGATAGTATACCACACACACATGGCTTGTACCTTACTTGCTAGTTAAGAGAATGAATTCTGTAACACCACTCAGCCATCAAGAGGACTCTGTGTGTATTAATGTCTCTCTGTTAACATTTAGTTGCTATGTTAGTCTTTGTTCTTAGTTACTAGCAAATGGCCAGACAGGAAACCAGGCAAACCAATAAGTTTTACTCAAGTTGGCCCCTTTTTTCCCAGTGTTAATCAGTGCCTTCATTTGTCAAAGGATACTATTGTTTATTCTGCTCACACTAAAAATGAGGTGGAGTCTGAACTTTGTCATAGTTTCACCATAATGCAGGTTTCAAATGAATACTTCTGTTTCTAAACTGTTAAAATCCTTTAGTGTACTGTATGCAGACATACCAAGGTGACTCCCACAGTACATCTCTCAAATACTTGGAGAGCAGTGTTGTCCATTTTGACACTGCTCTGCATCTGAATTCCTCAGTCTCTACTAGATTAATTTACTAGAAATCCCCAAATTGTTTCTAAAATGTATTTCCAGAATAGATGCATGATGTGTTAGTAGCTTCTCTACCAGAATGCCATACCTAATTTTTTAGGAGTTGTAGTGGTAGAAATGTGATAATCTCTCTCTACAATTGTGTAGCCTGTGGCCTGACCACTGTTATCTTCTGCAATGTCCTGACTATCCCAGGGTTGTACTGCTAGGGGTGGGAGGTAGGATCTTGTAACAAATAAGAATTTTTCTTGGACTTGAGTAAGAATGACTTCTATGGCTGGTAAAAGAAGATAAAATCCAAACGAAAACAAATTCAGTGACATTGATCTGCTGATAATCCATCCTCTGCTTTCCTCAGTCTCATCTGTTCCCTGTATGCCTGCTGTCCTCAGTGTCCCCTCATTGCAAAGGTTAATCTTTGTACTACTGGGTTTAATCTGCGTGTATGTGTCTATTGAAGCACACTTGGATTGAGTGAAGAAAATGCACTGCTTAGTGTATCCTGCCAGCAAAGTGGATGAATTAAAGTATATAAAGTTAAAACATAAAACGTCAACTTCTCATTGCATTAAATGGCAAAATTTGTCATTTAAAAACCTAGAGCAGTTCCAAAACTGGTTTTCATGAAATCTGAAGATGGTCAAAATTCTTTACACCTATTTTATCTGAGATTTTACATTAAAAATTATGTTTTCAAAGCAGCACACTAATTTCTAAAATTTGCTGTATTTTAAAATATTACTGGGACTGTTAATTCATGTTGTTACTCTTTGTATGTGCTCATATGGTTGGTGTGTGCCAAGAAAAAACAGATAAATTCTCTATACTGCTTCACCTTGTGCTTAAAAGCAATGG
>VZRF01013049.1:47822-52822 GCA_013396875.1 Vireo altiloquus | reverse complement strand
ATAAAGTCAGTCTAATATTAACCATGACGTTAATATTGTGATAGATCTTCTCAAGTTGAATTGGCTTAAGTTCAACATTTTTTCTTCTGAAAACCACTATAGAAGTCCATCAGTTGTTGCAGTGTCACTTACCTGTTAGTCCTCTTGCAAGCTTTTTTTGAAAAAATAGTAAAAGTATGTCTAGTCTCTGCATGAAGTCGAGTAAGTCTAATTGGAGCCAGGTCTCTCAGAACTTTTCTAACCAATAGATCAGATTCATCTTTGTTAAGACCCAGTATTTTTAATATGTAAAACAGTTTAAAATGAGTATTGAGAGTGGTTTACACTGGCCTTCTGTGAGAGCCCCCCTTTGGAAACCAGAGCACTGGAGAGTTTGTGCCGTAAGCAGACAGGAAATTTCAGTATGGATACTGCCTGTTCTAAACCCGTGTAGTGCAGGCTTGGCTGTTGTGCTCATAAGCCTGAATATGTGAGCTAAATCCCTGTTGCCTTTACACCAGCACAAGAGGGTTTGTGCTTGGTGTTCACCAGTTTAGCTAAATCAAGTTATGTTAAAGCCCAAGGGCGTTTCTACCTAGTGCTTATTCAATTTGTGCTTACAGTGCCTCCAGGTAGTTTTTTAATGGTAGTCAGGGTGTTAATTATGATAGTGAAGTGACTCCTTGGGTTAAGGAGGGGAATGAATCTGGCTGAGTGACCAAACATTTTGTAATGTCCTAATGAAGGGACAAACTGCAAGTGAATTGGCTTCACTGCGATGTGTAAATAAGCAAGTAGGTGTATTTACAAAAAAAAAAACCAAAACAACATGTAAAGCTTTTAGGTCAAAATTATATTCAGAGGTTCAACAAAGTTCATTTTTTTTTTTCTTAATATGGGAAGGTGATAATTATTTTTTGAGGGCAGGGTGAGAGATTTGGCTTCTCTTGAGGCAGCTCCAAGGCTCATTGGTTAGCATCTCATTTAAGCTTCGGAGATCAGATAAATACACTAATAAACAAGGAAAAGATTTCTGGTTACCTCCTACAGCTATAGAAAACAACACAAACACCTTCTCATGTTGTGCATGCCAGTCAGTATACCAAGGTCTGTTTGATTAGGCACCTGTGTTACTGCTGTCTACAAACAAAGAAAATAGACACCCTCCTTAAGCAAGGTGAGAAATAGAGATCAAACTAGTTTGCCTTCTTAAGACTGCTGCTTGGCCAATCAAGCTGTAATTTTCTTCCTTGAAGTAGTTACTTCAGGCTACGATAAAGGAAAACAATTAATCTGGTTGGGCTCAGTAATGCAATTTAGAGGTGAAAGACTCCATGTAGCGTGTTTTTTAACCGCATAGGCTTCTTTGCTCATGAGTAGCTAAAGTATCTCAATACTGTACAATGCAGGAATGTGTAGTAGTTTATTCGGAATGCAGGCCAGCACGGTAATTCTGAAGTGTTAGATCAGTTGCTGGATGCAGTGCAACTTCCATGCTGCAATGCATGGTCTCTGTCCAGTTGCTTAATCCCCATGTAAGAGGACTCATTAGTCTGAGAAAACTGCTTTGGAAAAGCAGGTGCCATCATTTCAAGATTGAAATGAGTTTCATTCAGAGCTTGCTTGAGTGTTTCTCCAAAGCTATCTGTGAAACATAGGCACGTGCTGAAATCAAAGGAAAAATTTCTGATTCACTAACTTGTTTGACATCTGTTCTTGAATTCACTCGGCATTCACAGGTTTTTCCTGAGTCTGTCTAAAGCTGAGTTACTGCTTATCAAGCACGTGTTGCTTCCTAGTGGCTTTACAAGTCCCTAAAGGGAGTGTTGAAATGTTGGGATCAATGTGGTTCTCACTCTGTAATCAATTAAGAGTGATCAACAACTTAAAATACAAATGTCATCATTCACTTGTTAGAATCCTCATGGAATCAAAATAATCAGGATTAGTAGTCCTGATTAGTAATCTTCAAATAAATTTGATGGTAGTGAAAGTAACAAGAGAAAATCTCTGGAGTTTCTCTGCTACTACTGAAGGGACTGAACAATGCACATATGGATGTCATGCATCTATCCCTTTTACATGATAACCTCCAAGTAAGCACAGCTATGCTGGGAGAGGAGAGAAGGACTGGTTTAATTCTTCCGACCCTTCTATTGTTTATTTATTGTTCTATGCAGTGGTTTAGATCTATTTCTTCTCTGAAGTGTGGTGAAAACTTAGGCAGTGAAAATTCTAGCATATGGTTTTAGTAAGAGTTTGAAAGAATAAACAGTACTTGTTTAAAAAAAAAAAAAAAGGTAGATTGGTTCCTAGATTGTGAAAGAAAATGAAACCTGAGTTCTTTAATCTTATTATGATGTTGTTGACCTCTGTGCAAATTATAGTGGAGGGAAGCCTGGTCCATTAGTTACATGCATGCTGACATAATGAAACGAGCTCACAGAGCTCTGAAGAGCAAGCTACTTCTGTCTGCCTAGTTTGGCCAATTGATGCAGTTTCAGTGATTTTGCCTCTCCATGGAGTGGTGTACAGTTAGTTCTCAGTGGTTCTGCTTAAGAGGGATATGCTGGGGTGACTTACACCTCAGTAATGCCTCCAAAATGCAGGAGAGGACAGAACAGGGAAGATACATTCTAAGGTTTGTGTGACTGTGTGATTCTTCTGCTGCAAACTTCACTACAACAGTGGCTGCAGTTACCACTGGGCAAGTACAAATTAGTTCAGATAGACCTTAAACAAGATGCAGACTATCATTAAAAGAGATACGGAGATAGTAGGTCAGACAAGTTACTGAAGGCTTTCCCAACACCGTTTTATATAATTTTTAAAGTGGCAATTAAACACATCAACGTAATAGAGAGGTTAATTGAAAAATACATGGAAGAGCATAATGATATGATTAGCAAAAAAAGCTGTGGAGTTCTGAAGTGTGTTGGCAACTGGGGACCTGGCTTTGGAATCACCTTCACCTGATCAAGTCACTTCTAATACTGTTATTTCATAGTTTTTTACATGGTCTGCTCTTTGCAAAACGCCTTTTGGTAATTCCAAAATATGATTCACAGCAGTTATTTTCTTCTGCAACTTCTAAGATTTACCATACTATCATAGAATCATTTCTGTATTACACTTTATGTAAAACACTATTTCACTAACAACATATTTAAAGCACATGATGAAAAAAGAGATGATTTTTAACTTGTTAAACTATTTCATTTGTATGGTAGAGTGGGTGCTTGTGGAGGGATCACAGGACGTGTAAAATCATTATGCTGTGGGAAATAAAATTGCACTGGCAAATTGTACTAGCAGAGTTTTAAAATTGTGTTCACCCATCAGCAGGCAGCACAGAGCTGCTGTTTCTATTTACAAGATTCTTTCATGTGTCTATCTGATCTGCAGAGAAATCACTATGCCTTTGCCATGGTTATAACTCAGTATTAACAGTTATAGTTGTGTATTTGCAACACCAGTGAATTCTTAGGTGATGATATACTGAAGATAACACTTTCCACTTTTCAGTTTAGTGGACAATGCCTTTATACAGATGCCTCTTAGTTTTTATAAGATTTAATACACGAGGGTGTATTGGAGGTACAGTCTAGTAGTCCTGTGATAAAGTTTCCCATTTTTGTAAACCTAGCTGTTAAAGAAGTGTTCATGTAATGACAAATTGATGCAACTGTGATGCTTGAAAAAGGGGAGAGAATAGCTAGTGGACTTTGAGACATGTATATTTAGTCACTTATTTACATGTCAGATACAGATTCAGACTTAGTCATATGAGTGAATGAGTACATATTTAGAAGATTGTTTCACAGTTATAAGTTTTTCTCTGTAGCTTCTGTTGAGCACCCATAAATTCACAAGAGCCATGCTACCATTCTCTGAAGCTATGCTGCCATAATTGTTGACTCAAATATAAGTTTCTGGTCACTTTCCTGATTTCAGATACTTGATACTAGCCAGCTTTTCTAAAATCTAGTCATTGGGAAGTTATGCAGTAACCTTCAGGTTAGCCTCCCATTTCTAAGTGATTGATCCTTTGGGAAAAAATGAAATTATTAGGCAGTGAAATATGCAAATTGGCTTCAGTCAGTATGTAAGAAAAGCATATATCTTTCTGAAGGCAAACTGGGTGCTGGGATCTGAGGCAGCATAGGTCTCAGGCAGAAAACGATGCAAAAGGCTCTAAGATTTAGGCCAGAATTTGTTGTCTGAGCATGATGCTTCAAGAAGGCAACATGACAAATTTAGGACAATCCTTCATGTTTGGGTGTTTAATATTATAAATCTGCATCCTATTCTTCTCATTTGCATTGCCTCTTTATTTCAAGTGTATCTTCCCATATCTCTGAATCACAGAGAGGTAAAGGTTTTCATTTTAGTTCAGTCTGAAAATTCAAAGAAAGTAATCACCTTTACAAGAGATAGCCTAATTTTTGCATGCTAATTAACTATGGAGAAAGGACAGCCATTGACTGCTGGCAGATGATGGCCATTTTGCACAGGGAGTAACCTGAAAGCTGACTCCTTTTTGCATGACTAGCAAAAAATCATATCTGAATACATGTAGGTATGATAAAGTCATTATGTAGGGTTCTTATAAATCTGATTATAAATGGATCTGTGTTTCTTTTCTGCAGTGGAATGATCTAGTATTTGAGGAGGAACAGGTTGGGTATCCTAACCTGAAGCCTTCCTCCTTCTGATGTTCTCACTGTTCTATTTTCTTGTTCATTCTCTCACCTCATTCTAACTGAGTCTCACTCTTCTTTTGGAGTGGTGTTCTTCCAACTTGCATAATACTTATTCCTTGTGTTTTTGCATCCATATTTTCATGAAAGACTCAGTATACATAGGAAAATTAATGCCAGTGGCAAAGGTAGTGGGTTTATGTGTGTTCACATACATATGTACTTATTTCAGAAATGACCAAGTTTTACATGTGGACAAAGCTGATTAAGAGTAAAAATCTGTGAGGAAATAGCTGCAATATCTCTTTTGTTTTTTTTTTT
>VZRF01013049.1:7500-47803 GCA_013396875.1 Vireo altiloquus | reverse complement strand
TTTTTTTTTTTTTTTAATGTTGCCTGCCAAATGGTGAATGATAATTGCTTCGTAGCCTATATTATTTATCACTGCCTGAAAACCTGCTGTAGCCCACAGAGTCATTATAATGGAGAAATTAGGGTTAACACATGTTATTATTATAGTAAGAGGCTATGTTGCCTCTTACTATAAAAAAATTAGGTAGATATCTATGTCTAAGTTAATTCATCTGTAACTTGTTTAATTACACTAAATATTATTTCTTTTGTCATCTTTGATGTTATGATCCTGGTTTTACTTGTCACTAATGGAAACTTAAGTAGAACTTGATTTCTGTTTATGATATACATGAAATCCTATCCATGCATTGAATGTTGGAAAATTGAAACTATAAAGCAGCGCACAGCACAATGGTATTTCTGTTCCTTAATTTTTTTTTTTGTTTTCTGACGTGGTGTTCTCATTTAGTATTTTGATGTAAGAAGGATTCTTTGTGGAAGTGTAGGATGAAATATTATGGGGCTCTCATTACTTTTAATCCTTGAAAATCGTCTACCTAACTAAAATGATATTTGCATACAATACTTTAAAACAGGAATTATGTCTTCAAGATAATAATATGTTATAACCGGCAGTCAACAACCTTGTTGAGTGACAAAATTGCCAATATTTTGTATTCTTAGTGATGTTTCTGGTTTTTTTTCTTGATAGCCAGATGTTGTGGGCCAAAAAGAAAAATCAGTCTCAGTTTGTGGAATTCTACATAGTTTATTGTCAATTATCATAAACTTTTAATTTTTGAGTCTGATACTAAAAACTAAACACCGAAATTTAAAGAAAGAGAAACACGCCTCAGTTTCCCTCTGCTCCACTCTTGCTGATCCCCAGCCTCCTCACTATACACCACAGTCAGTCTCTTGGGCACAGCAATGGCAACACAGGAGGCTGGGTTTATTTTGTAATGGCTTCTTTGCTTCAGCTCCTCCTTGCTTCTTACTCAGCTGCTCAGGCTGCAATCCTCTCAGAGGTGAACCTCCTCCTGTGTCTCCCCTCTGTCCCTACTCAGACAGCTTTTTGCACCAGCACTAGTCGGGTGTCTCTTTTCCCAGCCCCTGCTCAGGATTCTGTTTCCTCCAGCCATGCTCAGTCTTTGCTCCCACCTACTTCAGCTGTGGTGGAAGAGTTCTTGTTCTTCCACATCTCTTTCCTTCTCTTTTTTTCTTCTTGTTCTTCCACGTCTCCTTTTCCTTTTCTGAATGAGGCAGAGGCACCATGTGCACTCTGGTAGGCAGAGTTTGGTGTGTGATGGTGGGTCCATTCCTGTCCACCTGAGACTGGCTCAGGAAAGCCCCTGAACCTGTCCAGCACAGGCTCCCCCAGACTCCCAGGCTCACGTCTGACACCGGGCAGACGTGTGCAGTGCAGTAGAAAAATGCCAGAAGGAGGGTAAAAGTCAGGCTACACATGAGCACATTGCATTATGGAGAAACAGTCCTCTGTATCTTATTCTCTCTTCATCTCTGAATGAAGAGCCCTGTCTCTAAAACTGTTTATACATCTTGCATGTATTCTTATTTTCTGTGTTCTTTAAGAAAGAACATATTTTTCATTCGTCTCTTATTTCCTTCAAAACTGGAATTTTCCCCTTTGAATTTTGAATTTCCCCCTTTTTCTTTGTAAAAGTTTGTCTATCTCTTTTCCTGTCTGTAACGTTCACGTTCCCTTTTTTGTTTTCGGTAGTATTTGATACATACCAAATATAAAACCATTGTTTAAAAAATAGTTAAATTTCTTCCTCCTGTCAGAAAACGTTAATTACTCAATTTTTTCAATGTGGGGATTGTACCTTCCTTTAATCTGAAATCTCAGAGAAGCAAAGTCTTTTGTCTTCTCCATTCTCATTTGTCTTCTCCACTCAATCACCTAATTTGGGGTTTGTCAGAATATCTGGTACTGAAACCACAGAAAAGTAACATTAGTAATTGAACTGTACTTTGCTCAGCTCTCTGCCCCATCCTCTCACTTAGTTCTCCTTGGTTGTTAACTGCAACTGTGTCTTCCTTCCACTGTTCTATATCTGTTTCCTCTTACCTCCATTGTCCGCTTTCTTTCATTATTATTACTCTTTGCACTGGCTCCTCCCTGGCCTCCTTAGGAGCTTAGTGTCATTTTGTGAACCTCCAGTGGACTATTGACTGCTTCTCTCATAATGGTGAAATAAGAAAATATGGTGCTTCCAAGTAAGCGTGGCAGCCTTCTGATGGTGCCAACTCGAAGAGACCTGTTGGGACTGGCAAAGTGAACAGAACTTTGTTTAATCTCCTACCTCCATTTCCTTTAAAGAAGTGGGAACTGGAACGTGGAATAGCTTATTTTCCCAGAGCTTCCCTAGAGATGTCATTACAGCCTTCTGGTGGGATTCTCAGAAAATTTCTGAACAACCTTCACAAGTACAAATCATGAATTGCCGTTTGGACAGATGTGTCCTGAATAACTTCCTTTGTCTTTCAATAGATCTGGTTTTGTGTCAAATATCTTTTCTAATTATTCTGAATATTTTGTCACTGCATCTTTATTAAAGTACTTTTGAAATGGAAATCAAGTTGATTTAGAGTCATCAATCAAAAAAAAAATTTTGGAAGTGGTATTTTAATACTAAAGTAATACTAGACATCTTTGAAATATGGCTAAATTGACTTCCATGTGTGTACTGTGGAACCTCAGTGGTCACTTTGTGTTCAAAAAAAATGGCAGCAATGATAGGCACTTTCCCTTTTTAGAAGGCTGTTGTTTTGCTCACTTTACCATCTGAACATAGAGGTTATTCTTTCCTGCTGAGTGATCAACCTATGATTATTTTTTTAAAAAGCTACTGAAATTTGTATACATGTGCTCCTTTAAGTCTATGCCTGTGTTACTTTACTAATCCTTTGAGAAATAATTTCATTATTGAGGCATTTCAAATGAATATGCTTTGGTATGAAGTTAGTCATGTCTCTTTTGCTATATAATACCTTGTATTATGATATCCCCTCTAACTGCAGATGGAGTTGAAATGATATCTCTTACTAAAAATTGATCACGTTATAGTCTACTTGCAGTTGACTGATCTGTATCTGATTAAGGTGAAACACCAAATAAGAGACAGAGGGAGTCATGAGTTCTCAGTACAAAACTCCACCAGATTATTCCAATATGAAACTGTACATTAATTTACATTTGTCCATCCTAACTTATAGTGAGCTGTAAAAACAGCACTTTGCTATTTAATTGATCTGGAAGGCAGGTATTAGCTTCATGTTTCCTAATATTTTCCTCACAGTTCCTGGAGAGAATGATGCCTGTGAAGGAAGTGTTTAATCCTGCCATCAACCTTGCATCATCCTGTATCTAAGCATCTGTTTTATACTTTAATGTGTTCTTTTTATCCTTTACTGTCTTCTTTCCTTTTATGTATTTGTAGAAAGCCTTATTATTCTTCACTATATTGCTTGCTGTCCCCTCTGATACTGTGCTTTTCTCCTGTGTAATTTTCTTTTTTCACTCCATCTAGCTCCCAACATATATTTTTCCTTTAAATCATTTCTTCTTGATGGTTTTAGTTGCATCTACACTGCATTTTTCATCAATATTTCTTCCGTTGCCTCTTTACTTTTGCCATTTAGTCATCTTGGGATTTTTGTCCCCTTAAAAAGGATGCTGTTCCATTAGACATTTGTTAGTACATCTTTGAAACAAATCAATTCTTTTTCCACGCGTTGTTCCTTTAAAGTTAATTCTTGACTTTGGTCACCTACTATTTCTTTTGTCCTTAGAAACCTGTGATTTAAAAATTTCTCACTAGTTTGTTACCCTTTACATTCTTCTTCACTTGAATTATGATGTAAGAATTGAATGTATTTTGTAGAGTTGTGTTTTCTCTCTTAATGTGTGGGGGCATCTGAGCAATGCAAGGGCAATCCTGTAGTCTGAGTAAGTTCATTGCAAGTATGGGAGGAGTGGAGACTAACAGAGACTTGTCAGCCTTCTGATGCTTCGTGTGTCCTGGACCATAATGGCCTTTAGTGTGATGTGATGACATATTAGTTTATGCTGGCCTCTAGCCATACATGACAACACTTACATTTCCTGAGCCACTCCTCCCATGCTGGAGGCTTTGAAGAGCATGGCACATCAGTGCTGATTCTGTGATAGTTGCGGAAATTCCTTTTTATGCAGAGGGAATTTCCAGTGATCCAGTTAAACTGTTTTTAGTCTTTTAAGCTGGACTGATGCTTACTTAATTTAGAGTTGATTTTTGTATACATTTTCTACACTTCCTACTGTACTGGGACTGTGATTGAGGACTTTAAATTGATGCCGTAATATAAATGGAAATGGGATCATGACAAGACATGCGATTTGGGCAAAAAATTTTTGTATGATATTTTTCATATGAGTTTCCTGATGGGCAACGCAGGAGAAAATTGTCACCTTAATGGCATTATAGTAAAACTAAGTTCTTATGTTTTTTAAGCCTCCTATGTGAATTAAACTCATTCTTGAGTTTCTCTATTGAAATCAATAGAGTTGGTGTATTACCAGCTTTTTCAGAAAAGTAAAAATACTACTGTGGGGAAAGTGTGAAGTGTTCTTTTTTCCTCAGTGAGACGCAGTTCTTTCCTCTGAAAACATTATCTTAATATTTAGAATATTGATAGTGCAACATAAATTGCACTACCATAAATCTTTTTGTGTATATGTGTACCTAAATGTGTGTTTAATGTTATATTAGTAGTGTATCCGAGAAAGCAATTTACTGTAGGAACCTGAAAAAGCAATTGTAAATGTAAGGTTCTGTTCACATGTAATATTCTAGGTGTTATGTCCATAATCCACTGCACTACAATACTTACAGATCAATGAAAAAAATTTTACCATGCAGTGTATTTCCTCTTGCATTGTACAGCGCAATAGCAGATTTGATCTGCTAAGTTCTTCAGGTAGTGTCAAGTGATGACAACATTTTGTGCAACCAGTACTTACTGTAGCTAAACAGAACTGAACTTTGTCTGTCACTACAGTATATCTTCGTGCTTTGCAGATTGTGATCTCTTCAAAGCTTCATAGGGAAATCGGTGTGTGGCTAGTTCCTTTTGAAAACACAGATCTTACTGTAAATCTTACTTCTTGCCTAAAAGCAGTATGAAGCATATAGCTGATATTTCATCTTTTGAAAGATAGATCAGTGAAAATTTGATTCAAACTATATATGTGTTTTGATAGAGAGAAGAGGTTCAACGTAAGTGACACTTTTTGATTTAAGGAAGACTGTGAGTGACCTGACTGTTCAATGAAAAGGATACATCATATGTCAGGGCTGAAAGATCTGGATAAATTACTGCATTTTACTAGCCATGCAGAACTAGATGGACCTTTTTAGTCAGTCATTGGTATTATTCTTCCTGCATCATAATATTTGAATTTGATGTTGCTTTTGGGGGACACTAAAGCCAAATTATACCTATAATTTTTGCCTGCCTGAGATTCTGTGGTACCATGTTCTCTGTTCAGATATTTCACATGCCTCTGTGGATCATTTTTGTTCCTTGATGAGCCATACTCATGAAAAGTGAGTACTACTTGAGAAGAATTTCTGGGTTTTGACATCATTATTACTTTTAGCCCAGTAGGACAACTCATCCAAAATGGAAGTGAAGACATTTGAGGCTTAAACTTTGTGCTGTATGAAAAGGGTCTTCTTGGTCATGCATTACATGAATGAAAAATATATCTTAGAAAGCCAACTCCTTCTCTGCCAATTGCCCAGGTCTGAAGAAGTTTCTTCTGGAAAAGAATCTAGACATAGATTTCAGCTTCACCAGTATGTAGCTGAAAGTATTACATACCTTCTTATTCTGTTTATAGATCCTCATGAACCTCATAAAGCAAATAATGATTTGCAGATCTAATGAAGAATCACTGACTGGTTGAGGTTAGAAGGGACCTCTGGAGGTCTTTTGGCCCAGTGCCTCTGCTAACAAAGCAGCACCAACAAAGAGCAGGTTGCTCAGGACTATTCATGCCAGGGCTATTCATGAAAATGACATTAATTTGCTACATGGAGGGAAGTCTCCCATTCAAATTAATTTTATTCAAATAATGAATATTGTTGTCATTCAAGGGATAAAGGATTGGAAAAAAAAACCAAACAAAAATAAGTCCTAGTTGGCATATGGTTCTGTGAAAGAAAAATCAAAATATCATACAAATTTAAGCCAACTAAGAGTTGTTAAGAGGACAGAAATAACTGTTTGGAACTAGGAAGGTTAACTTTCCAGCTGCTTTAGAATTCTTACAATTCTTCATAGTCATGAAGCTTCAGCCCTTTATAATAGTGCAACTCTCTGTCGTGGTATTCCATGTCAAGATAGCCTCATAGCTGATGGAACTTGTAGTAGCAAGTTGTCTTCAAACTAAGAATCTGTCTTATTGATATGGTAGTTGCTCTGGTTCAACAAATTTCACAGCATTGCCTTTCAAATCCATTACTACTTTCTGTCTGTCTGTCAAGATCTATTTTCTTCTTGCCATCACTTCACAAGGACTGCTTTCTGAGCAAGGCAGCTATCAATGCGAGAACCTTTCTTTTATTACAATGATGATAAAATTTTTCCTTGAAAGTGTGACTTTTTTTTCTTTTTTTTCAATTTCATTTTCAAATTTTCTTTTTTCGAGTTTCCTTCCTATGCATGAAGTTGTTCCATATTGTACAAAACCTTATGTAGCATAATCTAGCTTTTTAAAAAAGTGTTTGAGATGCTTGGTGATTTGTCTATGCCTAAAGTTTATTTTTATTAGCGAAGTGTGAAATAGAAGTAGTGATCTGTTTTGCTTAAGTTAATAATATATGTTATGATAGAAGAAGGTATTTCTGATTGACTTCTCATTCCTAGGGAAAGCATAATCATGGAATGAACTGACTCATTCAAAAATAGTTTTTCTGCAACTGCTGTCCTTGAATTTTTATTCCCAAATAGCTGAATGTGTAGACAAGCTCTCAGTTAAAAAGTCAGCCTTCGTGCTGTTATCCATTCTCCTAAAGTGTTTATGTGTGTGGGGGACATAATGTATATAGGGACTAGATAGCTGAGATGTTGAAGTACATTAGGCATCTGTTAAATCAGATAGAAAGAAAATAAAACTATTTGCAATGGCATCACTGAGGAAAAAAGGTCGACTTCTCTGTAAAGGAGACACCTGCTCTTCAAAGAGTGTTTATCAAACACAATAGTATAGAGTTCTTGTTCAGTGCTGATGGATTCTTTAGAATAAATACAGTACCTATGTTGAAAAAGTGTATTCCTTTTAGTTGTTTTTTTCGTGTTTTTTGGGTTTTTTTTGGGGGGGTGTTGTTTTTTGTTTTTGTTTTGGTTTTTTGGTTGGTTGGTTTTTTGTATTTTGTTTTTGGGTTTTTTTTGTGGAAGGGAGAGTACCCATTTGCTTCTAATGCCGTCTTTAGAAACAAACACCACTCTCCATCTCTGTTAATGTATGAGTTAATTTATATCCATGACAACATGCAGAAATGTGACTAGCAGCAAATCATTCCTTCTTATCTTGGAGTCTCATTGCACATAATCTAAACTGAACTGGAACCTGAATGTAAACAGATGTATGTAGTTGTGTTGGAATAAACTAGCAATAATAATGGAATATTGTAAAATTCTATAAGATCTGAGTAAAATTCCATCTTCTGTTGTCCACAGTATGCATTTCATAAGTTTTTGTGTATGCTGAGAAGTCTAGTCTTCTCTTGGGTTTTTGAGAAGAAGAAAAGTTGAGCTTTTAAGTCATAAATTAATTTGATTGTCTGATTTTTAAAATAATTTTTTTTTAGTACTTAATACTTAGATTTTTAAAATACTTTAAAAATGCAACTGAAAATACTTTTAAGATTTCTAATACTTTTAATACTTCTAAGACTTCTAAGATCTGTGTTTTCACGTGTAAATATGCTGAGAAAATACACCAGAAAGAAAAACATGGAGAAGCTCTGCCAACTGAAGACAGGCATTTGCTCTTTTGAGATTAGTTAAAAAATACCTGAATAACAAAGAGCAGACCTTCAATATGATTTTGGCTAACTTCAGGAAGCAATGCTTCTTGAAATCTGACAGATTTTATGATGTGGACAGCAGCAACAGTGCAGCTCAAAGTCCCATCAGCTGATTTGTAAATTGCTGTCTATAATGTAATGACTTTAATGCATAGATAGACCCAGTTTGATGTGAATTTTTCAGACAGTCTAACCCAAGAGCAAGTTACATTTCATTTTCACTAATGAAACCTTTGCTTATTAATTTGAATTTGAATCTAAGGCATTGAAATTTATAATTTTAACATGTTGATTGACTTGATATGTGTGATTGCTTTGTGGGACAGGAGGAGATTTACAATTATGTTTTTATTTGGATTTATTTGTATGATAAATTAAGTATGAGACTTATAGAGAGCAATGTGAAGAATGTTTTATTAACTCTTCCAAAGACTATGAGTACATACAACATCCAAATTTAATCTTTGTAAAGCAAGTTCAGAAAATAAGGTATTACTTGATGCTAATTGTCTCCCTTAATAGCATCTTCCATATGGTTACTTGCTAGTTCTATACTTAAGTCATTTCAGTATTTGTTACTTGATTTCTGGTCATATTTATCTTTCCTGTGAAGTACTTATTACATGTAATATCTTTGTTTTGTTTTACTTATGTATTATCAGTGTCCTATTCATGTAAAAGGCTACACATTTTGCGTTTTTTGGGTTGTGTTTGCAAAAATGAATGTATTTTTTTTTGTGTTTGAGAATCCATAGAAAAGTCATCCTAATTTAGCTTTCTGTGTGGACAGATATGACATATTCTTTCAATCTGTTGATGTTTTGTATTCTTTTTCTTTTTTCCTGCGATGCCAAAGCAGCACTTTAGAGATAGGAGTCATAAGATGCCATAACAGACAGGTTCTAGCTGTTCATAAATAGTGCCTTTCACTACCAATTGTAGTAAAAGAAAAACGTGACGCCTCAGCTGTATCAGATGCATACTTTTATTTCTAAGAATTACAACTCTGGACAGATATCTTCTGTCTCTGTATGCAGAAGAGGTTGTAATTTCCCCACCATTTTGCTAGTGGAAAAATTTGTATGAATGCTGTCACATTTATTTCAGGCAAAATTATCCATGTTTAAGTTCATATGGGTGTTGAGGATAGAGCAGTTTTGCTTTTATTTATTCCATGTGAATGANNNNTTCCATGTGAATGAAAAACAGCCTTAGTAGCTATCTGGGGAGCAGGGTAACCTCCCTTTCAGCTGGTGGCATCGCTCTGCAAGGGGATATCAGTGTATCACCTAAGATTACATGCTTTCCAGTTACAAAAGAGGAAATCTGAAGGAATGGGAAAATTGTATCTTAATTTTGTGATTGACTAAGACACTTCTGAAGAACTTCTATTTAAGTACAAATGATAATTATAGAGGAAGCAAAGTGGTATTTAACATGGGACCTTTATATTCTCAATAACCTTAGGTCCCCATGACTGCAGACCAAATGATGCTCCGTTTCTTGTCTTAGTGTGGTAATGAAGGAGGGGGGAGAGAAGGAACCACTGGACTCTGTACGTGAAATTTGGCCTGTCAGAGTTGTAGGACTAATAGGATGTTGATGTATGTGCATTTTTTAAATGTAAGGGTGTATCTGATTTGGCTGGGGTAAAGTTAACCTTCTTCACAGTGGCTGGTATGGGGATATGTTTTGTATTTGTGCTGAAGACAGTGTTGAAAATGGAGAGGTGTTTTTGTTATTGCTGAGTAGGGCTTCCACACAGCCAAGGCCTTTTCTACATTTCATACTCTGTGCTGGTGAGGAAGTTGGGAGTACTTGGGATGCTGGGAGGAGACAGGGCAGGGGCAGGTGACCCAAACTGACCAAAGGGTCATCAGATCCATGATGCATGATGTATGGAATCATGCTCAGTATACAAAGTGGGGCAAAGAAGGAGAAAGGGGGTACATTTGGAGTGATGGCATTTGGCTTCCAAAGTCACATGTGATGGGGGCCCCTGCTCTCTTGGGGGGCGGGCTGCCCAGGGGAAGGAGTGAATTAATTTCTTGTGTTGTTTTGCTTGTGTACACGGCTTTGGCTCTGCGCATTAGCCTTTATCCTAACTCATGAGTTTTCTACCTATTACCATTTTGATTTTCTTCCCAATTCTGCTGGTGGGGGAGTGAGGAAACAGCTGTGTGGGCTTGATTGATGGCTGAGGTTAAGCTAGGACAAAAGTGAAACAGGTTTCAAGTCACACAGGACCTAGCTGAAATGATTTCATTAAAGGCCAAGAAATATCATGGTGGCAATCTTAGAGAGACTTAGGAGTGTCCACATAGAACAGGGACTAACTTGCTTTGGCAAAGAAACAGAGTATGTGTTGTCTACTGTAACAAATTTCACACTCACTTTTCAGTGGTTCCCTGTAATTTTTGGAAGAGTTACAGGTTAGTAAGATTCTCTGAGAAGAATTGTATTGCAAGTAGAACTTGGGTGATTACTATATAGATATGATTAAAGGTAGTGGAGGGATGACTTAAGCATATAGTCTGTAGTAGCAACTCACTGCAGAAACCATTTTGCTACAGGTCCTTAAAGCCCCATTGTCTGTTGTGGAGTAAAGCAGTACTTCATGATTAAACTCTGGGGTGGAAGATATCTTTTTCTTCCAGATGAAATTACAGCAAGTGAGTTAGTGTAGTTCAGCCTAGGGAGATTGGCAATCTTAATGTGTCTGTTGATCTTGATGAAAGTGGAAGTCTGTCTGAAGTTGCTAAACTGAAAAGCTGTGTGAAAGTGCAGCTTAGCTCTTTTGTGTTAACATGGTCAAGAAGATCACTCTGAATGCTTTCTTTTTAAATCTAACCTAAACCCGTTTGTCTATAATATATTCACTGCTTGCCAGGTGAGTGAATATATCAGTATGGAAAAATGTGGATTGAGAGAAGGGCATGCATTCTTGACACAAAGATGGCACAACACTGGAAGAACATGTTTGTACATGGAAAATACAGACAGGAAGCCTTTAAACATTTAATTACAATCCACAGAAGATGTATAATACTTGCACAAAATTTCATCAATGGGTTGGTTGCTATTTCTGAAAATATTTATCCCACATCTATATTGTGTCTAATGTAATATGTCTGTTGGCTAAATTTGCTTCTCGGTTAGTATTCACATTTCAAAGAAACTTGAATGTATTTCAGGAAAGAATTCAGCCCAAAATATTGTTTTTCAATTTCACAAATCTCTTTTATAGATTAATCTGGTGACTCAGGAGAGGAAATGAAAGGGTAGTTACACTGCAGTGCTTTGTTTAAGAACAACTCTACCTCTGCCTGTTGTATTGTTCAGTCATCTTACTACATGTAACACCATTTTTCATAAACTCATCAACCGTCATGTATATGACACTTCTGTATTACTTAGCAGAAAATAATTTTAAATAGCTTCTTTATTTGTTCAGTGGCATACACTTTTTTGATGTGTGTTTAATTCTCGTGTCTCAGTTTCCTAGCTATGAAACAGGGTGTATAAAATTTTTTTACCCCCACCTTCCCGTGTCTCATCTGTCTATATAGGTTGCCCTTGGCAAGAAGAGTTTCCTTTGTTCTGTGAGTGAAACCTGGAAACATTAGGGTTCCTTCCTTGATATTTCTAGGCACCTGCCACTTCTCTGAAAGCATATACAGTCTCCCAGTTATTACTTGGAGGAGAGCTTTCTGTATCATCTATGGTTTAGCTTCACATTTGGCATTTAAAAAGAGTTTCCTTCTCCCTCACAGGTTTCTCCACACACTTTTTCTGTGTTTAGCTGGTAACAGAGATGTATCGAGTGCTATACCAAACATAAGGTGTATCTTTTTTGCTTTGTGTTAGTAAACTAATAGTCATGTCTTTCACATACCATACTGTAACTTTCTGTTACTTGGGCATGGGGTTTGGGGCCTTCAACTGGAGGTGGCAGTGGCATTTTTCTTAGATGAATAAAAGGGTAAGACCACAAAAAAGTTAAAATGTAAAAAGCTAGTAAAAAAAAAGTAAATTCTTTCTTATAGTCTGTTTGACATGAGGTTCATGAAAGGTGAGAATAAAGCACATTAATTAGTGGCTAATAAGTAAACCACTGACTTGATAGATAGGAACTCTGAGACTTCATCAAACTACCCTCACAAAATCTCCTACAAAGGGACTAATTTACAGGGCTGTAGACAGTAACAAAGTATTTCTGTAATTACTGTTGAGAAGAGTCCCTTGTTCTTTTCTGCTGTCACCGAGAGTAGTAATTCATAATCTTTTAGGAAGACTTGTTTTTGTTTTGTTTATTCACAGCAAAGTTTTTTGCTCTCTGATGACATGACATGTGTGGTCCTTTTCTGCTGTCAGCAATTAAGAGGTGGTCTCAACTGAGCAAAAGGGCTTTGTGACATGGGGAACATTTGCCTGAAATGCTCCTGTGTGAGCCATGGGCTTGGTTACACTCTGAACGGGTGAAAAAAACATGACTTTTATTAGAATGACAGGGAAGCAGCAGAAGCAGTTTAACCCAAATCCTTTTGTAGATATTGGAAAGTCATAAGCCTGGAGATGACACTGGCACATTCAACATGCTGTGTGATCTGGGACTCTGTTGCTTGTATCACTGTGTGAATGTGTGTACAGTGTAAACATTTTATGAAGTGCAGTTTCTGATCCATCGGTCTGTCTGGGCAAGAATGTCCCTTGATACTGAAAAGAACAGCAATCAGGACAGAATTGGTCAATGCGGCATGTCTAATGGTAGGAAGATATTTGAAGGACTCACTACAGACACAATAGGCTCTCTAAATAGCCTCTTTGCACCCGGAGTCTTATTGCAAACAGGTTCATTAAGGAGAGACATTCTGACACACAGCATCACAGTAATGAAAGTAGCTCTGTTTTTCTAATATTGTGTCTTGCCACTTCAGTTATGCTGCTGGTACAAGATTTCCCTTGTGTTGTTGTATATTTCTCTAGAAAAAGAATCACTCTTCATAGAATATACAATTATTTTGTACAGGAATATATAACTGATACCTAAGAATCTGTCCTTCCTGTTTATGTGCACTAGTGCAAAAATAATTGGCAATCACATCTTCAAAACAAAAAATGCTTTTACTTTTGATTTGAAAAGCTTATATGTGTTAAAATGGTTATAACACAAAAAAAATATATACCTACAGTTGTAATGTACTTTCATGAATATACAAAATCAGATAAAATGTTGTTCATGACCACTTATAAAATGAATATTAGTAAACTTTCTTCCCCGTGAGGTATCATGGGTTGTTTTGCTTCTTTTCTTTAGGCACTGAAGTATAAGTTCATAGGGAGGAAAATCAAAAGGTTATAGTTTATCCTACTTTACATATAACTGGTGTGTGACTTAAGGTGTTGGATTGGCTTAATGTATACTTTGAACATTATGACCATGGGGGGAAAAAAGGTAATATTGGTTTAAAAGTGGATATGGAAAATTTAATGTGCTCAAGTGGGAACAATGGCATATTAAAAAAAAAAAAAAAAATTCATGACACAGATCTAATAATTCACTTGCCCCTGTAGGAATGGGGTATCGGCTCTGATGCTGCTTGGTAGTTTATTTTTATATACGCTCCTGGTCCCTGCTGTATATCCTTCGTATGGGTTCCAGAGAAAAGAAAGAAAATAACCTGTAGGGAAATCAGCTTAGAAACCTTTCATTAAATACATTGTGTTTCATATCATGTCGTTCACAAAATCTCCAAGAAAGATAGAAAGTGTTATCAGACTGCATGTGCAAAATACTATATTTGAATACTATAATTTGCTGTAAGATTAAGGACCAAGGGTATAGACATATTCGTTATTTCATTATTCACTTATGCTTGATGGATAATGCTTCAGGGGTTCTGTTCATTTTTTCTTGCCTAGCACAGATGTGCAGTTTTAAATTTTTATTTAATGCTGCAGAAAAAATTCCTGTTCCCCTAAGCTTTACTGTCCTGCTTGTTTGCTTTTTAGTGGTGTGATTATTATTCTTTTGAAGGGGTTTTATGTTGCTTTTAAGTTTGCTTGTTTGTTTGTTTGTCTGTTTCACAGGCACATGCATTGGTTTACACATAGCTAAATTGTACTATATAAAAGAAATTCAAAATTACTTCTTTTGGCAGAACTAGAGAAATGGTCTATTTGTGATTGCAAGTAATTATTTGTTTTATGTCAAGGTAAGAAAATCGTAATTAATTTTGTTAATCTGTATTGAAAAACAAGGTTGTCAGAGTATGTTTTATAGGGCCTCAACAATTTGTCACCTTTTTTTGACTGTTCATGAAGCATAGCTTCATAAAGCAGAATTTGGCCTGCAAATACCTTCTGCACATAAAAAAAGGTACATTAAAAAGCAAAAAGCAAACTTAATTTTCTGAATACATTATGGATTTTTTTTCAAGTATTATTACATGTTAAATTGTGCATTTTCTTATGTGAATATAATGGATGCAGAAATTCGGCTACATTTGCACAAAAGGTAATGCTTGTACTACTGTTTTTTTATTTTGTGGAGGACCTAAAAAATGGCTTGGTGTTTTGGTGGTGTTACTGACAATGAGCCTTTTACTCTTCCCCTATTTTTCTTCCCTCTTTTCCCTATCTGCTTATATATAAGTAGATTTCACATCTTGTTTTGCTTAATTTAGTATTCATCAGAGGTTCTCATACATAAGGAGTGACACAAACTATAGCATTTTGTCATTTCAAAGACCACAGGCTCAAACTCCACCTAATTAATGCAGAAAAGGTGGCTCCTCTACCTGTTAGCTCCTCTCTGGCTGAGTCGTATTGTCTACTATGTAAGTTATGATTCTGTAACAGTACAATGTTGTTTGAGTTCCTGTAAGTTTTCTTCATTGTGTAGTGCTAACAGGAAAGAAAAAAAAGGTGCCAACATACATGGGAGATGTTTTGTGCCCTCTCAGTTGTTCTGAGCCAGAAGATTGGTATCCTTTGAAGACTAATCATGACAGATGAAAATGGAAGTAGTCTCCTCATGCCTCCAGAACTTGTTTCCCAGCATTAGTATTACCACGGAATTCTGTTCAACCATGTGTTTGTCATTGTCTTGATTGCTGAGTAATTTCCATTACTCCTCTCTTTAGCCATCTATATTGTTAAATCATTGCAATGGAAATTAAATGCCATAAAAATTACTGTTTGGGCATTAACACATTTGTAGCACTCTAGGAGTTGGAAGGATATGGAATCTTTGTCTTCTATTTTTTTCTTTCCCCTGTGTGGGTTTCTTTGGTCTTCCATTTTATGAGGAAGGTGGTCTCCAAGAAGCCAGCCTTGCATATTGTGTTTAGTGTAATGAGACAGGTCTGGTTTCTTTTACTTCCACATTTGTTAGACATCTTCCAGGGTTTTATTAATTGAGAATGCACACGCTTTTTCCTCCAGATATTGGCTGTCTCTAGTAATAGATGCCTGCTTAAACAACCTGGGGAATTCTGAAACAGGTGCTTGGCTTGCTCAAACTTTGTATTTAGTCAAATATTCCTTTGAGAAAATGTGAGAAGGGAACTACCTTGAGGTACTGTCAAAAGTCTGTGCTAGTAAACTGACAAATTCTGTGTTCTGTGATATAGGTAGCTTAAATATTTGTTTCTTAGATATACTGTGATTCTTGTCCCAAAGCTATATTATTCAGATCAGCAAGTCATTCATACAGTGGCCTTCACCACATGTACATAAATAAAAAGTGTCTGTAACAACCTGTTTGGGTGTTCGGAGGCACCAAGATAGAATTACAAAATCATGGAATAGTTGAGGTTGGCAGGGACCTCTGGAAGTAATTTTGCCCAGCCCTTCTCCTCTGGCAGGGTGACTTGTGTCACCAGCATCCTGAACACCGTGGTCACTGCAGCCAAGGCTGTCTGCAACCTTCATACCTCCTGCCTGTCCTTATTTGTGACTATGAGGTCCAGCACTGCATCTTTCTGTGTTGGCTCCTCTATCACTTGGGTCAGAAATTTTTTGTCAGTGCCCCCAAAAACCTCCTGAATTGCTTATGCAATGCTATTTCATTCCTCCAGCAGTTATTTGGGAAATTTCTCTTGCATGAGGACCAGGGCTTATGACTGTGATGCTCCTTCCAGCTGTTTGTTGAAGTCTTCATCCAGTTCTTCCTGACAGCAGTCTAAAATGGACATCCACTACAATGTAACCTGTATTGTCTGTTCCAGGCAGCTGGCCAAGCACCTTTCAGGGTGGGCTGGCAGCTTGTCAGCTTACATAAAGTATGCTGCTTCCTTTGCAGCATGCTAGCAGTCTTTTTAAGAGTTAATTTAACTCTAGTGTTTTATCATGCAGTTGTTGCTTTCAGACAAGTCACAGGAAGGCAGAAGGCTCTTTGCACCTGAGATAGCAACCATGATATTTGAATTTGTTTATTGCTGCCGTTTTAGATTGTTTTTTCAATATCAGAAAAGTCAGCCGTGTGGGCTTTTAATCCTTGTATAAAATTCACCTCTGATGTGTTTACTAAGTGGTCTTGACAACTGATAATGGCAGAGAAGGTGGGAAGTAATAAGCAGTGGTGATTTTGCAGGTAGCTTTTCTTTCCTCATGTTTCCTCATCCTCACCCTTTCTATTTCTCTGTACTCCATTTCCTGTCCTCTCTCCTGTCTTTCTTTCTTCCCATTCCTCCTTCCTCCAATCATCCATCCTTCCTCTCTTTCTTATGTATCCTTTTTCCTCTCTTTTCCTCCTCTCCTCTTCACAGAATTACAAAATTACAGACTGCTTGAATTTGGAAGGAATGAACCTCTGGAAGTGATTTCTAGATCCAGTTGCCCAGGGCCATATCCAGATGGCTTTTGAATATCTTCATCCCTTAAGGGATGAAGTCTCACACCACAGCCTCCCTGGACAACCTGTGCCAGTGCTCAGTCACTCCCACAGGGAAGAGAGTGATTCCTGATGTTCAGAAGGAACACCCCATGTTTCAGTTTGTGCCCATTACCTCTGGACCCTGTCACTGGGCACCAGTGAAAAGAATCAAGCTTCTTCTTCATTGTGCCTTCACGTCAGATATTCAGACACATTCCTGAGATCCCTTCTGAGCCTTTTCTGCTCTAGGCTGAGCACTCCAACTCTTNTTACTCCTCTCTTTAGCCATCTATATTGTTAAATCATTGCAATGGAAATTAAATGCCATAAAAATTACTGTTTGGGCATTAACACATTTGTAGCACTCTAGGAGTTGGAAGGATATGGAATCTTTGTCTTCTATTTTTTTCTTTCCCCTGTGTGGGTTTCTTTGGTCTTCCATTTTATGAGGAAGGTGGTCTCCAAGAAGCCAGCCTTGCATATTGTGTTTAGTGTAATGAGACAGGTCTGGTTTCTTTTACTTCCACATTTGTTAGACATCTTCCAGGGTTTTATTAATTGAGAATGCACACGCTTTTTCCTCCAGATATTGGCTGTCTCTAGTAATAGATGCCTGCTTAAACAACCTGGGGAATTCTGAAACAGGTGCTTGGCTTGCTCAAACTTTGTATTTAGTCAAATATTCCTTTGAGAAAATGTGAGAAGGGAACTACCTTGAGGTACTGTCAAAAGTCTGTGCTAGTAAACTGACAAATTCTGTGTTCTGTGATATAGGTAGCTTAAATATTTGTTTCTTAGATATACTGTGATTCTTGTCCCAAAGCTATATTATTCAGATCAGCAAGTCATTCATACAGTGGCCTTCACCACATGTACATAAATAAAAAGTGTCTGTAACAACCTGTTTGGGTGTTCGGAGGCACCAAGATAGAATTACAAAATCATGGAATAGTTGAGGTTGGCAGGGACCTCTGGAAGTAATTTTGCCCAGCCCTTCTCCTCTGGCAGGGTGACTTGTGTCACCAGCATCCTGAACACCGTGGTCACTGCAGCCAAGGCTGTCTGCAACCTTCATACCTCCTGCCTGTCCTTATTTGTGACTATGAGGTCCAGCACTGCATCTTTCTGTGTTGGCTCCTCTATCACTTGGGTCAGAAATTTTTTGTCAGTGCCCCCAAAAACCTCCTGAATTGCTTATGCAATGCTATTTCATTCCTCCAGCAGTTATTTGGGAAATTTCTCTTGCATGAGGACCAGGGCTTATGACTGTGATGCTCCTTCCAGCTGTTTGTTGAAGTCTTCATCCAGTTCTTCCTGACAGCAGTCTAAAATGGACATCCACTACAATGTAACCTGTATTGTCTGTTCCAGGCAGCTGGCCAAGCACCTTTCAGGGTGGGCTGGCAGCTTGTCAGCTTACATAAAGTATGCTGCTTCCTTTGCAGCATGCTAGCAGTCTTTTTAAGAGTTAATTTAACTCTAGTGTTTTATCATGCAGTTGTTGCTTTCAGACAAGTCACAGGAAGGCAGAAGGCTCTTTGCACCTGAGATAGCAACCATGATATTTGAATTTGTTTATTGCTGCCGTTTTAGATTGTTTTTTCAATATCAGAAAAGTCAGCCGTGTGGGCTTTTAATCCTTGTATAAAATTCACCTCTGATGTGTTTACTAAGTGGTCTTGACAACTGATAATGGCAGAGAAGGTGGGAAGTAATAAGCAGTGGTGATTTTGCAGGTAGCTTTTCTTTCCTCATGTTTCCTCATCCTCACCCTTTCTATTTCTCTGTACTCCATTTCCTGTCCTCTCTCCTGTCTTTCTTTCTTCCCATTCCTCCTTCCTCCAATCATCCATCCTTCCTCTCTTTCTTATGTATCCTTTTTCCTCTCTTTTCCTCCTCTCCTCTTCACAGAATTACAAAATTACAGACTGCTTGAATTTGGAAGGAATGAACCTCTGGAAGTGATTTCTAGATCCAGTTGCCCAGGGCCATATCCAGATGGCTTTTGAATATCTTCATCCCTTAAGGGATGAAGTCTCACACCACAGCCTCCCTGGACAACCTGTGCCAGTGCTCAGTCACTCCCACAGGGAAGAGAGTGATTCCTGATGTTCAGAAGGAACACCCCATGTTTCAGTTTGTGCCCATTACCTCTGGACCCTGTCACTGGGCACCAGTGAAAAGAATCAAGCTTCTTCTTCATTGTGCCTTCACGTCAGATATTCAGACACATTCCTGAGATCCCTTCTGAGCCTTTTCTGCTCTAGGCTGAGCACTCCAACTCTTTCAGCCCTTCCTCATAACAGAGATGCTGCATTCCCTTGATTATTTTAGTGGCCCATGTGTTTCTGTCTCATACCAGGATGCTCACACCTGGCCTCTGGATTCATCAGCGCTGAGTAGAGGGAAGGGATCACCCCCTCAGTCTGCTGACAATGCTTTATCTAATGCAATACACCATTACCCTTCTTTGCCACAAGTCATGTTGCTGGCTGGTGGTTAAATTGGTTTCCACCAGGACCCCGCAGATCATTTTCTGCAAAACTGTTCCCAAATAGCTGTTACCCAACACACACTGTTGTGGGCGATTGTTCCTCCCCAAGTGCAGGACTTTGTACTTCTCCCCTTTGAATTTTGTGAGGTTCCTACCAGCCCATTTCTCCAGCGTGTTGGGTTTGTTCTGGATGGCAGCACAACCCTCTGGCATTTCAGCTGCTCTTTCCAGTTTTGTGTAATCTGCAAGTTTGCTGAGGGTATCCTCTGCCCTGTCACCCTGATGATTAATTAAAATGTTAAACAGGACTGGATGCAGTATTGACCATGCGGTATACTGCTACTGTTACCCTTCTTTCCATCCCACTTTTTCTTCCCATATTCTCCCTTCCCAATTTCTCTCATCCCCTGATACCCTTTCTCTCTTGCTTCACACTCACACTTTTTCTCTCCTTGCCCTTCCCTTCTCCTTTTCCCCAACTGATTTCCATCTGGTCCTAAGTATTGAGGTTTTTGATAACACTTAGTGCTCATACAGTGACTCATACTGCTCATATCTTTGATTTAGGATGCTTGACTTAGGCACAACTGAATACAACAATCATCAGAACATCAGTGTGAACGTCTGCTTTACATATGCTGCCTTGCAGCCTGTTTTAGAGAAGTCAGGGGTTCAGTTGTCTAGGCTGGGAGCAAACTGTTAATGGACTATTCAAGAATTCTGTATATTGACATTTTTCCAAATCTTTTTACGTTTTCTATTCTCAACACCTTCATTTCCTTCTCTTCCTTAATATTGTCAGTGGTAGTCAGTATGTTTTGAAAATGTTTGGATAAAGAGTGGGAGTAGGTTACTGATTGACTACTGGAACAATCAGATATGTAGTTATTCTTTAAAAAGTTCTTTATTTGACACAGTATGGACTGGTGCTGCACTAACACCA
Source organism: Vireo altiloquus (assembly GCA_013396875.1). Lineage (NCBI taxonomy): Eukaryota > Metazoa > Chordata > Aves > Passeriformes > Vireonidae > Vireo > Vireo altiloquus. The sequence goes on along the minus strand of VZRF01013049.1, from coordinate 27,408 downwards.
GAAGATTTGCTAAATTATACTAGAAAAAGCAGAGCATCCTTTCCCAATTTTTCCCTATTTCTCTGTTTAGGAGGTGCAACTAAGATTTTTCTTTAATATATTTATGTTTGTGTGTGTCCATGTAGGAAAAGACGTTGTTATACTTTTATTCCACATGTATTTTAGAGGTTCTGCCCCAAGGTGACACTAATAAATACTGTTATAACATAGTTGTAAGGGATCTTACGTAATTCTTTTTTAACATGCTCTTTCCATCCTCTCTCTTTTCTCCTGATGGTGTGGTGTCAGACATGGCTTTAAAGCTGTCTAAATTAGATCATGTTTTCAAAGTGTCTTATAAAACTTGGGAATGGTCCTGTCTGTCAGTAAGATAAGAAGACACTTCTGGTTTTTGAAATAAGCTCTTCAGCAGGTGCAAGAACCTCAGTGCTTCAAGGGGAAGTTTATGAAAAGTTGAAAGAAATCAACCTCAATTAAAAGTAATATTGATTGATAGTTACAGACTTAAATATGATACATTGCTCAGGAAAAAACTCTACATTAAAAGAACATTAAAATTTCTGATGGAAAATACTAAACCGAAGATATTAGCCACAGAGGGTGAAATGTAAAATTGTTTACATCTTTTTCTACTATCTAACTGTAATAGGTCACAATACAGAATTAGTTAAGAATATCCCCTATTGAGACAAGGTATTAGCATTCTTCAGGGTGTATTCTTATGTTGGTTTGCTGAGATTTTGTTGCTCAGCAGTCCTTAAATATGTTAAACAGAAAATCTGGGCCCCTTCAACTATGAATATCTCTTTTTTGTTTCCTGTTAGATTGTAGTTAGTATCTTAGTTTTTTTCCCTCTGAGATAAAATTCTTTGAAGTTCTGTAAGCAAATAATGATGGTTTAAGCAGTTACCAGTCATATCAGGAAATTATCTATTAGACAGTAGAGACAATCATTTGTATATACAATAGATGTATGTGTGTGTGACTGGAACCTTAGAACCTCAGCTGTAATTTACACCAATTGGTCTTATCATCTGAAAGTGAAGAACACCAAAATCATTGCTTGCCTTTGAGAACCTTAATAGTCAGTTAAGTTTAGTATTTGTCCACATGGATCAGTGATAGCCGGTAACATTCACATTGTACATTCACTTTTGGTACTTGTCAGGTGGACGCCGCTCTGCTGCATTGTCTGCTGACACTTTGTGTTCAACAGGAACATGTTTTAGATAGAAGCTTGCAGCTATCCACAGTAAGCTGCATTAAAAAACCACTGTCCCTTTCTGCAGCTCAGGAGGTATCTCATGCCAATCACAATCTGAAACACTTAGAGGTGATATTTTTAACTGTTAAATGTGTCAATTCCTTTTGAAATAAATATTCTCAGTTTTGGTACAAAAATGAATGTAAGTAGGATAAAGAGGTTCTTTTGACTCCCCACTGGGAGCAGCTGCTGTTAAGATTGGGAGTCAAGGAATCATCTTCTCCATTGGGAATCTGCAAATTTTGAATTTTTTTTTCCTTCTAACTCTGTCTAGAGCAAAGAAGAAAGGGAAGTGATAATTCCTTTGGAAAGCCACATTTCACAACCATCTGTTAGGTGATAATACATGTGTTCCAAGAGAATTAGCGTGGTTGAATCCCATTGAGTGGAATGGCACAGCTATAAGCTCAATGAAGCCTTGCTGTAAAAAGTGACAGTCCTTTGAAATGTAAGCAGTGTGATACTGTTTGTTCCATTTCTTTTAAGTGGAGTCTCTTTATGGTAATTTAATATCAGAATGTCTTTTAATAACTCTGCATTACATAGAAATGTATTTATTTATGAGAAAATCCTTAGCCTTTGCAGAGAGGTGTTTGAAGGCCAGAGTAATTTTTTAGTAAACTGGAAATGAGGCCACACAGTGAGAGAAGAGTGTGTGACATAGCTGTAATAAATCTGAATGTTGTGAAACAGAGCACAAATGTTTACAAAATTAGAATAGGACTGTAAATTGAGAGTTGTCTTCGGTGTGTTAGTCCAAATTCAAGAAAATGAAGAATCTGAACAATGTTTCACGGCAAAAGCAGGTGTTCTGTTCTGTCTTTAAAGAGCAGCTGATGAAACTTTGAATTAAAAGAGGGATAAAATATGTGTGGCCACAATAGATTTGGGGTTAAGCTGGTATGTATGTATGACAGAAATATTTATTATTTGGAAGGGAGCAGGGATCATGGTAGCAACATGATGGTCTGCCGTGACACATATCAGTGCTTTTTGTCAGAGCAGGCAGCAGCATTGATAGCATTGATAAAGCAAAGAGGAGCAGTCAGGAGGATTTTGTGTTTAGTGGTCAGGACTTGAGACTTTCTCTCTTAAAGAGAATGAGTGGGGAACAGTGGGAATAGGGCAGAAGAGGATGGGGGAGTGGAGAGAGAGAAGGTCAGGGAATAAAGAATCTGAGACACTCTCCTTATAACTAACTTTGCTGCTATAGATCTGTATCTGTGATTTTCCCACAGCTGTAGGAAACCATTTGTTTCCATGACCTTTCTGCCATCTCTTTTCCTAGTCTCACCTAGAAAGTAGTGGAAAAATCACTTTTCTCATTGTGTTGGAACAACTTTAAGAGTTTTCCATTGCTACTGTTCATCATCTGTCTCCTGGTAAGAACTTAAATACTGCAAACTTGATGAATGTTGCATTCGTGTATTTCATACTGTTGAGTTCTTTAAGCAAGACTGTGGAATGTTGGGCTGTGATTTTCAACTTCTCAGATATGACCTTGCTGGAAAACAGCTAACTTGTTACAGTACAAGTGTCTTTGCTTTACCTGGAGTGCCAAATCAGTATTACTTTGATGCCTTAAATGGCTACCTAGAAACAGAGACTAGACAGGAATAAAGGAATAAAGGAGGTATTTATTTGAAAGGCCTTCAGATGTACACTTCTGGGCTCCAGAGGGTCCTGCCTCAGTGGATCCCAAAATGGACGACAGATCATGAGTTCTTCACACTTTTGTATTACCATAAATTCACCAGCCAGAACTCAGCCAATGATGGAATTTCCCCAGCCTTTCCCCTCTCTCTCGAAGATGATGGTTTACAGTTTTTCGGCCTAGAACATTCTGGGTGTCCTTGGAGAGCAAGCTGGAGAGGTTTGTTATGTCTGTCTTAGCATGAGAGAACAGCACTTAACAAGCTATAGGAAACTTCAGAGTTACATTAGCAGTACAGGATTTGAAAAAATATAAAAGTTAAAACCTAAAGCATCAGCTTGAGATGGGATATGTTTTCTCCATATTCCTGCACTTGGCCTTTGAGACACCAATGGTGGCATCTCTGAGGCAGGCAGGAAAGCAGGGGGGAATGGCACCCTTCCAGTGGAGCATTGGCAGTTAACTAAATCTGGATTCCAAAAAAATTTGGGAATCTCACAAACTGCTGTATGATGTATGTGCTTAATTTAATTTCCTATTATTTCAGCTGAAGGAAATTTGAGACTTTATTAGACAACAGGCTGTTTCCTAAGGTCACCGATTAATAGTGGCAGTTGCAAAAACAACTCAACAGAAGTATGTTTCAGGTAAAATAATAAATCATTAGATATTTGGAGGACTTGATCAGTGATTCGAGACAGGTATAGCACTGCAACTATAGAAGAAAATGTTCTAATATGTTGAAATTTTCTCACAAAAGCCCTATAACTAGAAAAGTATATCTGAATAATCTTATACCTTCGAAGTAAGGGATTGAATAGCAATGCATATATGTGGGGATAAGGTTTTTGCACTTCTTTTTTTTATAAATAGGGAATATTATTTCTATCGGCACTTAGGCAAAAAACGCAACCATTTGCCTAACTGTCCATTTCCATGTACTTTGTGAATGTATATCCATACTTGTGTACACAGCTCCCACAGTTCTACCCTCAATGTACAGAGCTTTGTTTTCAATGGAAAAAACAAATGTTTAGAGGCTAAGAGTTCATAGTCTATTAACTGAAAATAAAATTGACTTAGTTCTCTTAGATGAATTAGAGGAACATTCTGTGCTGTATCTTTGTTTTCTATAAGCAAAAAAAAATCTGCAAGCCCATTGGAGTTTTAAATATGATATAAATGTCATACATAATCATAACAAATATGCAAAATGTTTTCAAACATTTGTATTGTATGGAAGCAATTACTGGCACCAACTGTATCACACACCCCTCTGATGGGCTGAGGCCAAAAGAAATGAAGGTCTCTAAACAAAATTACTTTGTGTAGGCGGGAAGAGAGTGAGTTTTAACTTTTATTGTGGAGTAACGCAGAATCGTATTTTAATGCAAATCACATACTCTGTAACACAAATGAATACTAAAAAAAAAATACCCCATGTACTTCTGTTACTTTTTCTTGTCTTTCTTGTCATTTCATCTCACAAGACTTGCAAAGGAGACTCTTACATTTTCATAGTAGAAATCTTTAAGTTATGATGGGTATAAATAAAAATCTAGCAGTAAGTTACTTCTTCATTTGCTTTGCATGCACCTCTCTGGTTGCTTAGGCAGTACATTGCACTTTTTCTCAGCATGTTAATTTTACTTTGTTAAACCAGCACTACCTCTCATGCTTCCATTTTATATCTGTGAGTTATAGTGATTGCTATACCAGGTCTACCAGGTCCTTTGTTCAGTGATGCATTTGCAAATGTGGGTGTTCAGGGCAGTCTTCTGAGGAGTTCTTGTTTCTGACATCAGTGAAACTGTCTGTAACACATGGTTTGTACACATGGAATGGAAACAAGTACTCCATGTTGTCTACTTCAAATAGATGCTTATTTTCACTCAGAGAAGTGCGTTCTCATGTGTTACTGACTTTCACATTCCTTGTATAGCTCTTTCTCCCAAACTTAGGCTCTTGCTGATCTTTGTAAACTTCTGATGCTTGTTGTCTTAGGAGCATTTATGCCCCTCAAGAAGCCTGGATGCCTTGCGTGCATCAGTCATGTCCTGTTCTTCCATGGCAGCTGGTCTAATGAAGGACGTAGCCTTTTCTGACAATTTCTCTTTCCCTATCTTTTAAAAGAAGGAGTCTCTCTCTCCTCATGATTTGGCCTCTTAATGTTGGCAGCTGTGCTACCTTATTGCACGTAGAACAAAAGCCTCAGGAGGCAAACCCAGAACATTTTACCAGCTCCTCTGTAAAACTGCAACATAGCTTCTCTGAGGAAATACTTTTTCTGCTGTGACTTGTCAGAGTAAAATACTGACAGCTGGGATTTTCCCCAAAAAGATGTAACTATGGTGTTCTTGCTTTCATTCACATGCACTTGACTCTTTATGCTGCCCTTTAGCTGTCATGTGTGATCATGTATGTGGTATGTTCTGCATGAAGCAATGTACCAGGTGAATTCTGAATAAGGGACAATATTTCTTTGTGAAAATTCAAAGAAATTGTTAGATTTTGCTCCATAATGTTTCCTGTGACAATATAAGTCATAAAAAATATCAATGTGACACTCATGATTTGTTAAAATCAACAATTAGGAATTCACAAGCAAAGGGCATTTTATGTTTTGATCTGTAGGTTAGTAGAGCAGCATCTCTCAGTGCTGCTACTGCAAGCAGAGGACCTTTCTGAGGAAAACGCAGTAGCAGTGAGTGTCATGAACATCGTGTGTCTGCGGAGACATAAATAAGCATTGTGGTTAGAAGGTCTTGGATAAAGTAGTTTTGGGACTATGGATTATACATCCGAGTACAAATTAGAGAGCTGAAAGGAGGATAGAGAAGAAGATGAATACTTCTGTTAGGGCATGGGGTGCACGGAAGAGATTTGGATCAGATTATTTTACACTAAAATGAGACACATTTATTTGTACTTTTATGGGCATTAGGAAAGTATCTGTGGATATAATGTCATACTGAAGACTACACTTTTGTGATTTCTGTGATCATCAGAATCCCTGTAAGATGTAATTTAGTTACCCATCTCAAATTATCAGAAAGTATATAGAGCAGTGTGGATAAAATAAAGAGTTGTCCTTGTCCTGCCCCCTCAAATTCCTTCCTTGAGCTTCAGGGTGAATTCCAGTTAATAAAAAAGGCAAAAAAAAAAAAAAAAAAAGGCACTCCCTTTTGGCTGGAAAAGAGAAATTTTAACTCATGTATGTGTATGTTAACAATCAATGATCGTGTGTGGGTGCACTTGCAACACACATATTTTGATACACATACACAAAGACAGATGGACTCACAGACTCACTGGTTGGGGAGATACAGGAGTAATGCTTGTGACTGTGTTTTTTTTTCATTTGGTGTGATGAACTATCTGTGCATCCTGTAGGGTAAAATACTTACTAAAATAATGAATAAATTATTCTTAAAATAATAATTGTCACTTGCACAAGTAATTTGCATATAAGTAATTTTTTAGAAGTAAATATTTTCTGTATCTATGTTAAATAGCTGAAGCATGATTCTGACTTTATATACAGCTTAAAGACACATCCTCAGAAGTGACTTGTAAATTTGGTTTCCTGATTTAGGACCTGTCAAGCTCTGATTACTTTAACCATTCACTGCTGCGACAGAAGTCAGCTGGAACAGCAGATCAGTACCTAGGAGCATTCAATTAGGCTCCCCAAAACTGAATCCCTTTAGGAGAGACTGTGTATTTTTCTCTATGAAGAAGTTGTATGACATGCTATTAAATTGGCCTGGATTAGAATACAAAAATGTTTATTTCTTGGTTTCTTAATGTACTAGAAAAGGTACCTCACTGAAATATTTTTCTGTAGCTTCTATGCATAACCATAATGTTCAGGCGTGTTCTTACTGTCTCCAAACCATTTTAATTGCGTGCAGTTTCATGATCATGTTATGGCAAGTGTGGTTGGATTTGGAGTTACAGCGTGGCTTTTCTTCCATGCTCACATAAGAGGGAGTGCCCGTGGCAACTTTGTCTGTGAATGAAGAAGAAATTTGCTAGTTAAACAGTTTTGCTTCCTATATGATTCATGAATTCTTTTTGCTTTTTTTTTTTTTTTTTTTTGAGGTAGTAGGGCAGTAGGGTAGTTGGATGGACAGTTAAGTATTGGGATTCAATTGATTTTATGCTAATAATACTACACATCAGCTTACAAAACCTTAGTTCTTTCTCTACTTGTCCTTGGATCAAAGTAAAATCTGGACCAGATTACGAGTAACAGTGAAGTAAATGTAATAGTATGTTTGTTTAAGAGTCAGCTAATTCATAAGATCTTAATGTTAATATCATGATTATCTTTAACTCTCTCAAAGACAGGAAATGTATGTATTGTCCACAGACTTAATTTGGTTTTGCAAAAATCTGCTTGTCCCCTCATGGGGGAAGCGTTTAAAAATATTGACAGAAAATAATTTTATTGATTTTTTTTTGAGTTAATAGATTTTTATGTCCAAGGTAAATTTTCTGGCAACTATCACCACCTGTACTGAATTTTATGAGTTCAGTTAATAAGGTGAATTACAGAGTATTGCTATCTTTGATAAGCTTTTGTTGCTTCTATTTTATAATTCAGTCCTTAGCAGCCTTCCCCTAACTTCAAGGTTCACTTCATTCAGCCAAAAAAATGAGACAAGGAAAGGTAGAGAAAATGTTCATAATTGAAAGTTTTATAAATAGATTTTATATAGATGCTTATGTATATTTAAATAGCTTGACCAAATGATGACTTTGACAAAGATTTAACAAACCAGGAGTGTGAAGTGTTCTGTAGGCTAACAGTTTTAATGGGTTTATCCGAGACAGTTCTTCAGTTGTGAAAGTGTCAGTTAATAATTTACCCATCCCAAGACGCAGTGGAAGCAATCACACTCTGGAGCAAGGTACTCCTGGGCCTGTCGCGGGGCTGCAGCTCATCTCGGCCCTAGAAATGCGCCATTGGATGCGACATCAGCACTGTGTCTGCACTTTGACAAATGAAGTCTTGTAAGAGCTAAATAAGGCACGAGAAGTTTTGGAAGAGCAAAGAGCTCTTCAGCTGATTTCTGCAGTAATGGATTACTGTAAATGTCCATCTGCTACACATCGGAGGGAACACAGGTTGAAATGAGAGGATTTGGGGCTTGTTGGTGCCATGTTTCGGCATGGGTTTTCTGGTGTTTTTTATTGTTGGGCTCGTTTTGTGCTTTGGAGTTTTTATTCCCCAGAAAGGCCCCCAACCTCCCCTTCCCTGCTTCCCTCTCCTCCCCCCCCAAACCCACCAGAACCCCCCAAAACAAACAACAACAAAAAAAACCCACCCAAACAAACAAAAAACCTCGACTGAAACAAAATCCAACACAGAAAATATTTCTAAAATGCAGAGGAACAGTTAGCAATGTTTGCCTAGTATTTGGAAAGTAAATTTTCTGCTTTGATGATATATTGCAAGAGCCAGAGTTTTCTACCAGAAATGTGACTGTTTAACATAAAAAAGCTCTGAAATATAGTACTTTTACCATCACCCTTTACCATGCAATTTGTTCAGATGCAGTTGTTAACATGAAATCGCAGTAGATTAGGCAATATTTATGTGAATTTTATTCCAGCATTTACTCATTGAATTATCCTATGCTACCAGGATGGTAAGTTTTGTAATTTGTTTTCCTCTATATGAAGAATGTTTCTCCACAAATGTTCACTTTTGCATGCATATTTTTTATTAGACATTATGCCATTCTAAAGATTTACAGTTATTTAATAATGATTTATTACAGTAATTTATCCTGCCAGCTGTGGCACACTTTTACTGGAATTTGTAAATCAAATGTGTATTGAAATTCACTAGAAACATGCATTTCAGATTCAAACGAAATGTACTTCAAAATTGTTTTTAGAAGTGGGCATCTATATGAATGAACAGCAACTTTCAGTTTCTATTGTTATATATAAACTTTTCCTCCACCTGTTTTATTTACTTCCCAGTCTTGGATGTTCTACTTACTACAGGAATAGTGAATCTTGATGCTGCTGTGTGGAACAAACAGCAATAAAACTGTAGAGTCATTGACTTGATCTTCTAAGGCATCAGTATCAAGTCATGTACCTGACCAACAGTGATCAAGTTGCATTAAGGATTAGGAAGAAAACCTGAGAGCAGTTTCAGCTTACTTCTAATTCCTGACTGTGTTGTGACAGAAAGTGTATGTGTTGAATTTAGTGAGTCATAAGAGACACTGAGTGAAATTAGTATTTGAGGTGACAGAAAAATGTGTGTATGCTTGGTGTGGGGGTAAAGAAGGAAGAAAGCATCTTCAAGAAAATTTTACACAATTTTTTAGAACATTAACAATACTTTTACAAGAGTATTGATTCATTTTCAGCTTAACTATAAATTCTACATTTAGTCCATTTTAAAACTTTGGTGGAGCATCATGCCAGTAACTCGCTTTTCGGTTTGTATTTTCATACCTGCTATTCTTGGCTCTTTGAAAATCTGTCGTGAGCTATGAGTGTGAAGCAGTTTTTAAAATTCCAGCTCCATGTATCAGTTTCCCAATAGTAAAAATCAGGATGAGATAATCCCTTTCTTCTATCTGTTGTCTCTTTTGATTATTCAGGCTATAAACCTTTCTAGACAGGAATTCTCCTTTCGTTTTGCTTGTACAGCACTCAGCACAGCTGGAGCAGGGAGATGGAATGAGCCTGGCTCCAAGTCTCTCAGTCTTTGCTTTAATACATATAGGATGTAGCTAACAGCAATGAAGCCATCTCTCAGTTCTTGTGTAAGTAACCCTGAGAGAAATTGTCTACAAGTGAAAATTCAAAATAGCTTCTTAAAGAGTTTTATTTTGTGGGTTCAGTTCTGAGCTAAAAAAAAAGCATCTGTTGCTTCATACCTTGTGAAAATCAGCTGCTGTGCATGTGTATACAATTACAGGATTCTGGCTTGCCAGATAAGAGTGTTTTCTTGTTTATCAAAGATCAGAAATAAACTTTGAATGAATTCAATACAACATGCTAGGATACTGAAAGATTGCTTTTTAATTTTTTTTGAAAGTAAAATTGTCATGACAGGATTCAAAAGAAGGAAAGGGTGAGAAGTATAAGATTTCTAAATGAGCAGCCAAAGATTTTTAAACACCATCTCTGAAATCATGAATGCAGTATAAAAGTACATAAGCAAAAAAGACAATTTAAGTAAATTCACCAAAAAGCAATTCAGTACAAAAATAATGGTAGGTCACTGGTTGAAAAATATTTAGGAATTTATTCCCATTTCTTGTATAGGGATAACTTCTGCAGTGTGATTGCAGGAACATTCCCATTAATATGAGAGCTGAGAGTTCCAGGTTAATTTCTTAAATAATTTTTAAAAAGATTGATTTATACTTTTAAGAGTCCTGCATTATTTGACAGGAAACATCTGATTTTTTTTTTTATGCTTTCTAGTTATTCTTTTTACATCAATTACCTTTGTGCAGTTCTTCCGTTAAGTGAAGCGTATGACACTGTATACTCTTCCATGTGTTACATTAATGCTTACCCTGTATTCCTTTTGAAAAGCGACCTGCAAAGCAAATAAACCTGCTTGTGGTCTGATTTTGCTGGCTTAGTGGTTTTTATTTTTTCTCAAGTCTTGTTGTATTAATCTTGTATGTGAGAAGGGAGTAAAAATACAAGAAAAGTTTTCATTGTTTAAATTTCTACATTGCTTTTTTAGTCTCTTTAACACTCACCAAGATTTTCCTACTTTGAAAGCCTCAAGCCTAGAAGATCAGCTCTCTAGAAAAAGAGAGAAAAGGCAATATTTTGTATTTTTAAGTCAGAATTTCTCCCTCCATCCAAATTTGCTCCTAAGATAAATTTTATCTTCTAAGCAAAATAGGGCATACCTTCCTTTCTTGTAGTATTACTAAAGGTGATATTCTACTTTGCATCTAAGACTGCTTCTAAGAGTGACATGAGAATATCATCCCACCTACAAAAATCCTTCCTTTTCCTAAGGTAAAACTATGTTGAGTTTTGGATTGGTTTGGGGTTTTTATGATTGACTTTTGACATGTTCCCAGGTGTCCTAGAAGTGATTGGATGAAAAACAGCTGATAGTTACAATACTATAGCTATCCAGGGCTCTAGTGTCTGTCTCTCTAGTTCTGTTTTTAGCATACAGCCAACTGGTAAAACCTACACTAATGCTTCTAATAGGTTACTCTTTTTATTTCTCAGTGTTGTTTTTTTCAATGGAAACCAAAAGAGTGACATTAGTTTTGGGACCAGGAGGGAGAAACTCTGGCACCTAACTGCTGGCATCCTGAGGGAGCTTGGTAGTTATCATTGATGCTCAGCCATTTCCTTTCCCCGTGTCTTCCTCATGCTTAGAGAATTAACATGAATGCAGATGAATGCCAGCTCTGGGTGAACTTCCTTCACTTCCCATCAGCCAGCTCTGGGATAAATCAGTTGATGTTAGTGTCCTTCCTTCACATTTTCCTAATAACTATCTTGTTTTGGGAACTATCCCTCCTTGCTGTGATTGAACCTTGACTATGTTTCCAAGATGTATTTGACATAAAGTAGAAGAAGCTCGCTTGCAAAATTGGTGCATTTTTGAAGGGACATTTATGTATCCCACAGGAACATCCAAGCCCAGTTTTCAGATTAAAAGTAGGAAGAAAAGTAGTTTAATCTGAGGTCATAAAATGTTTATATCCAAAAGCTGAAGCTTCTGTTTGGTACACGGCACCTGTAAAAGGCTGAAACATCCCAGGAAAAAAATGATTAGCAGGCATAACCTTTTTTTAGTACCCACAGCTTACAATGGGAGATCTTACAAAAATTCAGACTGAAGTAACTTGACAGTACCTGTCTTTCCTTATCTGGTTTCAGAAATATCTGATGATTCTCCTGCAGAGGACAATACAAGGTATTTTAGTAAGGAGGACCATATATTAATTCTTCACTATTGTACATGTAATAAAGTTAAAAACACTGCTGACGTGTGGCACAGAGTTTTATTTTGTGAAGTAGTGGTTAGAACTGTCTTTTTGTGGCTTTTAGGTGCAGGCTAAACAGAAGAGGAGTGTTCTACATATGAGGGCTTAAGGAGCAACACTACTGTCTGGAAAACACTGCACTTCCCCTTTCTCCCATCCTTTAACAGCCACCCCAAATCCCACCCCTCAAATCCTTGGTGTTTCCATAGCAGATAGACTTGTAGATACTTCTTTGGTGCCAACCCTGTAAGTCTGTTGCAATTGCTGTAAAAATGAAATCCAGTTTAGTCTTTAAATAGCACTTTTAAGGTCCCTGTGGGTCAACTTGTCCCAAGTAGGCCGTATGAGAAAGCCAAGGCAGGAACTGTCCATCATGATCTTCCTTTAGAGCATGTTTGCCCCTTTTCCCCAGACATTCCTATTCTCTCTTTGGTTTTGTGCATTGTGAAAACCTGAGAGCTTCAATTTCAGGTCTAGTTCCTAGAGAAAACCGGTGTGGTTTATTTGTGGGTTGGGAATAAGGATCTGAATTGGCATAGACTTGTGGGTGCTTTGGGGCTGGAGCACACACAGCTGTGGGTTCCAGATGCTTGCTATCCAGTATTAATGTGGCTTGTCTGTGAAACCATGGCATCCGCAATACTATACAGAGGTCCACGCCTGTGGTGGTTTGGGAACTACTCCCAGCAGGAGAAATTACACTTTTTAAAGTTAGTTAGAACAAATTTAGTTGAAATTCAAAACAGATAATGCAAAATTCTGCTTATGAGTTTAATTTTAAGAGTGATTAATACACTACTATACATGAAAACTTCTTGATACAGAGCATTTTGTCATTTCGCAGATGAACCAAGGAAGAAACAAGTTTATTCACCCCATAATGTCTTAGAATTACAGGAGCACAACCTCCTACATTGCTGGCATAACCAGTATGCAAATATTGTAGGAATATACTTACAGTGTTTATATGCAATTAGTGTCTCTTCATCTGCTATGGTAGCAGCACAGAGAACATCTTTTCTGTGGGATAGAAAAGAGAAGTACATATGCTGATTTTCTTCCAAATGTGCTGAACATTTTCAGATATATTTGCCTTTAAGAACTGCATGCTTTCCACAGCTTTTAAAAAGTGAGCCAATTTATGTTTGTTTTTTCTGAAAGTATGAACAAATTACTAAAATTAGGAATATTTTTTTCATTCTATGTTAAAGCCATTTCTTAAGAAATTCACCCAGACTATTGTCTTGTATATTAAATTTAACAGAATAGGAAGTATTTTTAGATCACTTTTTATTGTAAATTCTGCCCCTGCAATTGTGTGATTTATTAAAGAAATGGTTTTGTATAGTATCTTTCACACAAACTTTATCTCCAAAACACTGTGCAGAGTTAATAAAGTTAAAAGATTTTTTTCCTTTTTACTAGAAGTTAAGAGACCCAGGCATGAGAACAGAGACATATTGTTTCCAGATGAAGGCTGAAAATAGATGGAGAATGAGGGAGAGAAATGCAGCACGGTGGTTCCAGATGGCAGGCATTGCAGAGGAGAAGGTTCTTGCAGCCATGTTGGCCAGAGTATACAAAAGGACAAAAAAGAAGTCTGATGCCAAGCAGAGGAAGCTGAAATATAGAGTAAGGAAAGTAATAATGTAGGAAATTTGTCAAATATTTTTAAAGCAAGTAAGTTTTTTTTGTTTTGGGGGTTTTTTTTGAACTGAGTGAAGAGCTGGATTTTTTGCGTGGAATGAGGATATTTCAGGTGAAAAGATAATATAAAAATTAGTTTTACTGATGCTCTGTACTCATTAAATGAGCAGAGGGGTTTTTTGGTTGATTGGTTTTGGTATGTTTTCAAACAAAATAGTAGCTTATAAGTATTTAGAAGTTTATTGAGTCTTATTGCACTTCTGAGTAGCTTATAAATTATTTAATTGTCTGATGGATATGTGGCTACCTAACTATAGGCCATGAAATATGCTCTGTTCCTCTAATACACTAGAGGAGAGACCTGTTTATAAAGTATTTAGTATTGGTTTTATAATGCACTGTTGTCAACAGGAGACCACGGAGCTCAAAGATCAATCTCATCTTGGCCCACAGTATTAATGCTGCTTTATGAAACTCTGTGACAGGTCACTTAGACAACAGCTCTTAATGAAAGGACCTTGTGCCAGTGTGTAGTCGTGTGACTGTCTGTTAGTAAGGCATACTTCAGTCGCTGCCAAGGCTGCAGATGAATCTCTTTGTCCAAGTCCCTGAGGTGACTTTGTGGCTGCTGCTACTGCTGGCCAGGTGATGGAGCTCATCATTTCCCTGGTTCTCCAGAGAGAAGTGAGACAGAGAATGCTGAGTTCTTGCTAATGCAGCTTTTCCTAATTGTCCAGAGAGATAGTAGGACACTGGGCAGTTCAGGCAATTCTGTGTACTGTGAATGAGTCAGTAATTAGAAAAAAATAGCTGCTCTTAATTCAGTCTTGCATTTGTGCATGAAGTGTCTTTTCAGCTATCTAATATTCAGCTGTTCTGTATACTACTAACCCCTCCCCCCTCCTTTTTAGGTCATTTTAATTATTTAATTACGACAGATTTATTTTTTAGACACTAGATAATTGTTACTAGGAAATGGCACAATAGATTATATTATGGAGTAATTAGATCATAAACTTAGCCTACACTTAAACCCTTTAGGCTGTTGTGGGATCCAAAGGCCTTGCTTGTTATAGACACAGTTTACTAAAAGAATGAGAATAATGAAATTAACTACCAAAGAGTAAATCACTTTTTAAAGGTCTTGTACTAAGACAACAGACAATTTCCACAGTTTTAGGATGTTTTTCAGAAAATAAACATCTGGAGTTTAGTATTAAAGCAATAAACTTTGTTTAACCCAAATAATCAATAGGTGAAGGATGCTTTAATATAGTAGTATACCTGTATAATAATATAGTGATAATCTGTGGATGTAAACCTGCGTAAAACTGGGGTTATTCAGACTGAAGTATTTGAATTGTTTTCTCAATGACTTACATAAATGAGGTTGATACATTGTTTTTTTAACAATTGCTGTGGGCTTGCTCATGTTCCCAGTGAATCTTGAACCTAGGTTCCAGCAGATACAACTGGTTTTGAAATATTTTATTTTAAAAGTGAAATACAATTATTTTTGTGTTATACATCTTCCTATTTATATGGCATGTCAGGTGTCCTCTGCCTGTTTAATTCCTAGTAAATCAAAACAGAATGTCTAAATCCCACCATTATTTCAGTGGTGGGCTGTGTAGACATTTCATTAAATGCACAGTTTAAATCAAAGTCTTTTGTATCTACTGTGCTTTGAATCAGATTCTCATACCTTAACAGTGTTATCTATTACCATTTGGTCTAAACAATTAGGTAAGAAATAGATCGTTTCATGTGAGAAAAAGACACTGAAAAAACCATGTCACTGATGTGACATGAAGAATGGATGTGAAACTGCAATATGTGCAGAACAAGCTGCCCTGTTTACCTGCCTGCAAATTAAGGAGTTTGCGCCAAATTTTTGCTGGGCGTGTAAAATTCTTCTGAGAAAAGCATGGACTTTTTTAGTTTAGTGTTTTATCCACGTATATATAGTGATTATTACTAGTTAAAAGGCATATTCATGTGGAGAATATCTTTTAAACAGCAATCACTTAAAAAATTTAATGGGTGCAATCAACAAACTGCTATAACTTGGCATTGATGCCTGAAGTGGCCACCTGAAAACAGAGACTAGACAGGAATAAGATAATAAAGGTAGGTATTTATTTGAAGGGCCTTCAGAAGTACAGCCTGGGGAGTCCAGAGGCTACTGCCAAGATGGACTCCAGGTCACGAGTTCTTCACACTTTTATAAGTTTGGTTCATTTGCATATCAGGGTTAATTCTCCAATTAAAGCTTCAGTTAATGATGTAATTTCCCCAAGCTTGCCACCCCTTTAGAAGCTTTTGCTTTATACTTTTTGGGCCTAGGACAGTCTGGGTGTCCTTGAAGACCAAGCCTGTAGAGGCTTTGTTATGTCTACCTAGCATGAGAGAGCAGAAGTTAACAGGCTACAAGAAACTTCAGAGTTACACACTAGGCAGTATAGGATTTGAAAAATATTAAAGTTAAGAACCAAGGCATTATGATTGGTTTTATCAAATTACTTGTTTTTCTAACCTTCTGCATCCTCCTTTTCACCTGTATTTTTCACTTATACATGTGTATGTACTGGAATTGTGATTCTTTGATTCCCTCTGCTTCACGTGTGTCTTCTTCTGTTGTTGAGCAGGCAAATTAATATAATTGACACATCTCCCTTACAAAGTAGAGAAACATCGGGGTGATCTCCCTATGGAGGAGTTGCAGGTGGACTGAACTCCCAGTATTGTCTTCTTTAAATTAAAAAACTCAAACCCAACAAAACCCCAAACAAAAAAAAAGAAAACATCCCGCAACCAATGCAAAATAAGAAATCAAAGTTATGTACTACTAATCACTAGCAAGAGCTTTCCTCTAATTTTTGTGATATCGTCTGTGTGTATGTTCTTCCTCCTCAAACCTGCAAGTGGACATTCCTATGCCAACATCATGTTACATACTGAAGGACAACATATATGGATGTAATTGTCTTCTCTGTGTGCTTACATTTACTGGAATTCACTTTTCTTTTGTTTCTTTAACTTGTAGAAATGTAGCAGCTGCGTGACTAAAATCATGATAATCTCTGTTTGATGTTTTATCTGCCAGCAATAGGTCACAGTTTTCACCTTACCTTTGCTAGTGTCGTGTCTCAGCAGACTTCATAAGGGTTCTGTGGTGCAGAATGCTGATACATAGTTTGGCAAAGATGTAACTAAGATCGGTTGGAGTGTGACAGCTTGCTAGGAACTTAAGCTCATAACAGAAAGACTCATAATCAAAAGTTATCTTTGAGGATAAGCATCCTGTCGCATCACTTACTAAGGAAAAGGATGAATAACCAATTTAGAGTAAATAGTGCTTGAAAATGTGATTTTTAATTAAAGTGAAAACTCTGTTTAGAGTTTTGCCATGCTTCAGTTCAACCTGAAAATTCTTCCTAACAAAAAACCAAACAAACAGCTAAAAATAAAACAACCAAAACAAAGTAAGAGATGTAAAATATAGATGTGTACACTTCCGGAATCTGTGTGAATTAGGCATGCACATCAAAGTGAAAAACAGATTCATAAATGCACTGTAGTTTAGATAAGATAGAGAAGGATTCAGCAAGGACATTTGGAACACAAGAGACTAAAAAGTATTCAGTCTCATTGTTGCATGATGACATAATCAGTCCAATGCATTTTGGTTATAAATCAGAAGGTGCCTATTAAAAGTTACAGAAGAATGTTTTACAAAGTAAGGATGACAGGGTTCAGAGAGAATATGGTGCTGTCAATATTTTTTCTTTAGAATATGGAAATTTGGATGGATTATCTGTTCAGAGGAGGTTTTCTTTATTACCCCCCCTCCTTTTTTTTTTTTATTTTAGACATCTGTTAACATTTCATAGAGTCTAACAGATGTTGCAGAGTGAGTCCCTTATATAATTCTTAGGGAGAAGGAGTTGATAAAGAATGACATTACCACAGCTGATTCACCACCTCTTTGAATATGAACATCAAGATGGCTTTGCATAATTTTCAAATATGAGATTATATTTCTGATAGGACCCAATTCACAACTTTGTTGTTATCCATGGATAAAATATTTAATGTGATTGTTACAGTCTCTGCTTACACGTTGTAAGGAGAATTCTTTTATACTAGGTCAAATATATACTTTTTTGCAGGCAGTTCCAAAATATCTTTAAAACAGCTCAACTATATAAGCTTAGTTGTTTCAGCACAAGCAAGGGCTGATTGTCATGCGATGTAGAGGACCATTTTTATTATTTTGGCAAGAACAGGGACAGTTTTGTCCTGACGAGCTATTAGATGAATAGCAGAATGTGTCACATGAAAAACCACTGATCTTTAACCCAGCTATCTACTTAACCAAGCCTAGAAATGAATAGTGAATGTGGGAAGAGCAAAGGCCAGTTTACTGTCATTACAAATTAGAGAAACTGTTAACATCTGCAGCCAAATGAACTCTGGGAGTTCCAGGTACTAGCCAGTAAACTGGCTGAAGGTACGGAGACTTAGGAGAACGATGTGTACAGATAGGAGTTCAGTAACTGCGTGTGGTGTGTGTATCTATCGTTACTATTGAAGATTGGAACATTTTTATAAAAAGACATAAAGTTTTCTGAATCTTTTCCCAGCGACTTTGATGAATCCTGTGAATGAACACCAAATATAAGAAACTCTCCTTTAGAATAATTGATTGCTCTTTATCTTTAAATAGAATAAATACTAAATGACGAGAAATAATAAATCTATGCTCACTGCTTTATCTTTTTTTTTTTCCCCAGGAGTCATCTCAGGGACACTGCTGCATGTACAGTTAATATAAACATTTATACTGAACTCCTAGATGTTTGAAAAACAAATACTGTAAAGATCAGTAACATTTTAAAATGATCAGTTATGGGAATTAATGCTTACAGAAAAACACCATTCTTTCTTGCCCTGCGAGTAGAATCACATTGTCTCCCTACAGTCTTGTTAGCTCATACTAACTGAAATGCAAATTCTTTCCAACTAATTGGACCTCGTTGAACGTACATGTACAGTACATAGTTATATGCATGTAGATTTTTTTTTTACTAAATTCCTCTGTAATTATTTTCTTGATTAATATCTAAAGCAGAGATGTGGAACAAAAATCTCTTTAAAGAGTTTACATATTATTGAACATTAAGGAGATAGTAACTGTTGCATGTTTTAACAGCTTAATTAATAATACAGAATAATTGGAACAAAAAGAAGAAAATATTTTTTCAATGTTTAGTCATTTTGAACTATTTGCATTAACCCTTTGACTGAACTAATTAACACTTAAACTATCAGAGTAATGGAATTTAGAAAGAAGCAGGATACGTTTACATTAGATAGCATGTTCTGCTGGCTAGATTTTCTTCTTGGCATCACCTGGATTTTCTGTAATCACCTTTCCTCTCCTTCTTGCCATATGGTGCATTTCTGTATCGGTAGTTTTAAGAGGAGAGATTAAATCAACAAATTATATTTTTTAAAGATTCAGAAAGTCATGCACATAATGTAATTGTCTTTGACAGTAAGTAATAAGTATTATTTAAAATGAAAAGAAAGAAAAAACTCAAAACACTACATACAGTTAACAAAGCATGTAAAATTGTCAAAAAATACAAGCAGACAACTGCAACTGCACTCTGTTTTAAGTTCCATTAGAACCTGGATTCTGTAGGCACCTCTTCTATTCAGCATCTGGATATTCCCAGGAGGTGAAAATGTAAAATTATTTCACAGATCCTTTTATCTGTCAGCACAAATGCCATTGGATAGCAGTAAAATACTTGCAGAACATACTCCCGATTAAAAATCTATTGAAAGTGAGATTTTAAAAAAAATTCTTTTAAAAGGATTTGATTTAAATACCTTTAGAGCCCTTACCTTAACTATACTGTTTCAGATTCTCATATGATCTAGCCAAAGAGGAGAGAAAATACTCAATTTGTGCCAAACTTGTATGCTAAAGTTGTGGGGTTTACTTTTNAGTATTTCTTGTCTTGGGTTTTCTATGCTGGCATTATTGTGCCAAGCAAGATGCAGTAGAGACACTGTAAATTTAAGGATGACCTGAGCTGGACTGAGACTGAGAGACTGAATTTTGTTTCTTCTCTGTCATGTTAGGAGTGTAGGAGGGAAAGATATGTTTTTGAAAATGTTCTGAAGCTGGGATGTAGAAGTCACACATTTGACAATTAAATGATAGTTCTCCTTTGATACAGTGATCTGAATGAGCTTAGATTTCTTGTAAGGTTGTAGCATTCTGGCCAAGATTTCTGCTTGGGAAGACCAGATTTGGATGT
>VZRF01013049.1:0-2500 GCA_013396875.1 Vireo altiloquus | reverse complement strand
TGAAAAGGTGGTAACATCGAACAGATTTATTTCTTAAAAGTCTGTTCTTGACACGTTTGCATACTTGTTAATCTCCTTGTCATATTTTGTTTGTTTGTTTATCATGTGCTAAACATATCCAGTGCAAATATGCTTTCATCGTGCTTTTAAGAGGAGGGTAAGTTATTTTGCTAAATGCATTTCTCTCCTCTTTAAGGATAACATTTTGTCTTATATTTCTGATTTGCTGAGGCTGTTATAACTTGCTAGCTTGTACATACAGTGTGCAAGTGCAGTTCCAAATTTGCGTCTCAGTGCCAGAGTTTCTTTGTAAATCACTAAAAATTTGAATATTGTTTTCTGTTATCTATTTTCATTCATTTGCTAGTTAATTCTTTTCAGTCCGTCTTCTGGAAATGTAAGTATTTTTACAACTTTTCCTATGCTCTAAGAAAAATTGTTTTCATTAGTACAAATAACGTGAAGTTATGAAATCTACATAAGTTGCAAGCAAAGTTTGGCATGGTTTGAAAGAACAGTTTAGTGAAACTTTTCCAGCTATACACAGTAATACTAGGGACATTTCTCTTTTAAATTTCTCAGTGTAATGCTGCTTTTCCACATATTTTTTAGAAGCAAACTCTGAACCTCATCACTTTTCCTTGGAACTGTAACTTAATGTCAAGCAGGTTTTTAGTGGAAAAATTGAAGCATAGCAAGAAGATTTGTTTAGAACAAAACAAAACCTTTCAATCCCTCCTTCCTCTTACCTTTCAATTCACACTGCCCTGCTATTTGCATAATATAGGAGTGAATAACTTTCCTCAGAATAAGAAGAAAACCAACTTCATTGTGATATTGTGAATTGATTGTACAAGTTTAGGCTGTTAATAGCAAGTATGGTGATACTTTTTTTTGGACTATTTTCTTTTGAAAATGGGAGCACAAAAAATGGTATCTCCACATTCCAGAGCAAATTTAGATTTTGGTGGGATAAGAGGGGCAGAGGAATACTGTCCTAAATTACCTGTGAGAAGTTTATGACATGGCCACTTGACTGCATTGTTTTGCCTATGTACCTTTTGTCCATGTAAAAGTGTGTGATTTGCTTGAAAGGGGTCATCCCTTCTGTATACAGAAGAATGTCTGATAACCTCAAAGGGCGTAAATCTTAACTTTTAAAAAGGAGTGCTTCTTTGGGTCACTTTGATCAGTGACAGGTCGAGAATGAGCAGAAACCCTTGGCTTCTTTTCCATGCTCATCTGGTTAGGTCCAGGGCACGCACTGCCCATTCTAGTTCTGGCAAGGAGTTGTTAAAAACAGAAAAGAAGGTCTGGATTTGATTGATTAAAAAAAAGTAGGCTTTTGTGATTGTCTGCTTTCATAAATGTTTTGTGCATTTGTCAGAATAAGAAATGTCATTTTTCTTCATCCAGTTACCTTAAGGGCTGTAATGTTCTAAAATACTTTAAAGTCATTTCAGAAATGAGACCGTAAGAGAAATGTCTGTAACCCACAGTGACACAAAATGCCAGAGCCATCCACCTTTTTGTTGAGAAAGAAGTATGTTTAATCCATTTCAGATAAAAAGGTAGTGGGCTTTCCAGAAGCTATTTTCAACATGAGAGTGAAAAAGCAGTATACAGAATTATAAATGGATCTGTGCATCATTATATAGTAATTTAGGATTCACTCAATGATGTAACAAAATTAACAACATAATTTCATTGTGTAACTGTATCTTATTAAAGAACAACTGTCTGACATTCTCTTACAGTTGCTTTATTTAACTTCATGCAAATATTATTAGTAGTGACATTTCTCTATTGTACATTAGATTCTCTCATTAGCATGATGTGTTAGTTATCACCAGAGAAATCACTTCTAGATAGGTGAGCGAGAAGCCAAGAAAACGAAAAATTAAATCAATGATGTATATTAATATAGACGCATCTGTTCACAAGAGATATGGTACAGTAAATTCAACTTTTTTTCCTTGCATAAATGCATGCTTATTCCAAGGAATACTAAATAATACTTATAATATGTGGAGTATGCGCTTATATTGCTAGAAATATTGAATTGCATATAACATGCACTGCCTGCTTTGAGCTGTGCTTGTATTCTTGCATCTGATGATTCCTAGCATTGATGTAGACATATGCACATAAACTGTTTATTGAACCTGTATTTAAAAATAGGAGAGTAGTATAATGTCTAATAGATTGAAGGTGAAAGCTTTTTAAATGTTTCTGGGTTGTTGGTCATAGAGGTTGTATGTAATTTTAACATTTGTTAAGTAATTAACTCTTTTACTGTAGCATGTAACTATGTACATGTGAAAGGAGTTCAAACTTAATTTGACAACAGGCTGTAATACCATACATTGATTTACTATGAATATTTTGAGAAGATGATTGGCATTGGTAAAATGCATTTCATAGCTTAAGGTAGTTAACAATCACCTTTGTAAGTAAGCATCAGCAAACATAATAATTATATAATTATATATATTTTTAT
>VZRF01013045.1:306-68660 GCA_013396875.1 Vireo altiloquus | reverse complement strand
CCCAAACCTGGCTCCTGTGAGCTGTGCTCTGCCCCCACCCCAAACCTGGCTCCTGTGAGCTGTGCTCTACCCCCACCCCAAACCTGGCTCCTGTGAGCTGTGCTCGCCCCTATCCCAAACTCAGGAACGGATGATCCTCAGCCCAGCTGGGGGCTTTGGCCTTTTGCTGGATGCAAGCCTTTCGCTCTGCCTGAGATGATTGAACAATGGGTTTCCCTTTATCTAATCAGCAGTTTGACTTTCCAGTTCAAAGTCCCAGTCTTAAGGGAGGCTTCTTGGTTGTAGCTTCATAAGGAGCAAAACTTTATATCAATATTTGAGGCATGAACTATTTTCAGTCTCTGACAGAAGGGTCATAGTAGCCAGCTCACTGAAGGCCCAGTTCCATCATATCATCCAGGGATGTTGCTTCCCGAGTTGTGCCAGTGTGATATAGCTGGGGGTTGGGTCAGATTATCCTGCAGGCAACACTCTAGTGACAGTCCAGTACTGGTGGCACTGGGGAAAGAAGTCTTGCAAATGGGGCCTGCTGTGGATTCACCAGGTGGTTGTCCCTGCATGGCCCAGACCTGGGCTGTATATTCAGGGGAAGGAGCTGGGTGGTGCCAATGACATCCTAATTCCCACTCCTTGGTAGGAGATGTAGTGTCAGCAGCACGTGAAGTTTCCCTACTAGCAAGTAAAGGTGTCATAATGTGAAATCACTTGAGATTCCCAATTCTTCTAATAGAAATGGCTGAATTTATTAAAAATTTATGTCCCAAGTGCCATGTCTATAAGATGATTGTTAGTTTTCCTATGTACTTCTGTTCATAAGATGAAAAACAAGATTGTGGAAAAAAAGCAGTAACTTTCCCCAGTAACTCATTAGACTCTTCCTGTGCACATGCTTGCTGTTGAGAAGAGTGGAGAGAAAACTTGGAATTCATTATGGATAAAGAAAAATATGAATCTAACTTTCAAAGGCTTCCCTGATGATTGATGTACATGTTGAATATCCAGCTGAGACTGGAGTCAGAGGAGGTTCAGGGTATGTGCTCTTGGACTGGATCACATCCATTGCATTATCTTCAAGACGGGAAAAAATGACTGATTCTGCATACAAATATCTGCTCAGGGCCTGTGTGGCATTTTCTTAAATTGAAAGCACATGTATGCTTTTAGGTGTATCATAGCACAGAATAAAGACCGATAATGATTATTATCATGAACAAAATGATGTTATCTGAAGGACCTTCTCAATAACCGCATTCTAATTGTAACTTCTATAGAGATATATTGTTAAATAACAAAATAGTTAATAGCTTCAAGAATGGCATCAGGAGAACTCCTTAAAGAACTCTTCCCTGCTATGCACAAACCCTGGCTGGTTTCTGCAGTGCAGGACCTTATCCCACCTCCTTTCTCCAATTCCTACTTCAGGCCCTCTTCAGTTGAATTACAAAATAAAGGAACATATGGGAGGAATTTAAATTGCACAATCAATAAGATAGCTTACAAAGAGCCTAATCACTCACCTCTGTGTGACAGAATCCATCCCTGAGCAGGCCAGAAAGGTTACCTGAACAAAGGATGGGTTCATTGGTACACCATAACCAAAGTTACCTGTGCTCTCTGTTCTAGGTGAAAATAGCTGGATTTGTGTGTTTCCTGTGCTGCAGAGAGGAGTAGAAGCATCATTTTATTAGTCTGTCCTAGACTCTGTCATACATTAGTATGACATTAAAACATTTATTAAAAATGTTTTTTCTTGCAAAAACGTTTTAAGTCATTGGAGGGATAAAATTTCTTGTAAATGTCTTTTGGGCAGCCCTTACACTTACTGAACTGTTTATTAGTCTGTAACACAACACAAGGATTTATAAAAATGTATTTAAGCGCTAATCCCCTAACATAGGCAGTTTTTCTTATATCCCCAAATACCACAGTAGGATATTTCACAGAGTGTGTAATCATTGCAATGACAGCTGACAATCTGTATCAGTTGTCTCAATAATGACAAAGTTGTCTCATCTAATCAATACAATTATCAACTCAGAAATTGCAAACCTTTGTAAAAGACCCTTTTTTTCTTACTAAAGCCTTCAATTGGATAATAAATTCCCTCCAGTGAGAAAACAGATGGTTGGTTGTAAGAGGAGCAAAGTTTGTATAAATGCTTGTTGAAGGAAAGAATCCCATTAAGAGTTCAGTATGCTATAATTACATTTGGGTTTTTATACAAAAAATCATTAATATATTTATAGAAAGGAGAAGAGGTATTACATTAATCAAGTAAAATGTGTTTGGAAGTTCTGTTGAAGGTTAATATGTATCTCCTAGTGAGCCAGAGGAGAACACATTAAGCTTCCTAAACTGATTGTTGATTAGACTGACGTCAGTGAAAATGCAATTAGTCTTATATATTCTTGGACATATGGAACGGATGTTGCAAAATAGCTGGCATTGATTTCCTTGATTGCTTTCTTTTTCTCTTGTTTTATTGTGGGGCTTATGCTTTGACTGTAAAACTCTGGAAGTTTCAAGTGGCCGAGGCTTGAATATGTGTGGGGCAGTTTCTGTGCTATTTTCCAGCAGAGCTGGAGGTTTAAAGCCCCAAATCTCCAAACAGCAGAATAAGAATCAAAAATGCATGCTTGTGTCTGAGGGTGTGAGAGAGTGCTCCTGGTTAATGTGAGGTGAATCTGCCAGGGAGGCATCACTGAAGAGTTAATATGGACTTGAGCCTAGCACACTGTTCTTGGACCTCTTGTGTATCAGCTCTTTTTCAGGTGTCTGCAGTCAGCTCAAACTACTGTCACCCTGCTACTCAGCCTTTAAAGGGGTTTTGAGAGTGCTGTGACTGTTTTTCATTTTGTTACTGGCATGTGCTGAGCAAGGTCTTGTTCTATCCAGAGATATATTAAGCTACTTACAACCAACAGGACAACTGCTTTTGGCAGAAACTCAGGTTTGTGGGAGATTTTCACCTTGGAGAGATGCATTTTTCAATAGTAAAACAGCTGTGGCCACACAGGCAGGATACATGTGATCGTGTTCTTTACTATTTCGGTAATTATCATTACTGTACCATCCTTCCACTTCTTCCTTGCATGATTAAATCCCTGCCTTGGGTTGCAGAGTGCTTGAAGGGTGCAGTCACTTGTATAGCTTCTTTGGATATTGCCTATGGTGACTACGTAAAAATAATGGATCAGTGATTTGGTGTGTTTTGGTGTTGGTTTTTGGTTGGTTGGTTTGTTAATGAAGTGGTCATGTGTGGCTTGCTCTCAAAACCGGAGCACAGTTCTCTCACCAGTGCAGTGGCACATGTCCAAAGAGGCTGGAGGGGACTCTGAGCATGGACAGTGCTGTGGGTAAGACACACTATGTGCTGGCCAGGGCCCGTGGATACCTGGGCAGTCCAGGCTACGGCAGTGTTGCCTGGCCCATTCTCTGTCACAAGTCCATACAAAAGTCTGGATCTGTGGGAGCTGCCACAACTCACATCCCAGTCACACTTTAACAGATCTGCCTTCAACCTTTCACATTCACCTGCAAGGCTGAAACATGCATTTTTGGAAGTCAAGGACAAATGCAGAAACCAAACAAATCCCAACTGACTAGCTGAACAACCCTTTATCTAATGAGGTTTTATTGCATACCAATTCTTTGCTAGTTCTCCACTGCATCCTGAACCAAGATGACCTTTGGAGAAATTGTGAGTTGATCTGGCAATGATAGTTTGAACATGGGTGTATGTGATTATATTTCCCCATAAATATTTCCCTAGAGGTCTTGCTGGGAAGAAGACCTCAGCAATCATTTTCAAGACTTTCCTTAGATACAGGTTAAACTTTCTTTAAATACAATAGAAAAGTAACAAAGACGCCACTTACAAATTTGTATACAAACAGCTTATTTCCATAAACTAGGAAGGGACTAAGATTAAATAATGTTATGATCCAGTTATTAAAATTATGAAAGAGATACCTCTGCCCAGGTGCAAATGAGACCATATGCCAAAGTCAATAGTATGGGTTTTATTTAACAGCAATTGGGAGGTAAGAAGAGATAGAAAGAAATAGAAAAGGGGAGCAGGAGAAGAAGAGAATGACAGAGACAGATTAAGTAGAAAATGTCACCACTCATAGATCCTGATGGAGTCCCATTGATCCTGTTCTTCTGGTCTTCTTGGTGGTGAGGATCCCACAAAATACAGAGTTCAATGGATTAATACACACTCAGGCCAGGTGGGAATGGTCAGGTACCTCCCCTGTGGGGAACAAGTTTGACACAGTCTCTTGCAACAGACTCTGGAGCAGTTGCATCACTTTGAATCACGTGCAGTGCTCTGGTGCAAGGCCTCAGAAATGAGTCTGGAGGGACTTTAGGGGGTCTTTGATGGATTATGACACCCCCTCAGCTGCTTCTCACGTGAATGTCCCGTGGATGTGGCCTGTGGGGCTGGGGGTTTCACAGCTGGGCCAGTTTGTGTAAGGGAAGTGTTCACTGCCTCTGACCTGAGGTTATGCCACACACCCAAAACTCTTCTCCTCCCAAGCTGATTGTGGGGGAGTCTGTGCAAAGCTGCCCTCAGCCCTTGAGTCTCTGGCTGTGGCCTCCCCCACCTCAAACCCTGCCAGAGCTGATTTTCAGGACAGCTGCTGGGTTTGGCTTTCTTGTGCATGCATTCTTCTCCCTAAGCCTTGTTTCCTTTTCCCCAGACCTAAGATGATTGAACAATAGTGTCACCTTTATCTTATCTCACATTCCCTTAGGCAGCTTAACTCACAGTCTGAAGTTCCCCTCAGGAGGCATCTTCAGGGAGGGGAGTGCTGGGCTTTGGTAGTTGCAGCTTCTTTATACAGTTTCGCCATAATGGGCAAAAAGTCCTTTGTAACAATGGTTAAGCCATGAACCATAACATTTCAGTCTCTCACAAGTATATAAAAAATTAAACTCTATCTCTTGGGAGGCTGAAACTGCTCCTGCATATTGCACAATCTGTCCATCTATTTTTTTTTTTTTTAAATAAATTTAATCATTACCGTATTTCATTAATAACAGACCTCTTGTGGTTTGGGTTTTAAGCCTGTTAAAAGGCTGGCAGTGGGCAGTAGTTGAGTCATTTGTATAGAAGAGTGTGGTAGATTATTCTGGACTTCCTGTATCAATTTAATCAGCATAGCCTTTAAAGTTCAGTGTTTAGTGTCATAGTAATCAAATCTGAAATTGTGTATAAAGTCTGACTGAAATATTTTCTGCAGCTTTCTATATATATGTATGTTATATGCTCTCCCTATATATATTATATGCTCTCTATAATATGGACTTCGTAATATGCTAGTCTGAGCCTGCCTGGATGATTCCTTGACTTCTCTTGAGTAATATGGAAAAATAGTGACAAGAATTGCAGACTCTACCCTGTCTTCTCAAAATTAAAGAATATAAAAACCTTATTGCTACCTTCTGACTTGACTAATGCTCTCCCTATTCCAGTGCAGCATTTCAGATAGCAGCCAGAAGCATTCTTTGAGAAACCACACAGGAAGAAAGAACAACTTGTGCAGGGACAACATTTTCTTTTGTTCTCCTATAATTTTAAGGTTGGACAATCACCTTAAGAAGGAAGCAGGAAGGCTTATATTTTGCTTTTAAGATCTTTTGTGATATGACTAAACACTTGCATTTCCTTAATAAATAGCTCATCCTTTTCTGAATTCCTTCAACCTTTTGGCTTCAGTAATAATGCCTGATAATGGGTTTCATTGGTCAAAGGAGAGAAGGACTCCCTTTTAACCCAAGTTCAAGTGTCCCTCTTTCCATTTCCCTTCAGGCTGTTTTGTTTCATTGGATGAAAAGATAATTGAATGTGTCTGGGTTTTCTACCTTGGACCACTCATTAAATTGTGCATCACTAACACATCTGCAGCTTGTCCTCGAGCACTGTAAAGCTGAAACATTTTCACTAGCATGAGGCAGAAGACTTACATAGCAGAAAAAGCCAGGATTCTCCTGCTCCTCCATTCCTGGAGTTCAAGCCAGTGGCTGTGGTGTGTTCAGATGGAGCTCCTGTGTCCTTAGAGGGAAATTGATTGAATCATTGCCATGAGACTTGTCAAGAAGCTTGAGTACACAGAGGGGACATCTTGTTTCTTGTTTTTTTTTCATGTGCTGTTTGCCTGCTCTTCACAGCACTCAGCTTAAAACCTTCATTTATAAAATTGCCTCCTTGTTTCTTCTGTAGTCAGAATTCAGAAGAAGCCCCCAATGAACACTTGAAAACACAACAATTTGCCTAACAGGGGGAGACAGAGAAAAGACAGAAAAATCTTCCTATATGGGGCAATAAACCTTAAATCATTGTCTGCACAAACAGGTGTTTGAGAAAGGCACCCCAACCCGAGATAGTGCAAATCTACCCTGAGCTATTGAGTTAAATGCTGAACCTGATTTTTTTTCCTTTGTAGAGTTCTTTTGTCCTTTTGATGAACACAAGTGTTCTTGCTTTTTTTAATATCTTCTATACCTAAAGAAAAAATGAAGAAAAAATTCAAAGAACATGCCTAGTGAGAAGGCAAAGGTAGATTGTATAGAAAAGGCATTTTCCATACATTCTTACTTTTTCTGATAGTGATACTGACTTCAAATATCCAAAGGCTAGAAATACTAAAATTTCTAAAAAATTTACTCTTCTGTTTAGTTTCAAGGAGCAAAAGTAGTTTAAGATTGGTGTTTTGTTTCTATCATTTATGTAGAGAACAGGTACCTAGACTCATAAAATTTCCTTGAGTTTTATGGAGAGGAACAGAGGAGAGGGTACGTGGGTTCTGCTTGAGATTTTCTTCAGTTTTACTAAAATCATTTAGGATTTCTTACTAGTAAAATTATTGTCATTGGCGATTTGCTTCAATAATATCTCTGTAGAGGACAACAAACGAAACCATGCCAGTTTTGTGGGAAATAAAAAATATGCTAGCAGTCCACATGCCAGTTTCTATGTATTAATGGGCATCTCAGTGTCATGAAACCTGCTCTCTGGAACTGTAAAAAAGAGCACAGGCAGGGAGTTAGTTCTCCACCAACGCTGAGGTTTAAGCAGTGTGCTTAAGTGTCTGTCTCTTGAGTTCAGTGAAGCTGAAAACAGTCACAGAATTAAAACTGTACGAACATCTTTCACCACACGTAACACTCAGACTGCTGCATGCATGGATTCAGTTATAAATTGAACCCTCAGTAGAAATAAAGCTGGGGAGGACTCTTCCTTTTTCCTGTAAATAGGGGTATCTCTCCTCCCTGCATTAGAAAATCTTGGGAGAACTGTAGTAGAATATTTCTAGAGGGGACCCTGTAGACTTCAGTAGAAACATCACTGTATTCTTAATGCAATGTATTGATTATAAGTGAGCTTAATATTCTCTCTTCTAAGCTCCTTTATGAAAGCTATTTTATTTTGACTCTTGACTGTAAGATGGAGAAAGATGGAAAAATTAAGCCATTATAACTCCTGGCAATTCTTTCAGTGTTTACAGACGTTTAGTAAGTTGCTGGCGAAGCTTTTCTCTGTCTGCTTTAGTTAGGGATCATCAGTAGATCACTGTTAATGGCATGCTTTAAAGGAGGTATTTGAACTAATTTTATTTTAGATAAGCTGGGATACATACCATGCAGCTGCACTTCTACAAAAGATCTGAAATTATAGTGATAATAATTTTCTGATCACCTGTTGCTGCTGTGGTTTCTGACACCTCTTCGCTGCATTTTATCCCCCTGGGTCACCATAGTTCACTGCTGACCTCTGGAACAAATGACATGGAAAAAAGGTGACTCATTGATGGTAGAAGTCTCAGAACTGCCCCGCATCGTGCATAAGCTGCTGATTCTTTATCACAGTGCAGGTGGAAGCAGCACCAGTGGCTGGTGGTGCCAGTCCCAGTCTCATCACCTGCTGCCTCTCTTGCTCATGCCTGCATGCATCTTCCCTCACACAGCTGTTTCTGTTTAAAGTATCTTCTACTCAAATGTGAAATTATGTTTTGTGAGCCCACAGGAGGAAATCTAGTTACAGCTCCAA
This sequence comes from Vireo altiloquus, assembly GCA_013396875.1. Classification (NCBI taxonomy): domain Eukaryota; kingdom Metazoa; phylum Chordata; class Aves; order Passeriformes; family Vireonidae; genus Vireo; species Vireo altiloquus. The sequence continues at coordinate 60,604 of VZRF01013045.1, read as the reverse complement.
TATCTGGATGTCTCTTCCATCATATTTCCCCTTTCCCCTTGGCTTCATACATTCTGTGGTCTCTATAAAGCAATCCTTTTCCTCCTCTTCATTGATTAAAAAGTGGATGTATTCCATCTTGCTGCCAGAGAAGTAAGATTTTGGGATTTTTAAAAAATAGTTATTTTATTTCCTTATCAGAATAAGAGGACAGTTGGGCATTTTTAGGACTTTCTGTTGGATCTTTGTCCAGTCTGGTGTTAGGGCACTCTGAGCACCATCCTGCAGGGACTGACCCCAGGAGCAGCCCTGGGGCTGATCATAGGGTTCACCAACAGCCCCAACAGGGCAGGTGGTAAACCAGGGGGTCCAGCCAGAAGCAAAGAGGGCTGGGACCAGGGACACAGCTGGAGATAAGCTGCAACATGCATTTACAAGGTCCACCCAGGAAGCACAGCTGGAGACTGGTGTTGTGCTGTACCACTGGGACAGAGACTGATGATCCCAAGCTGACCTGGATGGAGTCCTGGGCCATGGGCGGGGGTGTGGGGAGGAGGCCCAGGGTGGGGCTGTGCAGGTTGAGTAAGGCCTGTTAGTGTCCCTGGAGCTCCTCTCCTGAGCCCTGGGCAGCACTGTGGCTGCAATCAGCTGTAGGACCCAGTGGTCACCGTTCTGACTCCATAGTGCAAAGTCTTGCATTTTATTCTTAGTGAACACCTGTCTTAGGCAGAGTGGGAGCTTCAGATAAAGTTTATTAAAGAAGCCCTCCTGTTGAGTCACAGAGTGCAGAAGGGATCCCCTTGCTGTTTGTTATAAATACATATTATAATATTGGCTTTTTGCAAATATTAAAATTAATGCTATATGTGTAATGTTAGAAAACTTTGCTGCATGAATGTAGTTTCTTAGAAATAGTAGTGTGATATATATATTTCTTGAGATTATAGCATGATATATAGACTACTTCTTTTGTTTATATAACTAACTCAGAGAATAACAAAGATAATCAAAGAAATTCCCCACATTCTTGGACTATCTGGATGAAGATAATGGCGACAGACTTCAGGACCCCGAAAGAAGGATTTATTGGTCAGGGAGTGGAGTGACAAGCTGCAGGACAGAACCACAAAGAATGAAATGGAGGCAGGTTTGGGGAGGGCTTGAAACCAAGAAAGCACCAAAAGGAATGTTTGAATAATGCATGAGAATCTGTGAATATGCAACATGCTGATACATTTAAAGAAATGTTTTCTGAGTTAAGGTGTGCTCTTGGCAGCATGCCAAGCCCTCAGCCGTTTAACCCTTTGCTTTATTTCTATCTCCTATTTTCCTTTTATTAAGCCTTTTATTAAACCTTTCGAATTTTACCAAGAGAGTGAACCTCGTTTTTCACATTTTTAAACTCCTCATTGAGGAGTCTGGGCATGGCTGGATGCAGTGTTAACACCAGATGTTGTCAACAGTTTATGTCTAAAGGATTGTATAGGTATAATTGAACTTTTATACAACTTTGTCCCACAGGATAAAGGACAGCAGACCAGATATATTTAAATAAATATGCTTTTTTTATTATTATAAAGATTGGACAAAACTATCTTAATCAGAATTATTTACTACACACTACAGGTGCTATAGTAACTAATAATAGTGCACCGTGAAGCAATATTGAAGCAATTGTATTAAAGCTAGCAAAAAAAATTATTAATTGATATTTAATTATTATTAACTGATTAATTTTACTCACCCATATCAATGACCATGGGCCAGTTTCTTTCACTCAGCCTTGAGAGGTAACCTTGAAGGGCATCCCCACACAAGGGAGAAATCTCCACACATGCACTCCAAGAAGGGGTATGGTAGAAGACCTTGCTGTTCAAATTTGAGGCTGGGTGATCGACTGTCAGCCATTATGTCTCCAGGCCAGCTGTGTCAGCTCTGCAGCTTTAGATAAATTATCAGTAATGTCACTTGTTTGTTCCTTTATCCACGTATTTTACCAGGTCTACCACATTTTCGTCTCACTGTCAGAATGTTTAACTTCAGGATTGAGTCAGACTTGGCTTCAGCATTATTCGATACCAAAGGCAGCACAAATCCCTCTTTTTCATTTACCCCTGGTACCTTTGCAAATAGGACACTGTTCAAGTTATTTTACCCCATTCCAGGAGAGCATCCTGCTACAACACTACTGCTGCATGACCATGGACATGTTTCAGTTTCTCCATCTGTAAAAGGAGGGCAATGTGTCTCTTTGGGAAGGTATAGGGCTCAGCTGCTCACTGAAACTTTGCGTAATTAAAATGCTTTCTAAGCATTGCTAATTGGTTGTTACACTATTTGTTGCTGAAGTAATGTAAAACATCTTGAAGGAAATTTTGGCCCTATCAAGAGGGCACAGAAATCGCCTTTGCTTTTCCTAGAATGGGGATTTCAGTCCTCATAACAACTGTGTATACCAACAGGGAATAATTTTTTATGCTCTTGTCCTTGATCATGTGTCCTTGGAAAACATTACAGTGGTTAAGTTTTTAGACACACTGAATTTATGCATTAAAGCATTTTTCAAAATTCAACAGTCACATCGCTTTCAAAACAAAAGGAAAACCCTAATGAGCTCAGTACACCCAACTGTGCACACATTTCTGAGAGAAAGAGGGAGCAAACAAACACATGGAGTATTTTACTTGCACTGCTGACAGCACAGCTGGAAAGTGCTCAGATGAGTATGAGGATCTCAAGAGAAAAAACTGATAGAACAGAAGAGTGATGCACTAGAAAGCATTAGAGAGATTCCTACTGACTGCAGCAGACTTCAGGCAAACACAATTTATGTCTTATGCAAGAATTTAAGGCAATGCTGACAGTCAATCTGAATCAGGACATATCCATAAGGAGAAAGTAGAGTGCACAGGTCAGTATTTTATGAATTTTCCTGGCTATATCTGTACCAAAAAGATGTCTTTAAAATAGCAGTACTCCATACATTTGTGGTTTCTGATTGCTTGGTTATTTTGAGTACTCTTTTTAGGTAACATATTTAGTACTGGCTTATGTTTTCTAGCTTTCTACAAAGGAGTATAAAACAAGAAATAGATTGCGATATAGAGTTATACATAATGTTAAAAGCCAGTAGGACTTATGGAATGTAATTTTGAATTTTGACAGTCATCTGATGTCCTCAAAGACAAGAGAAAGCTAAGACAAGATCATGCTACAGCATTCCCAACACAATGCTATTTAACTGTTCTATGTAAAAATGCAGTAATGAAGATCTCTAACCCCCTCCAGACAATCTCTGTCTGCTTCTTTTATGATTCAGGATGCTGTCTAACTTAAAGTTTCTTTTGCTATAATTCAGATTTGTTTACCCAGTGGATCTGGAGGAAGCTCTGTTGCCTCTTTCTTTTCCCCCACCTTTCTGCTCATAAAACACTGAGAGCACATCCCCCTGCATCCTTGCTAAGCAACTCCGTTTTTTTCCCTATTCGTCCTACATTGCAGATGTCTGTTCTGATGCAGGATCCTCCCCAGGGTTTTTCCTTGTACATTTTAGAAGGACTTTGAATCCTTTTTGCAGACGCCCATGGAGGGCAAGTGGGAGGATGGTTTATGCATCTAATATCCAGGTTTCTGCAGTACTGCCCACCACCACGTAGCCACAAGGATGATCTTAAGGGATTCCATGGAGTCGCGTTCGGTTAATTCACTGTCAGACTCCTTTCTGAGCAGTTGTCACCTACTCAGTTATTTTGCTTCACCTTCTTCTGAAGTTCTTCACAAATGTGATTCTCTATGCTTTTTGGTACTGAATTGTGTTCTGTTGTCTGAATTCTGGTCTAGTTGGTCAAAATAATTGTAATCTTATCTCCCAAAGTGCTTACAACTTGGCATTGTCTGCAAATTAGAGAAAGGTAGAAGTCACAAGTGACTTGAAATAACAAGTCTCTTAATGGTCCTGGAAAACCCTAATCAATATATCCTTTGTGCTGGCTGTGAATCCTTAAATCCACGACAGCTGTTCTTTCAGTACAGCTATCCAGCTGGCAGTGCTGGATAGCTGTACTGCACCTTCAACCAAACCAAGTTTTCCTTGCTCATTTATGAGAATCTCATAATGTCAAAAGGTATGCTAAGATGCAGAGATGGTATATACTGCTTCTGCCCTGTCCATAAGGCCTCTTAGTCTGTTAGAGAAGGAAAATGAGATAAATTACTTACAGTTTGTCCTTGACAAGCCCATGGTGATTGTTACTTGTGACCATACAAATTTGAAGTGCTAATGGGGAGACTGCTTGCTTTTCTGTTCTTATTTTGTTCTTAAATATTACAGTCTAGCCAGAAATTGATTACATGGCCTTCCTGCTTTGAAAATGCATAAACTGTGCTTGCTCTTTCCTTGTCTTGTGAACTCAATCTATTCTCAACCGTTTTCAAAGATTGCTAACAGATCTGGTATCAGCTAAACTTGATGGAATTTGCCTATCAAAAAGCATTTATCTTACCTGAGAAATTCTCTAGGCTGTTATGTCTTGGAATAACCTGTGTTTCTACACCTTCTTGTTCCTGCAAGTAACCTGTGGTTACAGTAGAATGACTTTGAAGTGAGAACCAAAGCAATAAAAATCTATCTTTCCAAGCATACTGTTTTCAGCTATCTTCTTTCCATTTTCTTGTTCTTCCTAGTTCTGTAGAATAAGCTTTTAGCCTGGCTGCATTATTTTGTGTTGAGCAATCTTCTTTTCTGCAATTAGCCCTCTTCACTTCAAAGTGATATGAGCATTTTGTTCAGATTTGTTTTAAAATACAGCTCTTGGCTGCCTCTCCGATCCACTCATCGCTGATACTTGACAATCCGCTTCTACTGAATCACTCGATACCCTATTCTTGGCATTTAATTCACTTACTGCATTTCATAGCCAAGGCCTTGGTGGCTATGAATGTCCCTCTGTGCCATATGACACAGGAGTGTGAGCATCAGACACTGGGCTCACATTGTTACCTCCTCCCATCCCCCCAGGCCTCCTCAGTTAGCAACTCGCCTGGACCAGCTCCTCACTCATGGCATCTTAAAACAGCCTTTTCCAGCAATTGAGCTCCTCTTTGATCATCTAGCGATTTTAGAGTGCCTGTCCCCAGTTCTAGTTCTGCCATGCTGATAGCTCTTGATTATAGCACCCATATGTAATAATCTCAAAATGACTGGGGGATGTGCTAACATATTTTGTAGTCTGAAAGAGCAGCAGTAACTTTTCTGTTATGGAATAGAGTCAGAATGAAAAGAGGTAATCTACATTTTGTTTAATTTTCATGCTGCCACTTAGAGTAGGAGTTAAGTCCTGTTTACACCAACTTAGAGAAACTAATTGCAGTGTTAGTTAAATACTACAGTTGTGCAGTTGGAAAACACAGTCGGTGTGAAACGTGGTGGGTATGTGCTGCCCAGAGGTTTTTCATGGATTACTTTCACTGATCCTTTTCCATTTTTCCTTCTGCAGATTATAAATTCGGTGGTCTTGCTGATTCTGCTGAGCGCCCTGACTGATCCTGACCAGTACCACCTGACTAGTGCTGAATTAGGGGGTGATTTTGAATTTATGGATGATGCCAGTAAGTACAAACTCCCTAATTACTAGGATTCATTGCTCCAGCATTTATGTAACTGTCCTATCATTTCAATAATTGCTGTCCTTTTAATTATTGCTTCACCTTTCTCTCTTACAGATGCATTTTTATTGTGAAGGGTGTCATGGCACAGTTCGAACTTGTGTCCTAGTAGTAACCTTATCTGCCACCTACCTATTAGTAATCAATCCGTCTGCTCTGCTGTGTCCTGGCTTGGCAGGGGCAGAGCCAGCCCTTGACAGGAAGATGTATCCCTGAGCATGGTGCTGAAAGCCCGTGGGGAATTTTGCAGGACAGAGGGAGATATGGAGTCTCTGCACCTCCCAGCACCATGTCCCAGAGTGCCTGCACATGACAGGAGCCCACACTGCTGTTTATACAGCTGAGTGTGTTCATTCATGTTGGATGCATTAATGCTACCCCGTGTGCATGTGGTATGACTTGCACAAACCTGCTCGAATAGATGCAAGTATAAATATCAACTGTATAATCACAGAGCAGTTCCTTCTTTTACTGAAAGGCATCATAGAAAATCTTCAGTACAGTTTCAGGGAATGGTAAGCTAGGTCATTTATGTCTCCTAAAAAACCTCATGTCCTTTGCAAATGTTTCCTTGTTCAATAACTTTTTCAAATTATTTGGTGATGTTTGTTGAATTAACTGTTTAATTCATATCTAGTAGTTTTCCCTCAATGTGATTTTGATAAAAACGTCTGTTTATTTTCCTTTCTGCTCACAAGGTGGTTACCTTCAACATTTCTCATTGTAGTCTGAAGCAAGGTCTGTTGCTAATCACACTGGTGTCTTTCTGCTCAGAATCTCCTCCATCCACAGCTAAAGGCTCTAAGTCCTTTCCTCATTCCTACTGAAGTAAATAAAAATATCCATAGGAGAAGCAATAGCCCCACACATGAGAAAAATAATTGCCCTTTGTTGTGTCAGAGCTGCCGGGTATCATTTAAGGGATGCTTATTTCCACAAGGTCTTTAATGCAAATATCCCTTGAGGGTCTACATTGAATTAATGATAAGGGGTGATTGCTACTTTATTGTCTTCCTTGAAAAACCACCTACAACTTCCGACTAAAAATCTTTTTATATAACTGGATTTAAGAAAGTAAGGACCATGGTAGATACAGATGGGCTCCTAGCTCATTCTGACATATTAAAACTGACTGCCTTGTCCTAATTCTCAGAGATTAACCTTGGTAATGACTGTCTGTCAGTGTGGTTTTATATAGCCGACATCAGAGGCCTGCCAGTGCCCAAGGCTTTAAAATTGTAATTCTGTTTTGTAATGCAATAGCTGTCAGATCAAGTACATTGGGGATTTCCATCTACACTTGAAAATTGTATTTTCTGTATATTTTTATCAAGGCTTCTGAAGTGAACCCTGCAACACTATGAAAGAATGGCTTATGGGCCAAGCGACCTCATTTCCATTTGGTAAAGGGAACATTTCACAGGCAGTTAAATTACAAATGAATGCTTGACTTAATGTCTCCTTTTATTCTTTGACTCCCTCTGGTTTGGTGCCTTACTGAGTAAAGGCAGTTGAATCAAGCTACTGACTTTTATAGTTACTGGAAATAGCTTTCAGGAGATAATTTCTTTCTTCTTTTCTTTAAGCATGACTATATTTGTTCAAATGCAATGAAATGTTTTATTATGAGATAAATCATCAGACTGGCCTCCACATACTCTTCTCTTCTCTTTTTCTACTTTTATTTGTCTTTTTTGAAGAAGTGTTTTTCAGGTTAGCTGCATGCACTGAAACCATATGTATGAAATACAGGAAGATACATAATTTTTTATGCTGAGGAAGGTCCCAAAGTTGTTATCTTTATATGCTTCTATTGGCAGATAATAATGATGTAAACACTAATAGCCATTATTTTCATTACTATTGATGCTCCTATCAATAGCAAACAACAAAAAAAGGCAGACACAGCATTTGCATGTAAAATTTTTCGCTCCCTTTCTCTCTCTCCTCTAAGAGAATCCTTCATAAAAGATCTGGAAACGTCATCTGGAAATAAACTTATCAGCTGAGTCACAGTAGTGAAATGAAGTTAGTAACAAGGTTTCCCTTGACTTCCAAGAAACCAGGATTCCCCCAGTGTTTGTATTCAGATTTATTTCTAGCTGTGCCTGGTTTATGGAGGATTTTCTGTTCCGGCAGTGGGAAAAATTCCTGCCACCTGCAGAGACACAGCCAGTCTAGTGCAGACTGCTTGAAAATACCAGTGCAACATTGGCTCTGATTCCAGGATTTATTGTGGTTGCAAGGGCATTACCAGAGGCTTCAAAATGCCTGTTTGATTAGGCAGTGAAAGGATTTACCTGAACACTTAGAAAAAGCTCTAGGCTATTTATTTTCCCTTCTATTCTAGGAAAGGAAACAAGGGGGAAGAAAGTCTGCCAATCATGTGGCAGATGGAGGTACTGGAAGACACCAGTGTGTGTGGCTTGTGTGGCTCTCCAAGATGTACATCTGGGAGCTGGGTAAAATGCTGGGCTTCCTCCTGGGCTGGATATTCAGCTGAGCCCATTTGGTCTCATCTTTCTTCTTATTATTTCCTGAGGGAGTTTAGAAGCTGGACTAGGGAAAATTAGAAATGTGTGAGCTGCTCAGTGTAACACTGCTGCTGTTAAAAGACTAATAATCTCAGACTAGGAGATGGAAAAGCCCTATAATTCATTTTGGCTTCCCAGAGGGTTTCGCCTCAGCCTTCTGCTCAGCTTCTTCAGACACACAGATCATCATCCTGACATGTCAACAGCCCAAACAAACAGTGGGTGTTGCTTGATTTTATTTACTGCTGTCACACTGTCAGAGACGTGTGTGATACTTCACAGGCCACATGACAACAAGTGGATTTCAATCCACTGTGTGCCCTACAGAAACTGAGGGGAACTTTGACACCGACGTCAGCAACTTAGGTCAAAATCTGCCTGTGTCGCTGCCCTGGGATGGGCAGACAAGACAAACAGATCTCAGGGCAGGGGACAATAATGTGATGATCTCTCTGCTGAATATGACAGGCACCCAGGACTTAAAAATATTAATTCAAATAGAAAATTTTTAATAAAGAAGTTTACAGACAGCAGATTTGTACTTCTTCTGGGGGATAAATGGAAGTGGGGGAGTAGGTACATTCCTGCCCCAGTCCATCAGCACCACTCATGTAGTACCAGTCCCAAATGTAGGGAGGGGTAAAAAACTAGATCCCTGCCCAGCATAGGATGTTCAGGGTGGCATCTTCCCCTCTAGTTTTATACTCTGGAGTAAATGTGCTGGGTTTGAAGGTGCAGAATACTCTTTGCTTCTCATTGGCCTCCTCTCTTTCCCAGGGAGAAAATGCTGCTGCTCTGCAGGTTGTGACCCAGGAGGCTGCACGGCTGCTGGCAGCAGGGGCATCGAGCTTGCACAAGCAGCCTGGAGGAGACAGCAAGGCAGTAATCCTTAGCTGGCAGTCAGGAGGCTGTTGGATAAATGAGGCTGGGAGAGTGGGAGAAACTGCCTGAGGATTGCAGGCTGCTGCTCAGCAGCTTTCTGGCTGCTACTGTCAAAGCTGTGAGCCAGCAATTATCTCCAGGGCTGGGGCAGGTGATGAGGATTTGAGGTCTTCATCACTCCACACAAGTCCTGGCTCGGAGACTCCTCACTGTCCCTGCAGCATCCACCATCAGCCTCCTCTGCAGGAGGGGAGGGGAAGGCAAGGAAATACTTTTGAGGTGGATTCGAGCTGCAGCTTGCTATGAACACGAGCACCCTGTGACAGGAGCTCTGCCCAGCCCCAGCAGCATCTTCTCTCCAAAGAGGCAGGAAAGTAGGATGTTACTGCAAGGTATAAGAATTAAAAAACTCAACTGGTTTTTTTAAACCCAAGGAGAAAACTCAAAAAGCCATCTAGAGCAATAGGCTGGATAACCCCTTCAGCAGTCCAAGTACAGCCCTTCTAGCCATGAATGCCACAGAAAGCACAGCATGGCTGGAAAAAAAATCACACACCCCTGTCAGTTTCTCATTTAATGTGCTGCATATCTAGTTTCATTCTGATTAATTGAAGCTGACACAGCTCAAAAAACCCAGTGAAGCCTTAAATGAGAAAGAACTAGCTTGAGCCAACTAGGACTTGGCATGGTGGAGCACAGCTAGGGAGACACTGGAGACAGGGAGCATGAGAGTGTCAGACCAGAGCTTTAATGTCAAGTTCATCACCATTTACTGGGCTCTGGCTCTAAAGCAGTACTGCCACAGTCACAAAGTGAAACCTGTGACTGCTGCAAATGACAATGACAGCAGTTTCCCCCTGGATGCAGGAAGTCTTTGAGTTCAAGAATAAATGCATAAGCGGTGCCTCCAAACTGGTGGTCAGAATAAAAATATTGATCCAAGAGCCTCTTTTACAAGAGGTTCAATTGAGGTTAGTGGCTGCAGCAGCCATTTTCACTTCTCTCCTTTTCTTTCATTGTACCTGGTCTATTCAAAATAATTTTGATTTCACAGGATGTAGTAGGCAGCCAGGTAAATGGCCACACAACCAGAAGTGTCTGAAGAGGCTGCAGTACTTTTTGCTAGTAGAGGTATATTTTGTGGATGCTTCTTCTTCTTGAGGGCAGAATTCAGATCACTTCTAACAGGCACAGCTCAGCCTTTACAGCTCCTAAAACCCTAGGAACTGGTCAAGATAATGCAGCTCAAAGCACCTGCACTAGTTGTCTGGATTCTCTACACGTTCATAAGAGGAGAAGGAGGTGCCTTTGAAGAGCAGTTTGGGATGCACTGAGCTGTCATCCCCTCCTGAACGATGAGCAGGGAGCCCAGCTGCCTGGTGGCATTTTGTAGCACCCATGAGCTGAATTGCAGAATGCCACTGTGAAGGAAGCAGTGAGCACCAGGGTGCCACTAAACCCACTGCTGAGTGCAGGCCCCTCTCCTGAATGAGACCTGCTTATTTTGACGATTAGACAAAGATTCAAGCATTTGTACTGTGAGAAAGGACATCTGTGCTCCAGGGCCTCATCACATGAATGTGCTCCTCCAAGTGCCAGGAAAGAGCACTTTATCCTTCAAATTTAATCCATTAAATTAGGAAGGAATCTGCCATGGGACTTACTCTGTGGCATTTGAGTCCTTATGCAATCACAAGGACAAAATCTGGGGGCAAGAGAGAGAGAACAAGAGTCCTGAAACCCAGGGCACAAGCAGTGTTCTGGAAAAAGAGAGACCTGGGTTCTGAAGTCCTTAATCCTACTGTTGGTAGGTACAGTGCCCAAGGAGCCAGAGAACATAAGCACCTCTGGAGATGTCCTCACCTGCCAGGAGCAGTCTCCTCTTGCTCATTTTTCCACCATCTTCACAAGTCACAGGTTCCTCTCTGCATCAAGGGCCAGCAGAAATCTGGACTAGTGCCATCTGGGGCAAGGTTTGTGCTCCCTCAGGCACAGGAGGAACAAAGACTGGGTCTTTTGTCTTCTACATGAATGATCACACTGGTAGGCTGGAAATAATAACAGGCAAGACTCAATGCCTGTCATCCCTCTTCAGCCATGACCTGGGTGAGCCTGCACTGCTTCCTGGTGGTGACAGGTGAGATCTGTCCACAGCTACCAGATCAGGACCTTTCAGAGACTTGGGTGAAGGCTCCAGGGCACCTACCCAGAACCTGACTGTGATGCATCCAGGGAGCTGAGGGACTGTTCTGTGCTGTGAGATGCTCCTCATCGCGTTAGAGTTAGATGTTGTGGCAACTCTGTGATCAAATGAAGTCATCTTTACACTTTGAACGCTTCCAGAGTGAGGGTAATGAACATCCTGAACACTGTCATGTGTTTGTGTATCTTGGGTCCTCCGAGTGCCTCATCAAGGCAGGTAGTTTAAACACACTGGGTGACAGCAATGTGAACAGCAGGTACATCACAGACACCAACAGAGGTGGCATCTCTAAAGCCATGTCCTGTATACCTCACGTCCTCTACCCTCTTTATGAACTGGCTTAACCTCAGAAAAATAGGCTCAATGTTCTTTTGCACTTCCAAATTCACTCTAAGATCAGGTTCAGAAATTCACTTCTGTTCTCCTGACAGTGGTCTGTAATGATATCTAGGGAGGTGCATATGAAAAGACCAAATGTAATTTTTTCCCTCAGGATCTCCTTCCAACTGTTCATGGCTTAGGAACTTCTTAAATCTAAAGAAAAGTTAATTGGAAGCTGATCAGCAGTAGAAGAAAAAGATAGGAGTCCTGTAATTACTCCAATCAAAACCTTAAAGAATATTTTCCTTCCTTAACTGCTTTACCTTTCCTGACACTTACACATTTTCATTAATGAATATATCTCTGTAGTATTCTTGGTTGAAATGAAATTTTTCAAGATGTTATTTCTGTGGCGAGATGCCTTTATCTGCCAGTTTTGCTCCTTTTCCAGTATAGAGATATATGAGCAATGGTATGCAGCAGCTGTTGGTGAGGAAACAATCTGTAGTGCAGAAAAGCGGGCACATTCTGACTACAGATGTCACCATCACCAATAAAACAGTCTTGTCAAAACTGCTCCTGATTTTTGAAAATCCTTAGAAAAATTAGACCATTCATCTCCACAGCCTTACAGAGGCTGTGGTGGTTTGAACAGTGTTAGTGTGAGTGTAAGCACAGTGTAATGCTACAGGCTTGCACAGACAGAATCACTTGTGCTTCTTCTATTTAGGAGTTTCCCCACAAAAGCCAGATTTCCTCCAGCAGTGGCTGAACAATGCACCTGACACCATCTCCACCCATCTCCCACCCTGCCCTTTGAGATGCTCTGCACAAGGGAGATGGCAAAATGACCGAACCAAGCTGTGAATTTATCTGCAATCATCAATGTGTCTCTTTTCCAGATATGTGCATTGCCACCGCAATTTCTCTCCTTATGATTCTGATCTGTGCAATGGCTACGTATGGCGCATATAAGGTAATTCATTATATTCAGTGAAGATGGGAATAAAGTGAACTACACAACTCCATAGAAACAAATTTAAGAAAACCGTTTTCTAACAATTGCTTCTTTACTTGTTTAGCTGAAAATTGTGAGAGGGAGGAAAAAAAGAAGTTGAAGAGGCAGCAGAACTTAAAAAAGTGGTACCCCAGGGCCTCCTGCTGCAGGCAGCAGGACTGCCCCATTGTGTTGATTGCAGTTTCAAATATGTGTAAGCTCTGGGCAAATGGCGAATTCAGAGAATTTAACCTTGTACCTATCAAAATTAAGGGAATTTTTTTACCATTCACCTCGCAAGCCTGTGGTTTGTCCCAACATTAATCCTATTAATTAGAAAGGAAAAGTATTGTGTGGTTTCTAAATGTCCTAATGTAACAAGTTGTGAGAGTTGCACTGCATGTATTTCTGCAGTTCAGCAGCCAAACTGCCTTGACCAACCCTTTGGCTCAGTGTCATATTTCTTTTAGCTGATTTAATACTGCATAATGTCAAATATTCCTTCGATTCCTGTAGAAAGACATATATGCCTCTATTTTAACTTATGGCTGATGAGTTTCTAATTTATTTCCTTTTTAGCAACATGCGGCTTGGATCATCCCTTTCTTCTGTTACCAGATCTTTGACTTTGCTCTCAACACATTGGTTGCCATCAGTGTACTCGTCTATCCCAGCACAATTCAGGACTACCTCCGTCAACTGGTAAATCACTTGGTGTTCACAAGCCTTTGGGGGCTTTGGGGGAAAAAACTGTAAGGTGCAGTTTTTGTCCTGTATTTCTAGCCAGTGGTATCCTTCTCATGCAGTCCTCAAGAAGTTCTCTCAGTCCTTGCCAGTCTTAATTCAACATCCTTGCAAGGCTACATTACAAACTTACTACAATATTTGTGGAAAGCTCTGAAGTTTTGCAATGACATGAAAGCTCTCAGCACCATTCATTTAGATTGAGACTCACATTGCAAGACATAGATCACAAATAATTGCTTTTACATTCTGAGTTATTGTGTTCATATCAGTGGCTTATTTTTGGTGCTATTTCAAGGACATTTTGTTTCTCCTTTTAATTTATTCAGTAGCTATAACACATTTCATTAGGCAGGAGTTTGATTGAGTGTAGGTTTGGTTTTGCTAGAATATATTTTGGATTCTGTCCTAGGGACATTTAGAGGCTCCCTTCCTGTTCTGCTTTGGTCAAACATCTATGGCCAGCATTGCATAAGTGTGCAAGATATGATCACAACCCCCTACAGCAAAGACAAGAGCCCACCAGCCTCTGTCTCATCACAGGGCCACATCCCATGTCCAGCAGGGTTCACGTGGAGTCGCAGAGCTCTGGAGAAGCCAGGGCTGCAAATGTCTCTGAAAATCTGCCTTGAGCACCTGAATACAGATTAGCTTGGCTGTGAACTTTGTTGTGTGGATGGAAAGCTGGCCAGTATAAATAACAGGTAATGAGAAACAGCAGGCAGATAAGTAGCTGCACAAATTTGCAGGAAGAGACAATGTGTCATGCCAGTGAGAGCTGGGATGCATCAGGAGCCTGTTATCCTTCATCTTATTTAACACCCACCTGCATTCACAGCTGATGTTGCACTGGAAGAGAAGTAGAGTAATAAATCAAAAGGTTCTCAGAAATACGAGTGGAAAAGAGCAAATTACAGCCGTGGTTGGATGGGTGCTAAAGCTGGCACTGCCACTGCTGCAGCCCTCCTGCCTGTCCTTTGCCACATCGGTGCCAGCCCTGCTCTTGTGGCAGCACAAGCATCTGTGTGGCTGCAGGAACTCCCCCACTTCCCAGAGCATGAGTCGTAACTCAGTCACTGTACAAGAACGTGATGGGGACAAAAGCAGGCTGGGAAATGTGCACTTAAAAGCCTCTGCTCCTCTGCTGAAAATCTGGTGCTGCATTTGGAGCTGACTCACTAGAAGGGCAAAGAGCAGCTGTTCCTCTTGAAATGCGTGCTAAAACATCCATGTATTTCCTTGCAGATAAAATTATAATAGGCCCTTCTGTAGCAGAAATAGAGGGAGCAGGCCTTGGAAGGGATCTGTGATCTGTGCTGCTGCTCTGGATTGTTAGAATGTTTGGTTACACACATCCTTGTCTTGCTGTTGTAAATCATATTCTGGACTGGTAATGAAATGGCACAGGACTTCAGGAGCGCTGAACTGTCAGTGCTCAAAAGTGCAAGGGGGATTTCCAGGATAATTTAGGCTGATTAGCCTGACATTGCTACCAAGCAGAATAATAACAGAAGGGCTGGGGCTGAGACGACAGTCCATTGATAAAGGATTAGACCAGAGAAAAATGATTAATGACTGCCAGCACAGTTTCATGGAAAATCAGTCCTGCAGGCAAACTCACTGTCCTTCACCGACAAGATTACTGACTTCATCAATAACAATGGGCAGGGGCATAATGGACTTTCATGAGATGTTTGACTTCGCAGCATGATACTCAGAGCAACAATAAAGCACTAGATCAATACAGGATGTATCACATGGATTAAGAGAGGTTAGCTGGCAGACTGCAAAGGGTTGTGGTCAAGCTGACCATCTGCCAGTGAGTTTCTATTTTGGGTAGAGGAAGGTCTCCAGGAATCAGCAGTAGATTTCATGCTCCTCCTGACTTCCATTAATAATGTTGGAACCCAAGAGGCACTTCACTAATGTCAGCCCTGGGAGAGCTTCTGCAGGCTCATTGTCCAGAGGGATTGAGTCCTTTGGTGGGAGATTGTGAGCGGGAGTATAATCTGACTGTTCTGTGTCATCCTCTGGAAGACCCTACCCTGCATTGCCCAGAGTGAGCACATCTCTGCATTTCCCAGTGGCAGTGCTTGTGACTTTTCCCAGCAAATTCACTTCTAAGAAAACCTGTGGCTGACACTGAGCTAGACTGCCTGAGAAGTTGAGCTCAGCCACTAATGCGTGCTGCAGAGATAAATGCAAAGAAGTGTAAAAGCCTGAGCAATACAGATGAGCATACAGTTTGACAACTGGGCCTGGGATGCAGTGACCCTGTAAGCAGCCTAGGGATTTAAGTGCCAAAAGTAGAGTCCCTGGGTTGTTTAGCTGTTTGCAAAAATTGCTCTTGGGATTTGTGGACAGAAAAAAGAGCAATTAATAGTAATGGAGAGGAGACTTCCCTTCTCTGTTGGTAATGTGGATTTTCTTCATTTATGGACTCTGGTTGTGAAAAACAATGCTTAAAAGTCAGAGAACATGCAGAAAAGTTCCTCGAAAAAACTATATAAAAGCTGGATATATTGTAGTATGGTGAGAGACAATCAGCTTTTCCTGCTTCATTTACGAGAAAGAAGACCAAGAAGTAGTGCCATTAGAGGTTTCACATGCAAAATAATGAGGTATTAACAGGCTGTTTAAATTAGATGTGAGGCATAATGCTAATGAGCAGCTGGAAGCTAGTCCAAGTTAAGTTCATTTAGAAACAAGGATTAGTTTGTATTTTGTCATTCGTATTGGAGATTAGTGATGAGGAAAAGCTATCAAGAGCTGTGATGAATTTTGAACAGTTTATGTCACCTGTTTAATGAAGTTTTGAAGCTGTTCTGCATCTACTTTGAAGCTGATTACGCCACCTGTGTCTTAGCTGTTGTCCCAAGCACAAATGACTCAACTGGAACCCCTTGTACCTTTACCTGGAAGGACTACATCAGTTGGCATAAGGTTGTTACATTTGGTTCAGAGTAAATACACTCTGAGTGGGCAAAAGCAAAGGGGAGCTGTGAAGGGCACATCCAGCTGTTATCAGATGCTCAGACATGGGACAAGATGAAACTAAATGCAAGCAATGACACCATAAATGAGTGCCATTTGGGTGTGATCCCTCCTGATGGTTTGCAAATAAGCCCTAGAGTTGTCTTGCCTCACCCCCTTTGCAGTGGTCTGCCAGGATAAGCAGGAAACCAGGCTTGTGCTTCTTCCTGGCATCATTACAATTTCTGTTCCTCTAAAACTTCTTTGCATTTGGGGAATCTATTTTAGGGGGCACAACTCCATAAGGTTAAAAAAATACCAGTTGTTCTTCAAATCCATTATTGAATTGAATCTGGAAGAAGCATTAGTTAATGGGATACATTTAGCAGTCTCAGGAGAACTTTTTGTTTGCTCTGAGGTGATGAAAATCCTGTGTCTGTAACCATTTGTACTTCCCTTCAGTTGTATCTGGGATCATTATATAGTTACTTTGGTGCACATCTGCCAGATTTCAGTCTGTCTGTCATTGATGGGTTAAGCTACTGTGAAACTCTCAATGTACTTTCAGCAAGATGATGAGTACATATCAATAAGCTGGGCAGGGCCTTAGCTGAAAATGTTGCAGTTGTGTTCACAGGTGTTTGGTAACATCAGTCTGTACTGGCTGCTTCTTTCCTAGGAACAGTGTCTTTGAAAACTTTTTGTTGCCTTTTGATACCCAGCTGCACACAGGTGTGCTACTTAATTGCCACAGATTGCAAGAGCATCTTAACATGAAGGGTCATGTAAAATAAGTAAATATTACAAAGTTTGCATTTGATAAGTTTTATGGTGATTGTGTGATCAAAGTTTGTGAGAGTTCACTGGATGTCTTGGTCATTATCATTGTCATTTAAAAAGTAAAAAAACTTTTGCATACAGCAAATCCAACATGTGTAAAATAAAAAATCATTTTAGTTCTTGGTCTAAGCAGAGGTCTAAAGCAGTTTGACCTAAAGCACATTTCTTTCCTTTAACCCCACTAAATCTTTGATATATGGGCGTTTTAAAGCCGTCAAATTAAACACTTTATCTTCTGTCATCTGATAACAGTATATGAAATGGATTGAAGCAGAGGTGCAGAGCAGGCTGGTCTGCAACTGAGTTATGTAAGCTTTTCTTTAATCAAAGTACAGAACTATGACAGTTCATCTAAACAAAATTTCAAATATATTAAGTAGCTTTGCTGTGGGACTGCCTGCAATGCTGCTGCGTAACAATTCAAGTGGCATCAATCATGCTTTTAAATCCATGGAGAAACACCTAGAGAATGTAAAAGAGATTAACCTAAAGAAATTTTTCCTATAAACTAAGGCTTAAAACCGAAATATCCTTTCTGACATTTTTAATGCCATTTTATAATTCCAAAGAAGTACCACTAACTTCACAGCAGAGCTTTACAAATTCTACAGACACATTGCTGTTTTCTTTCAGTTTTGTAAGATTTTGATACTTAGAGAATTGTAACTTGGAATGACAGTCCACACTGTATTTTAAAGGGGATTTTTTGTCGTCCAAGGGGAAGGAAGACATGAAAGGTTATGCAAGCAGGCTGAGGGAATGAGAAATGGCTTTAGCCTTTGTCATTTTATTGTGCATTTGTACGATACCAATGCAGTAGAAATGTACTTTCAATGCAAGTTTTAGAGTAATTTTAAGTGTTTAATAGGGATTTGATATGAATAATCAGTAATTTTTTAAAATTAGAAATGTATAAGGCATATTATTATGCACGCAGCCTTCTCCCTGTCCATGACAATGTTATAAATGACACTTTAATTATGACTTTAGCATGGCAGT
Organism: Vireo altiloquus; assembly: GCA_013396875.1. Lineage (NCBI taxonomy): Eukaryota > Metazoa > Chordata > Aves > Passeriformes > Vireonidae > Vireo > Vireo altiloquus. The sequence goes on along the minus strand of VZRF01013045.1, from coordinate 42,468 downwards.
GCAACACCATTACAACTACCTTTTGTTTGTATAGAAAATTTCGTCATGTTCTGCTGCAAAATCACTCCTGTATTTCCAGTGATAGGTTTGATTTTTCCCACCCAGATGTTTTTCAGTCTCAGCTTCATCAAACTTTGCACAACATTTGACACTGATCTTTTTCCAGAAGTTGCGGCACTGAGCCTGGTGCCTGGAACCTTTCCAGCAGCAGGATTTCAGCTACTGGTCTTCCGAGAGCAGAGCAAACTCCCAACACAGGAGCAGAATTTCTTGTCCCACCTCATGCATCCACATCAGTTTTTAAGTTCATCACTGCAGTCAGTGAAGGCCATTGGTTTGATTCACCTGAACCACTCTTGGTGCCTGTTTTCTGTGGGAATTAATGAGATTTTGGGAACAGTTGCAGCCATGGGGTGGGACCCCAAGGGCTGCTTGATGGCACCACTTCCATGTACCAGGTGAGACTGGAGCCAGCTGTGATGCTTCCTACAATCTTTCTTGCTTCTTTGCCAAAAGCTGCAGGTTTTATAAATTGGTTTTCCTACAGCACTGAAGGGGTTTGTAGTTGTGACTTAAGATCAGACTGCTCATAGGCCAGCCCAGCCCAGTTAGCGAAATAAGACAAAGGGGTTTCTTCCGTGCTGACCCAATGCTCCTGGGCTGTCCATCGCAGCCCTGAAAGCTTTGTCTCCCATGGAGAAACCCTGGAAGCTCTGGAAGGGACTTTCACACCCTGTACCAACATCTCCCAGGCACCTGTGAGTGGGGGTGACCACGGCATGGGTGTAGCACCCACCGCCTCGCTGGGGCTGCTTACACCTCTCATCTCTTCAGGACAGAGACTGAAAGCTGAGCCTCAAGGGGAAAAACCACAGTATTTGTTCCTCATGTGCTCTCCTGGCTTTGCTGAATTATGTGCTGAAACACTGGTGGTGATATAAGGGAAGGCCAGGTACTGCTGAGCAGCACATCTTGCACCAGACTTGACCAGGGTTCATGGCTGCAGCAGATGTTCCTGCTTTTCAAGGTTATGGGAACTCTCTTGGCCATTTTCCTGCCCTCCTCTTGCCCCCATGGAAATCCCTTTTGAGCTGATTTCTAGAAACAGGCCATTAGATTATGGCCAAGAACATAGCTTGCAGTCATTCAGTCTTTGACCAGTGACTGCTTCCCAAAAACCAGTGTATGGGAGAACCAAAGTCTTAACAGGAATTTTTTATTACATTCACAAACTATATTTGATTATTTTTTAATGCAAAATCAGTACTGAAAAAATCATTTGGGTACAGTTTTACTGTAACTGTCCATGACTGACTGGACTTTCTAACTTATGGTCTTATGCAAGCAGGAGGGCAGGTTGGGGCATTAATACTTAAATTTTATGCATATAAGGTTTTTGTTTAATTTCTCAGTGCATCGTTTCTTGGCATATACTCTTGCTTTCTTGATCTCTGGGTGACTGCATCCACTGTATTTAGAATAACCTTCTGTGGGAAAAAAAAAGCAGTAACTTACTGAGTTATAGCAAGCTAGTTCCCTACAAAAGCTGTACCTCAATAAAGAAGATAACATGATAAAAACTTCAGCCGTGGAATTCAGTACAGGAACAGAAACATTGCTGCCAAGAAGCGGAAAATGTGCTTATGTAACATTTATCTGCAAACAGTTACAGCTGCTGTTGATGTTAACCATTCCGAAAAGTTCATGGAAGCGCAAAATAAAGAGCTATTCTCAGTAGCAGCTGTCCAAAAAAAAGATAATTTCCTGATGCACTGGGCTGGGTGCTGGAATAAGGGTTATGAAGGGGTTACTCTGGATTTACACCATCATTGCCAAGAATACAGCTATAGCTTGGTGTAGTTAATTGTCCTGATAAGGATGCAGAGCTGGCCTGGTTAAGTAATTAGACCTGTAAGGGAAAAGGGAGTTGTGTGGAAGGAACTCTTGCATTCAGATATAATGAGCTACTGTTGCAGTGGAGCTATCTTTTGTGGAGAACAGCTCTGTCTATGAACAATGGTTTATTCTAACTGCAACAGGAACTTGTGTCTTGCAGTATTTTAGAACTATTTGGAACATTCATTTTAAAGGGCGTGGAGTTTTTAAGCAATAAAAAATACAGTAACATTTTTAGAGGCCGTTTTTCAGACACTGATCCTAAAGTGTTTCACAACTGTAAATCATTAGAACCTGTGCTAAGCAGGAAGATTCATTTTGTCACCTCTATTTCATGTATGCAGTAACAGAAGGGCCTGGGGCACATTTCAACTTGAAATCATGACATAACTCCCCTGTAGGACCCGTGAGTCCATGGGCCACACACTTAGACAGCAGCACTAAGAAGTTCTCCTAGAGAAGTAGTCTAAATTTAGCCAAAATAAAATGGAGTAGAATAGACTCAATGTATTTTGAAATGTCATAAAATATTTAGGTGAGAGGATTATGCTGTCCAGTTTTTCCTACTTTGACTTTGTGGAAAGAGCTGTCACTATTCTTTGGCAACCAGTACCAGTGTAATGGTTACTCAGTAAGTACAAGATTTGCTTGCCATTTCCCGTGGTGGAAGATTTCCTGCTGCAAAGCTCTGAGACTTTTTTTTGGGTCAGTTAAAAACCCAGCGTGCACCAAGGAAAAGAGAGCCCACACCACATCCAAAGCAGAAAGCAAATCCCTCAGCCCTCCAGGGAACCTTTGGCAGCTGAGTCTTCACAATGCCTGTTGTAGCCACTCTTCCTGAAGCTGGTTGTTGGTGGGGAGAGCTCCTGATTTAGTAGATTACAGAAAGATTTGTAAGCGCTTAATTATTGAATGCACTAGTTGAATGGCTCTTCAATGACTTGTGAGATTGACTCACAGTGTGTTGCTTATTTTTGCTTATGCAGCCCAGCAATTTTCCCTACAAGGAAGAGATTATGTCTGTGAACCCTACGTGTCTGGTTGTGATTATCCTCCTTTTCATAAGTATCATTTTGGCTTTTAAGGTAAGTGCATTATTGTGCATAAAGTCTACTTCTGATGGTGGGTGGAATAGCCCTTGCTGGGAGGTCTGTCTTTTGAAAAGCTCTGGGTAGCTACACCCCCAGCAGCCTGATATCTATATGAAACAGGGTTATACACATCATGAAAAAAAAGTGAAAAATCTCATAGACAAACACAAGAACATATAGGCCACAGTGAGGAAGGGTGGTGGTTATAGGAGGAACTCATGAATCCTTTGAAGCAGAGGATCATCTAGTGGACAAGTGAGAGCCTGTTGATACAGACTTCTTGTTTTTTCAGAACATGTTTGTTCAGAACAGTACCTCTCATCAAAAGCTTTAAAAAGCACCCTAAGACATGTAGGGATAAAAGAAAAGAGAATCACACAGACTGTAGGTAAGGAATAAAGATAAATTATCAATCTTTCCCACATTGCAACCCATGCATTTTGGTGCAGTCATAAGAGATCTGGGAAGGAAATCTAACTATTTTTTGCAATGTTATTCAGAATAGGGAAAACAATTAACCAAGAAATCCTTGCAGGAGAATCTCATGGAATGGGAGTGACTGAACAATGAAATGGTAGAGAAACTCAGTGGTGAAAAATTCTAAGTAGTGGGCCCAGAGGAAGCACACTCTTGTTCCACAAACGCTGCAGTGGATTCTGAAGTAAGCGTAACCACTTGGAGGTCTTGTGGCTGTAATAGATAGACCTGTGAAAATATTAGCTTAGCTCATTTCTGGTCAAACAAGTAAATCAAATGCTAGGAATATTAAGAAAAGAATAGAAAAAACAAAAATAGAAATTGTATAATTTCTTAGCCAGTTTTGATGCCCATCACCTCTGGAAGCATGACTTCCCTTCTGGTGCCCTGTCTCAGAAAGAATTTTGTAGAGCAGGTAAATAAATCCAAGCAATCTCTCCTGGGAGGAACACAAAGAACTGTCAGACCAGGCAACAGAAAGGCACAGGGAATGAGAATTTATTTGCTGCTACAAAAACCTAGTGGGTGAGAGGGCTGGAGGTGGCAGGTACCAGGCAAAGGGGAGAATGTAGCATCACCCAGAGCAGCCAGAAAGGACCCATGTGAAACCACTGCATCCAGGTTGATTGTCCAGTGAGGCCAGCCCCCACCTGCTGTGGGCCAGAAGTTCAAAAAGAGCTCAGAATAAGATCAGACAAATCACTGTAGGAAAAAGAACAACCTGTGGCTCCAACTAGTACCCCGATCATTGGGCCTCTTGTAAAGTATGCTGGTATGCGTGCCCTCTTCTTGCACCCTTCTGCAAGTTTCTCTCAGCACAGAGCTGCTGGTTTTGTATTTCTTGTGTGGGACTTTATTTCAGATTAGTCTTGCTCTCTCTGCAGAGCAATTTTGCATTAGATAAGAGAAGTCCCAAATAGTCACAGTGACACCAAAGATGTTGCTTCCAAACAACACATTTGACAACATAAACAGGGAATGTAACTGTGGCAAAAGAGGTAGATTAGGTTATCGAAGCTACTTCAAAACTGTTGAAAGAAACCCAACAGATAGGGTATATTAAGGTGCTGTTGGAAGCTGTGTTCACTTTTCTTCTGTATTTAGCAATACAATTTAGCCTTCTGGCCTTATATGTTCACAACTATACTGTTGATTTTATTTGCACTTCTAAGAAATATGTGTAAATTTAATAAATACATAGATTTTTCAGGTTCCACAAAAAATGTGTTCTAAAAAATTTTCCTGATGCAAACAACAGCTTGTTTTTACCCCACATGGGTCTGGTGTTTCATTGACTAAGTATGTCAAGAAAGCTTCAAGCTTATAAAAAAAAAGGCAACTAAAATTGGAATGGCAGAAATGCTTACTACAGTGACAAGAAACCTAAAAATTTAATAGTGCGAAAGACTTATTTTGTTTTAAAGTGGTAATACGTGTTTTTTCCAAGAGTATATGTGGCTCATATAATGCTCATTCTCGCAATATATTATCATGTTAGTGAGTCACAAAAAATGTGAAACACACGCTAAATTCCAGTTAGCATTTTCATTTTAATTTCTTATGTTTCCAGAAGAGCTGCTATGCAGATTTACAGAATCTACTCCATCAAATGAAAGCTGAACACACACAGATGCATCACATTTTATCTCTGATAGACTTAACAGATGGTACCACATTTATATATTGAAACTGGAAAGGTACTGTGTATAAAAAAATATGCCTATGCTTCCTCTGCCTCTTTAGTTCAACTAGAAATAGGGAGAGGAACCAAAACATTGTTACCTAGGAAAAGCTACAGTAGGAAAAGCTGCATTCAGCTGGTGGGAAATATGAAACAGAATCACCTAATCCCTCAGAAATATTTGGTATCATGACACTTTTGTTTCAGGTGAAGCTACATGTGGAGGAAAACACTACTGAGTGGAAAGCAAGATTATGCAGTATTAGAGGCTGGGTTTGTGTTTTGCAGTCATTGGTTTGTGGAAAGGGAAGGAAGATGACAGGGTGGTAAGAAAGCGAGCCAGCTAACCACACACAAGCTCTTATCTTTTTAGTCCTTATGATTTACTTGGATCTGAAGCACCTAATGGGAATTTTTAGGTGGTTTCACACAGAACACTTTTCAGAGTAGACCAAAATGTGTTATTCCATTCACCGTCTTTGTCTAGAAACTGAACTGGAGTTGCATACCATGAAACATAGATGTTTCCTATCTGGCTAAGGAAGGACATCCAGCAGCACAAATGTACATGTATTTATATAAGTGTACATAGGACTTCAAGTTGCATATAGCCAACACAGTTGTGAATCATGTCCTCTGCAGCTGGTATGGAGAAGAGGATCTTGGTTCCTACAGCCAGCCCCATCTTCTGAAACAGAACAGTTGAGGCTTTAACCTCCCCATCATGGGGAAGCTCCTTAGGCCCAAGTGAGCTCAGATGAGCACAAACACAACCAAATGAAACCTTTTCCCCAGGCTACCCCAAGCACTCTGCAGCTTCAGAGTATGGCCTGTTCTCTGGCTTTTCTCTTTCTGAAAAGTAGGTAGGAAGAGGTAGCTGCCAGCAGGGCAGCCAAAAGCTATTCCAGTTCAGTGAGACAGGCTGGTCTTCAGCAAACTGAATAAGCACTGTTCTCCATAATATGCCTATAAGATGCATGTACAAAGTGTTGAGCCTGGAGATGAGACCACTCTGCATGTCCTGGTGTCCTCAGCAGGTGGGAAAGGGTAATGTGGGATGAAGTTCTGTGCTCACACTGAGAGATTTGGTATCTCATCCCAAGGGCACGCTTCCTGGCAGGGGGAGCCCTGACCTGCAACACATCACCTGGTATCTGCTGCCTTCCTGCAGGGCTGATGGAGCAGCACTTGGGACCGTGAACACAGCCCCAACAGCCAAGCTCTGATCCCCACTCTCAGGAATGGCCAACACATACCCATGAGGTTGCCACCTGTTCCACAAAAGCCTAGGACAAGTCCCAGCACTGATGATGACAGAATACTCATGAGAGAAGCGTCTCTAAAGCAGGGCTCAATTACTTTAAATTGCATACCCCAGTGTGTGTGACTGTGAGCCAACAGGTGATGTTGTGGCCACTGTAAGGTGCCATATAAAGTGCTGCAGACCAATGGTTTGGTTTGATATTATTAATTCTTTCCAGTCACAGCATTACTTTCAGTTCTAAGCAGTTTTTCTTGTACAGCCTTTTTATACTTACAAGATACACATTCTAGTGTGCTGAGAAGATGGATTTAATTGCAGATTTTATCAGCACAACAACCCATTGTTTCTCTTTCTGTAACACCAACATGGGAAACACATGTGGTCAACTGGTCTGCTATTAGCAACCCTCTGAAATCTTCATATGAATTTCAGTTTGTGTAGAAGTCTTTATGTCATTTTCACTAGTTACTGAAGCCTATCCCAGCTCTGTAAACAGAAAATTCAAAGCAGCTGGGGAGTCAAATGAGATTCAGTGCAGGCAGCTACTAACCCGAGGGGGCTCTGTTGGGTCTGTGGTGCTCACCCTGCACTTGCTGCCAGCAAGGGATTACCCAGAGGGCTGCTGCGACCCAGATCAGCACAGACTTTCCCTTGCTGTGTTACAAGAAGCAGCACGATACAACAATGTCTAATTTCCGCAAAGATGCTGGTCAGTCATCTGGTCAGGCATGCCTGATGAGCACAGGTCTGCAGTTCATAACTGTTGTTATGCAGCTTAATGGCTGCATCTGCAACTGCAAGAGCGAGAGGCAAGGTGACAAGGTTTTGTGGGTTTCAGATCCTCAGGTCTCAAGTGATTTCCCACCATCCAAAGGGGAAGACTGAAAGCTGGTTAGAAGCTTTCACAGTGCCTGTTTCTACATTCAGCCTTCTTACGCACCTGTCCATTCTCGTGGTGGTTGCTTGGGGCTGCCTTCCCCAAAAGGTGTCTGTCACCAGTCTGTGCCATGATATGAAGGAGATCCACTAAGGGTGGATGAGGCCAAAGGAGTTCAGGCCTTTTATGTCGGGCCAATTTCAAATGTGAACATTAGTCTCCTGAGATAAAAATCAATATATTTATATGCTATGTGTCCAGCCACATATTTTAAAGCAGTATTTGAAACCTCAGCTAAGTCTTTCAGGAAATAAAATTGCTAACTGAATCCGGAACCCCATTTAACAGTGCAGCAGTATTGGTAATGATTAGGAACGCTTAAATAAAGTTACAGGTTGAGGAAAAACAAGTTTCTGTGACTCATGATTTGCAGGCCAACAGCATGTCCAAAGTACTTGGACAAGGATGTGTGCTCTGAGCTGCTGCCACTCTCTGCCCTATGTGGGTCAGTGTCTCAGAGCCAATTCCTTGGTGTATGCTGGCTGATGACCTCCTTAATTCAAGGAACAGACCTCACCTACTGAGAAACAGCCTGTGCATGCAGGAGCAGGGCTGATTAGAGCTAGGGTTCAGAGCTGGGAGAACTGTATGGGTTCATTGCAGGGTTAAGTGTGGTTTATTCACTACATGGAATGGGAGCATTCAGAAATAAATCTCCCGCTAGCTTCTCCCAGATAGGATTGTATTATCCAAAACAGGGCTTCTCTCACTTTGGATTTTGACAGAAGGGGTATAGAAATAGTTTTGCAAATATGTAGGCTTAATGTAAAGGGTTTCTTCTAAAGACAGGCTGTGTCCCCACAGATTGTACTATATGCGGTCTCTGTTCTTTGGCTCTTATGCGTTTTGCAGGCCATAGTATCTGAGCATTGAAAGCTACTGAACTGCTTATTACCACTTAAAATTAACAATGACATTTTACTTAATTCTGGAAAAGATGCAGTTCTGCATGTATGTGCCTTTACTTGTTTCAGTAACCTGGGGCAGGTTTGCACAGCCCACAGCTTGGTCTCTAGAGCCTTTCTAATCTTCCCTTGGGACTTAGTGCACTCCAGAAGCCTTTTGCTCTCTCCATTTGATGGCCAAAAGTATTGTCAAAGTCTGCAACACCCCCAAGTCAATCCGGGGTCTGTAAGGTGCTGTGGAAGAAGAAGAAGCAAATTTACCAGATTTTAGCCAGTTCAGCCCTGGTGGAAAAAAAACTCCCTGATCTGCAAGCGAGCCATCAATGAGTCACGTGGCATCCTGAAAAACACAGCTCATGTGTGTCAGCTCTGGAGGCAGAGGAAGCACAGGGCAGCTCAAAGGGATAAGAGGCTTTTGGAAGGCCATCAGTGCAAGTGAGTCACAAAAGTATGACTCACTCAGTGAGACACACATGCAAATTCAGTGCTTGCAGTTTAATCTGCATGTGTTAGGTTTGGGGAAGAATTGCTGTGCAGACCTACTAAGTAAAAATATATGTTTTTATATGCCACTATCAAAACAAAAGTTCTCCTCATCACCATCATGTGAAATTACATGGGTGTCTTGGTTTGAAAGAAAAGGAAAAACCCTAACCTCCAACAATGGGAAGCAGAAAGCTCCAGAGAACTGCTTTTGTCCTGCCAGTTGTGTTACTGACATCCTGGAGATCTGACTCCAGCTCCTCCACATCTTCCTTCCAGTCACTTTGCTTATCTTTGCTGCCCAAACTGGAATCTCTCCTGCTCATGAAGGAGATGGTAGCTGTGAGCATTTTGGCCAACCAGTTAAAAATGTGGACTAGTTGTAAGACTAGTGGACTAATGTAAAACTAGTTGTTTGACAGGCAGCAGCACTACCCAAGCTCCAAGAACAAAAGCAGTGAAGTTTATAATCTTGCAGTAGGTTTATTGCTGCTATTATAGGGTTTTTTGTTTTACACCGGAAAAAAAAAAAGGTATTTTTAAGAATGTTTGAAAGGTCAGAAATAACTTCAGATGTCAATAAAAACTTTAACTTTGGCAATTTTCTCTGGTCAGGCTAGAATAGCAAGACCATTCCAATCATATGGAATACACTAATTTAATTAGCCGCCTTTGTTTATTGAAAGACACAGTAAGGCCTCCCCAGAACCTTCTCTTCTCAGTGCTAAAGAACCCCAATTCTATCAGTATGAGGAACAGCACTGGATTACTCACAGAGCCCCCAGACATTCTCATAGTCACTGCAACCAGGAAAGTGACTGCCCTGTGCTTCTATCATGCTGATATTCATATTTATACAGAATGGAAATACTCTAACAGAAGAAGTCTATGGTTTATTTTCTGCACAGAATAATAAATCACTTTTCTTTGCAGGGTTACTTGATAAGCTGCGTGTGGAACTGTTACCGATACATTAATGGCAGAAACAACTCGGATGTGTTGGTGTACATTACTACCAACGACACTGCGGTAAGGATGTTAGATGGCAAACATTTGTATAATATTGTGCATTTAAAGGCTTTATTTTAAATTTCCGACTCTTTTCTTAACCACCTTAATTCCTTTGACTGTCCTCATCTGTTGGTGATGTTTGGACTTGAAACTCAATGAACTGGCGTGCAATGATTGCAAATAACATCTATTGCTAAAATGGTAGTTTTATTTATGCATATAATCTGGTAAAGAATCTGTGTTAATCATAAACTACAGTTTATCTCGTGGCCCCAGGAGTGACCCCCAGTTCTGAACTCTCCAGCTGTGTGATGATGTGGACAGTGGAGGGACTGATTAAGACTCAATTTATCTATAAAAACTGTAATTTAGGACACTCAGCATCTGTCCTAAAGTGCTTTACAGACTCACAGAGAGGAGCTAAAAGGCAACAAAAGTTCAGTGATTTCTTTCCCAGTGCATGATTGGGTTTGTATGGTAAGGAGACCGAATGAAACAAAGATTGACATGAACAAAATTAATAAACAGATTTTAATCTCAAAGAATGGAAGGCATCAGTTCACTTTATAGTAGTTTTATGCTTACATGCATATGTGCAGGACATGATTGCTAGGCAGTGTCTTGCTTTTTGCAGAAGGCACTGAAGGACTACAGGAAGGGTCTCTGGAAAAAAGAGCCAGTTGTGTTTGCAGTGGTATTGCCGTGGAGCCGCTCAGTTCCACCCAAGCTACACACTGAGGGCTCTGTGCCAGATCAGCCCCTGGGGTGACCCACTGGCTTACCTTACAAGAGTCTTTACACCTTTTATGTAACAGAAAGAGAGCTGCATGAACTTGGTCATTTGGATCATCTGGGTAAAATCTCAGGATTGCCTTCCTCAGGTTTTCCTAATTGCAAGTGGTCTCCACACACTGTATTAGACTGTCTACTGTAATCCCTTGGAATGAGTGATTCCTGTGCGGCTGCAAGGGCTTAGAAAACCATCACAACTTTTACATGAAAGATGTAACTCTTGCATAGTTATTTGTCTTCTATACCTGAAGCTTTAAAAAAAACTTAAGAAGTTTTACAGACCATGATCACAGCTGGCAACCAGGACATTTAAGTATAAAAACATGGGTTTATTGAAAGCTAAGAAGTATTACTGTTTTCTTTACCGGAATCTACTTTGAGTAAAACCAAGAGTTTTGTGTGAAATAATTTTGATAGTTATTTTGTTCAGCCTGTAGATAGTAACTCAGCTTCAAACGTTGTTAAACAGAGCCAGCAGGCTTGGTAGTGGGAGACTGTCAGCTGGATTATCTGGGAAACTAAACTTACTTTTTAAATGTTTCATTAAAACCACCTGCTTCACTGCTGCCTTCATAAAACAAAAGACTGGTTTTTAGAGATGCCTGGCTACCAAATCTCTTCTCAGTACTTTTGTATTTAGTAATTATTAAATGTTTCTGTGAGAAAAGGAAGCCCTTTTATCCCATTCACAGATGACATTGTTAGACTGAGCCTTTAATTTAACTTTGCTTATCTTGATCTTACAAGACGTCTAAAGCAGAAACAGGTTTTAAGAAAGGTTGTGCATTCCTGCCTAGGGCTCTTATCATTGGACTCTTCTTCCTTCCCCAGTATTTACACTTCTTTGATTTTAAGCAGGTGAGAATCTGTTCCTGTCACGTATAACGCATCTTTGTAAAAAAGTTCAATAAGATGACATTAAATGAGAAAGAGCTGTTTGGGAATTTATCAGCTAACAAAAAAAAAATCACTCAAAAGTTCCTGTTTGTGAGTACAGAAAGGCTCAGGAGCAATGCTGCTGGGGAAGATTTTCTCAGGCCCAGACAGAAAGGCAAGAGGAGGGTCATTAACAGCCTAGGTTTTGAGTTATTTATTTGAGGTGAAGGCAAGCTTCATTCAAATCCATGTCTGACTACTTCTGTCTAGTCAGGATGAGTCCCTTCACCCTTCGGTGACAGAGTCCATATCCATCTCTTTCACATCCTTCCCTGACAATCTCCATGGGCACCCACCAGCACAGTGCACTCGTGATGGAGGAGCTGATGTGCTCCTGAGCAGCCTTTCTTCCTTCTGCTCTCTGCTGAGCCTCAGAAGGAATGACAGTATATTAAATCCCCATCATTCTCCACTGTGAGTCAGAAGATAGTTCTTCACTCCCTTCACCTCCTGAAATCAGACTTAAGAAGATTACCTTTTTCCTATGTCTACATTGTGAAACATAAACAAAACTGCTTCCACATGACTGTAAAAAAAGTAGGCTCAACTCTGTTGGTTAAAAATGGTTTCAGAATGAAGCATGGAAGAATAGGGTTTTGAATGTTAAATACTGAGGATGTGTGAAAGTTTAGAACTCTGGAGGAAACCTTACAAAATTTTGAAATGCTGTGATAAGTCACTACAGTCTGTTAAATTGTCTAATATTCTCCCAACATTCAAGTGTACTTTTGTATTAAAATTATGGGCTTTCATTTTTATGAATGCTGGTAAACCTCTTTCAGCAGGGCTTCTTCATACCAATATGCCTTTAAATCATAAGTGACAAGTTTCTTTAAAAATATGAGTCAATCTCTGCCCTCTTCTTTGAAATAAATGTGTAATTTTTAGAATCAAATCTGCTACCTGAATTCCAACAGAGCTGCAGGTCATACCTGCAGGGTACATTCTCGTTTTCAGGGATGTTTTTTCATCAGCATTAGCTAAAAGAATCTGTACAAATGGAAGTAAAAATCTAAGCTTAAATATGAGACTGGGTGTAATTGCTACAGTTTTACTCTAAACTTTTAAATATTATGGAATCATAGAATCGCAGAATGGTTTGGGTTGGAAGGGACCTTCAAGATCATTTAGCTCCAACCCCCCTGCCATGGCCAGGGACACCTTCAACTAGACCAGGTTGCTCAAAGCCTCATCCAACCTGGCCTTGAACTCTTCTAGGGATGGGCCATCCACAGCTTCTCTTGGCAACCTGTTCCAGTGCCTCACCACCCTCACAGTAAATAATTTCTTCCTAATATCTAAATTACACCCACTCTCAGTCTAAAGACATTCCCCCTTGTCCTATCACTACATGCTCTTGTGAAAAGTCCCACTCCAGCTTTCTTGTAGACCTCCTTTGTAGACCCTTAGATACTGGAAGGTGCTATAAGGTCTCCCTGGAGCCGTCTTTTCTTCATTTTTGTGGTCCTCCTCTGGACTGGCTGCAACAGGCCCATGTTGTACTTAGGATGAGGCCCCCAGAGTTGAAACAAGCTCTCTTGTTTATGGAAGGATTTTGTCTTAAAATCCAGCCTTCCCTGTAGTGTGAATTGCTTCATGCTACCCATTTGCTCAGTTGTTCCCAGCACAGAAATTTCCAGTTAGTTCCCCTGGTCAAACTGGTTCTTACCAATAATGCTCATAGATCTGATCTGTAACTAACCTGTTATCAGCTACCAGATAATCTGATTTTTGTCACTCAGCGTAAGTGGTTTAAGCCATCCTTTTTGCAAGCGTGCCATCTGGAACAAACATGTCTCCTCCCACTGCAGGCTAGGAATGGGATATTCCTGCTGCCCTTTAGGTGAGAGATCCTCCCTCTGTGACCTTGGATCAAAGTTTGACACCACGTGAATGTGCCTGGCTTGGCTCCATCAACAGACTGTGTTAAGAGGTGGGGAGACCAGCTGATGCTGGGCAGGGGAATGGCCTAGACCCCAGGCGGGGGGAAGATGTGTCACTCATGCTCCCCAGGACCTGAGAATCCAGCTGTGTACATTAGTCACAGCAGAGTCTCTGGGGAATATGGATCTGCCTCCTCTAAGTGTTTTTCCAATACTTCTGTCCCCTCATTTTCTGGAGGCATCTGTAGGAGGTTTTGGCATGGCAGTAAGGTGGCTCTCCTGCAATAATCTGTGGATTGCTTTTTCCACTTTCCCAGTCCATAGTAACCTGAGGATGGCTTTTCCCTTTTCCCAGTCTGGGATTGCTTTTTGCTGTCAGCTTCTCAAACACACCATGGATGAAGGTTAATTTTCCACACAAATTTAAACTGTCACAGCAGTACCATGAAAATGTTCATCCAATTTGGAAAAATTGCCAGTGTACAGGTGCAAAAGATAACCCAAAGTTAAACATTTTTTCTCTGGAGCAGAGAATAGCAACTCTATTTTGCTCTTGGACAGCCAGGGGATTTCAGTCTGTTTATTTTTAACTCTCACTGAAGCCAATCAATGGAAGTTTCATCTGCGGTCATGCTGCCAGTGGGGATAAAATGTAAAGCCGTAAATCTCTCTTCAAAGTGGGATTTAGATCTTTATGTGCTTTATAAAATTGCTTCAATAGATTTTATCTTACATATACTTATCCACAATGGTTAATAAGTTACTTTTTTTTTTAAATGCAGATATATCTTCTCTGTGGACATGACTTCAACTAAGTAGCCTGTAATTAATTGGTCAACACTTTCATTTGCTTTCCCTTTCCCAAAGCAATAGGGGACCTATTTGAGAAGTGCAGAGTTAGATCTTTCATTCCTGCTGCGTGATTTCTCTGAGCAGAGGAAGCATATTCTTTGGTAAAGTTGGAAGAGCCGTTCTTTGTATTGTTGTGTTATTAATTTGGTGATTAATTTGGCTATGGACAGAGGTCATGCCAGTTAAACAGACTGAAGCATGAAATGGATCCCAGAGACAGATAAACCATAGACAAGAGCTCTTATTTCTGATAGGTACTTTGGAACCTGTGGTTTCCAACTGCCGAGCCTGATTTGGGATAGTACATGTCAGAGTAGAAGACAGGTCAGAGAAAATTCTGCTTTAAAGATATTTTCCATAAAAATCCTACAAATTTGTTGATGTCTACCAGGTAGCTGGTCCTGTGTGGCAGTTTGTGTGTGCAACATTGTTACTGGGCCACTAGATCACAAACATCTTTTTGAAGTGAATAGCAACCTGGGAAATACTTTAAAATGAGTTGACATCACAAATGAATATCCCTGATGTGACTCACTCTCTGAGGCCTTTCAGGGCCTCCAACAGAGTCCAGGGAGAGGACCCCATACCTTCCTTATTGGAAACTGTCTGATAAAACCTGCAAGAGGAAAAGCAGGTAAATCAGGACACAGAGAAGAGAAAGAACAATCAGGGTCAAGAAATAAAAGATATAAGTACAACTACCCATTGCAATAAGTAGAGGGGATGGTTCATTAGTAACCACATGCAGTGGTCTACATGAGACCTAGATGTGTGGTTTAGATGCTGGAACTGTTTTTCTTCAGAATTGCACATTGTAAACAAGGCAAGTAACAATACAAGTAATTTATTTAATGAGAGAATCTTCAAAGAGCTCGAGATCCACATGGATGCCACCATTGACATCTCAGTAGTATGCATGTGCCACATGTGCAATTCTTCCTCTTCTGATTCTGAGTTGCAGAAACGTATCATGATGGTCTGCATCTTCCAACAAACAGCTGTTCAGCTGCTCCAGCATTTCATACTCTATTTGCAGTGAAGTCCCATGCCTTGTCAGTTGGCCTTCATATCTTAGTGAAGAGATTGTTCCTTGTTATTTCTTGAGGGTTTTTTAATCTTCCATCTTATCATCTATACTGAGCTCTTTCTTCCACTTTTTCCCTGTTTATGGAAGATGTTTTTTTTAAAATACAGCATTCCCTGTGGTCTGAAGTACTTCATGATGCCTGTTTGTTCTATTGCTTAGTGCTATTGGCTAATCACTCTTCTTGTTATGGGTCTCACCTCTTATTAGGTAGCTGCTGTCAGAAGCCAGATAGACTGTTTGGAATGGGCTATTACCAGTGTCAATTTGGAGCAAATATCCTCTTAAGTTTAAAAATAAGATTTCCAAAGTGTTTTCATTTGTTGTGACAGTCATTAAATTTACCTGTGAGCTGAATTACAAGATCAAAATATACATGTTTATCTATTTTCCTCAGTAGATTGTAAATCTGTATTTATTTGCAGTTCTCATACTGGAATTTTTTTAATACATGACAATTTGTGACATGTTTACAATAAAATTGACAAATCTGTTCTCACTGTTGATAATTAGGTTAAAAAGTAGACAGTAAATGGGGATGTGTAATTTAAATCTTCCAAAATCTTTTTGGATTCACTAATTGGGCATGGTGCAATGTAGGAAAAAAACCAGTGTTTATAACTTTGCAGTGTTTCTTTCTTTAGTGCTTTTTATCCTAATGGGATTGATTCACTACCATCTGACAGCTGCTGCTTTTTGGGCTTCAAAACACAAGTCAAAATCTTCAGTATAATTCCAAGGATACGTATCAGTGCAGCAAAAGTCAATGACAACTTAAATCCCTGTTGCCAAGGTTATATGGGTGTTGAGCTGAGCTGTGTGTGGATTTTCCAGGTCAGGCTCAAGTCACAGTTACACTGTGCAACAGTGGACGGGGGAGGTGAGAATCCACTCAGGCAGATGCTGTTCAAACAGGGAATTGCAGCAGGGTGTGAGAGGCAGAGTCCCAGTAGTAATGAGCCATGCACACAGGCTTTATAGCCATAGAGTTAGGCTATAAAGGGAGGGAGTTAGGCTAGGGAGCCCTGCCCTGCTGCAGAGCTGCTCCTCCAGGCGTGGTCCTGCTGCAGCTCCAGCACTACCTCATCTGGTGTCACCTCATCACATCCCCATGCACAGCACAGCACAACCCTGGCCTTTGCCAAGCAGAGGAGGAACTCCTCACACATCCCAGTCCCTCCCACCCCAAGTCTCTCTGACCAAGCTTTCCCAAGCCCACAAACCATGCAGATGCTGAAGAGCCATCAGCTGGGTGGGTGGGAGCAGTGACAGCTGGTGGTTCAGCGGGTGGCTGTGTTCTCTCAGATCTCTCTCAGAGATTGCCTGGAGGCCATGCCCAGCTCCCTACCAGGGAGGTGCACCCGGCTGCCCGTGTTTGGCAGTGGTCAAGAGGCATGTCTTTCTGTGGTTATTAGTGGTTTCAGTTAACTTACGGACTTTCAGTCTCGTTTCATTTCACTTTAGTGGCTCTGTTAGAGCTGTTGTCCTCTTCCCAAGCATCCCTCAGGACTCTTTGTGGACACAGGACTGTCAGCTGCGGTCTGTTCCAAACTGCACAGCACTTGTGGGTTTAGTCCTGTCTTACGAGCAGTGAGGAAAGCAAGATCTGCTTTAAATTAACTCTGGGACAGACACTCAACTTCAGAAAGAACAAGGCTGAGTGGGTATTCATCTACTAAATTTAGAAGATCTGCAAAAGTTAGTGAGAGTTTCTGGCTGACAGGTGCTTTGCAGTTGTGATTTACTAACAGTGATAGATTTTTTATACAGACAGAAGCCTTTCCAGCAGCATCTGTAATGTAAGCACAGCTGTGATAACCACACTCTTGGGAGATAACCAGTCCTGTTAAACAATTTGGCTCTCCCATGTGATCAATATCCAGGTTTCTGTCTTGTTAACTCTTGAGTGTTACAAGTAACAATTACTATGTAATTGTAAAAGATAAGGTTAGAAAGAGATATAGTTTAGTAATTAAAATGTCCATTGAAAGAGTAATGCTCTCTCAGTTTTCTGCACTCAAGACAGCACATGAACCATTCGTTATAGAGTAGAAGAATGCTTCAGTGTCTTCAGTACTGATGACTTGTAGATGAATATACCTTGAGAAAGCATGTGCTCATCCAGAAAATGCTCATTTTGAAAAAAAAAAAGGAAAAATTGAAAAAATAACTCTGTTCTGCTGTACAAAATCATGATGTACAACTAGAGATGCAGCAGTATGAGGATGACCAAGATGTAGGAAAGATGTCTGTGACCTGGAGAAGGCTGTTGCTCCATGCCTCTGAATGGAGAGTAATTACATGATTATTCTGGATGACTTTTATGAGGTTGCACATGATGAAAAAAGACAATAACTTCCTGAATTCAATTTTCTTCCCACGCTAGGGTAATCACAATCTGTCCCTAAATATTGTTGTATCCTAGAAATATATACATTTATTCATCTATCTGGAGTGCTGAAAACACTGTGCTGCTTCATTACAGAATTTCATAAACTCATGTAAAATTTCCTAAATAGTGTGTTGTAGAGCTGGTGGCTTGGAATAAACAAGCAGTTTTGCCAAAGGAAAACAAGCCATACCAGCTCTAACTTTGCACAGATGACTTTGCAGCATTGAGCCCTGCTTCTTTGCTGAATGGGGTTATAAATTATCTCTGAGCTATTCTGCTTCCAGTTACTCCATCTGTAATCGTTCTAGTGTGGTTTCTAAAGGAAATGCATACATATAAACATGAAAATACTTCCTGTCCACATTGAGAGGAAGATTTCTTGGGATTTATTTGACAGACAACATATAATGAAATCCTTAAACAGTAATTAACTAGCACACTCTGGACAGATTTTTCAAGCAAAAGCATCCAAATGAAACCAGAACAGCATCTGTGTATAAAGCAAAGTCAAATATTTCTTATTTAATATTAAATAAGAGTTGGCTCAGATATGAAGCTTTGGTTTTGGCCACATACCCAGGGCTGTTTTTATCTGGGGACAGGGAGGAAGAAAAAGAAAAAGATGGGAACATGTTTTTAGACATTGCTCTGTTACTTCCTCAGAAACATTTGCTTTGACTGGACTCATTTCACCAGAGCATCCATTTACTTGGTAAACGAGCACCTTTGAAGCAGATACTTATAAGCATTTACTTATATGAATTTCTTTTAAAGGGCCATCCATATAATCTGGAAGATCATCTGACCCAGGTCAGGTGGGTGAAAGTGCCTGCCACTTTCCTGAGCATGAATGTAGGTCAGCCACCTCCCCAGCACCTTTCACATACCTGGTCTTGGAGATCTCTCTTCAGCCTGGACCCAAAATCATCAAGTGGGTTTCTTAGTATGAAGAAAATAAGTGGGGACTGCACTGCAGGAGAGTGAGGATCCTTAGTGAGATGAAAGAGGGCAGAACAAGAGAGAACCTAACAGAGGTCTTTAAAGTCATGACTATTAGAGGAGGTGGTCACTGACTTATCAAAAGAGCTAGGGGACACTCAGTGAAATAGCTACTGGCAGGTTTCATTGCAAACCAAAGGTATTTCTTCATGGAACTCCTAGATGAGCTGTGGGTCTGCTTGCCAGGGGACATTGCAGTGCTAGACATCAGCATGGACTGAAATACAGGCTAGAAAAATCAGTGGAAGAAAAATTCCTATAATGGCCAGTAGCCCAGCAAGTCCTTGACATTTAAATTTCTGACATTTCAGAGAATATTCTGGGCAAGTTGTAACTATATATGCTTTCACTGCTCGCTCTTAGTTTCTTTCATTGTTATGTCTTACACTTCTGTTTCTTTATCATCCATCACTAATTACTGTGATCTGGATGGACCTTGTAACTTATCCAGGAGAGCTGTTCCTACATGCAAGTGCTTAACTGCAGCATTATGAAAGCTAATCCCTACTTCTGTCTCCAGTGCTTGTCTTGTATGCAACATCTGACTGCATCTCACCACAGAATTATTATTATTCCTGTTTCTTCACTACTGGAAAAAAGCTCCCTCTTCTCCTGAAGGCTGTCAGCCTTTTCACACAGTCAGTGTAAAATGTGAATTCTTGTTAAGGGATTAAATAGAAAACTGCATTCTCAGTGGATTTAGTTTTAATACTTCTTGTTTCTCCCACTGTTGCGTGCTGTGTGTGGTTTTGGGCACCACAATGTAAGAAAGATACAAAGCTATTAGAGAGTGTCCAAAGGAGGGCCATGAGCATGGCGAAAGGCCTGGAGGGGAAGCTGTATGAGAAGTGGCTGAGGTCACTTGGTCTGTTCAGCCTGGGGGAGAGAAGACTGAGGGGAGACCTCATAGTGGTCTGCAGCTTGCTCACAAGAGGAGGTGTAGTGGCAGACATTGACCTCTTCTTTCTGGTAACCAGTGGAAATGGCCTGAGGTTGTGTCAGGGGAGGTTTAGGCTGGGTATCTGGAAAAGGTTTTTCACCCAGAGAGTGGTTGGGCACTGGAACAGCTCCCCAGGGAAGTGACCACAGCACCAAGCCTGACAGCTCAAAAAGCGTTTGGACAATGCTCTAAAGCACATGGTGTGACTCTTGGGACTGTACTGTGCAGGGCCTGCAGTTGGACCCTTGTGGGTCCCTTCCAACTCAGGACATTCTATGATTCTGTGAACTCATTATAGAAAAAACACATTTCTTCAGACACTCTTGATAAATGCTACTTCTTTTCTCCCTACACAGAAAAAGATTAAAAACTTTTGAAGGTCGGCCTCTATAAAATCAGTTTATTTAGCAGCTTCCAGTAAATTTTGTACAGGAAATAAAACAAGTGCAACATTAGTAGGCTCATTTCCTTTCAAATAAAATACAAAATTGATGATCTAATCAGTGATATTTACATATAGTCCAGAGCTCATTGTCACACAAAGTACTAAATGAAATAGCTACTGCTTTGTGGCTTGGGTCTCCAAAACAGAGCTTGAACTGAGAAGATCTGGATTTCAGAAATTTTTAAGCAAAAAATATACCTTAATTTTATGTTTTCCTTTGTAATCTCAGACTGCTCAGAAGAAAACCACATTGTCAAACTTGCAAAGAGAGAATTATTCTAAGCCTTTCCTGCCTACAGTGAAGCAATCAGCTTGCTATAGCTGTGTATGCACACAGACATCTTCTGTTTTCCCCAGGTGATCTTCATAACATCTGTGTAGTCAAGAACCCAACAGTACATTTGGGACTATCGTGAACGGCACAGGTGGTCTGGATGGCAGCCTTCCCTCTAGAGCTGTTTGTAGGCTGGCTGCTGCTTCACTGCAGCTGAACATGCTTTAGGTTGCAGTTAATGGCTCCTCAAAGCACCACAGCTGTGGGAGGAAATTCCACTCCTCTTGGCTGAGTGAATGACAGGACAGCAGGGAAGTAAACATGAAATTAGTGAATGTGATTGCATACCATTAAACCCTCTCCAAACCACAGAATGCTGTCAGATTGGTGCAAGTCAGTTGTTGGTCACGGCTGGAATCACTGAGATGAGAGGACTGGTGCAATTAGGCATGTGCAGCTTAAAGCCTCTTCTTTCAGTTCAGTTGTCTCTGAACCTGATGCATCAGCCTTGTGCTATACTGAGGAGAAAATGTACCCTGTGTCAGGAAAGGCATGCGGTGACTGTATTTCAGCACTGTATTCAGCACTGGCTCTGGCATATGCTTCCCATTTGTCTAACACTATTCACCTTGTGGTTACTCTCCCTGCTCTTTTTAATACCCACAGAATACCTGTGGGCCTGAGCCCACTGACACTTTGTATTTGACCTGTATGGAAGAAAAGGCTCCTTTTGCCCTCTCTTCTTTTCCTCCCCCCATATTCACACTGGTCTTCCCTAAGGATTTGGGTGTCTAAAATGTAAAGTTCACTTCTGCAGAAAAATGATGTGCAGTATATACAGAGCTGTGGTGAAGAGCTTGGGATAAACGTTTCCAGGCATAGGCTGAAATTTCTGCAAACATACATTTAGTTTGTAAATATTTCCACAATTTAGCACGTCTCATACAGTCATATGCAAGTGTCATCCAAGAGAGTTTTGACTCTGTCTTGATGCTTCCAACATCTTTTAAGAAGTTTCAAATAATAAGCCTGTTTTACAAATGTGAGATCCTTCCAAGGCAAAGTCAAACAATTTGTCAGAGCTCTGAATGATAGCAACAGGACCAGGATTAAATTGCAGTAGTAATGACTCTAATTCCACACAACTATTTATTGTCACCTGTCCCTGTCACCTCTGTGATGTAACCTGAAGTCCTTCAGCATAAAGCAAGGGTGGTTTTACTGAAAAGCTAAAGTTTGAGAAAACATGGTGAATGCTCACTATAACATCAGTACTTATTACAGACATTTTTAATCTATAGCTTTTTTTGGCATTTAAGTTCTAGAAGGTGTTGGATAGAAGTATATTAGAGTTGTGTTTGTTTCTAGCAAGATTTCAGCAAGGTTTGTTGTCATGGGAACTCACAAATGTTTCATACATCAGCCAAACAGAATGCTGTTCAAACTCAAAGCTGTTGTGTGGCAACTGTACCGTTCCATCCAGTGGACAATACAAATGGCTGTTGGAAAAAGCAATCCAAAGCTCTCTGGAGACACATAGGGATTTCTGTTGAGTTCAGTGAGTTTTTGGTGGGAATGCAGAAATAATCAGTTGATCAAATATTTTAGTTTATTCATATGGAACCGAGGACCTTTTCTCCTTTAGAAAGAGGAGATCTAAGAGCTTGAGTTCAAACAGAAATGACTCCAGCAATATGAGAGAACTTGTAAATATCCTGAGGAAAGAAAATTTTCGCCTGGAAGTTCAAGTAAATGTGGAATCAGCTGCAAAGATATGGAGTGATTATTGAAATTATACAACATGCCTCCCAAAAGAGACAAACAGAGAAACAAACAAAACACTGTTGGGACAAGATTAACTACAAACTGTTTGAATATAAAAGTATTTACCTGTGTTTCTTCTTAGATATATTTCTAAGCAATGCCTTAAAAAACTTATCCTCCAAAAACAGATTAACTAGGATGTAAAAAATATGAAATGACATATGCTTATATTAACTGAATATGTTATAGCCATTGGCAAACTTGTTTGGTAATTATTTCTTTCAGAGAAGGTCATCCTGTATCATGAGCTTTATAATAGAGAGATGCTTATGTAATACAGTTAACCAAACCACTCAGATGACACCAGCTAAGTCAGGAACAGGATTTCTTATGGGTCACTTTTGGATTGCTTCTGCATATTGTACAAGACTGCTTATCACAAAATGCTTAAATGCCATTGGGAGCAAAGCCCAGCACTCAGCACTCCCTGTCCCTGAGTGGGGCTACATAGCCCCAGTTTCTCCTATTTCCTTCCTTCCTTCCTTCCCATTCATACGGCAGATTGAAACTGTGCGTTTGAAGCCTCTTGGTTTGAGACCCCCTAGAGCTCTGATCTCAGAGTCTCTGTGTGATGCTTTTACACCAGACTGCTGTACAAACAGTGAGTGATGTTACCTCTGGCTGCATCCTAAAGGATGGTGTTAAAATGCTACATGGTTCTTAAGTACAATTAATGCAGTTATAGGGTCTGTGAAAGAAGTGAAGAGCTTAGATTCTAGGCATCCTATAGGACTGAACCCTGCAACTATCTGATCTTCCAAACTTGCTTGCTGGTCTACTGATAACAAGCCAGAATGTCTTTACATGGGGATCACTGAGTTCTGGAAAATGGGGGTCCTTCATCATTTTTGTAGTAATTTGTGAGTGACAATCTCAAACACTCTGCAAACTTTAATCCCACAGCATTCAGGCAACTAACATACATTTTTCTCAATTCACAACAAAGAAACAAGGAAATGCAAAAATGTAATGCCTGGGAAGCAAATTGCATTGGTTGTCTGAGTGGATATTCTGCCTTGGGGTACCATGTACCTAAAATATGCATATATATTTTGTACTTTGTGAATTAATTTAGACTATATCCATTCTAATTAGATTCACAGATAAGACTGAGTAGTGAGTTTCTATTTTTCCAGTTTCTGAATTCACCCTTTGGCTTGGTGACTGGCTTCCAATTTATGTCTCTGGAGAGCATAATGTAATGCCTGAATATCTATGCTGGTTTATGTTCAAGGCACTTATCTGCTTCCATTAGCCATGCTGAAATTTAAAATTAACACAAGAAACTACTCCAGAAAACTACTCTGATCCAGATTTTCATCTCAGCTACTTTGGTATAAATTCAGTTATTAAAATTTTAATGAAATTATCTTTTCTTATAAAATGTTGGTCATTTTAACATTAAGCAGTTAAAAGCTGAGATAATTCAGGTTTTATCTTATTTCTCCCTTTTGCCAAAATAGATTTAATTGAGGAAAGATGGAAAAAATATTAAGGGAAAGTAGGCCTGAAACTCTGTTTTTGTAAAAAATAATCTCTTACAGAGGCAGAGTTGCAGGATTTCTAATTATAGGTGGCTGAAGAGTTATTCAAACTGTCATGGAAGCTGAAGGATGATTATTTTGATTTAAAATTGACAGATGATTAAGTAACAGTAACAAAACCACATTGATGGAAAGTAAAATTAATTTGAAGGGCTTTTACTGTATGAATGATGTGAGACACTTGGTGTCCCAACTGCTGCCATGTGTTCAACAACCTGAGTGTTTTCTTCCATTTGTTGTCCATCACATTTATTCACCTTAACCCTTGTTTAATATTCTGTCCATATTTTCTTCATTTAACTCAAGCACTGCTGGGTGAAGGTAGTAATTTTGAACGGTGCTCCTTCTACACTGATTATTTTTTATGACTATTTTGTTCATGTTAGGGAATGAAAGATCAGGATACCTAAATAACAAAACAAAAAAATGTGTGGGCAGTAACCCTGTAAAGTTGTTGTTGGTAGAACTGTTCAAACAAAAAAAAAGAACATTGCCATTAATAAGGTGATACTAAACTTTAAAAACATTTGGCAAATACGCTTCAGCCTTCTAGTGTAAATATTTTTTTGTGAAACTTCTGAACCTTTTTAGCAGCCTCCCCTCTTCATACCCCACATACTTTGAATATTCCTATAGAAATCCATATGCCTTAGGATTTAGCCAGTGACTTCTCCAAAATGGCTCCTGGAGGTATTGTTATGACCTGCCACTGAGGTGGGGTAACTGAGGCTTCTGTTAATAAACCCCTTGGGATGAATTAGAGTGAACTATTACTGAATGACCAATGTAAATATAACACAGACTTATTTTAAAACAATTTAATTGCAGCAGAAAAAAGGTATGTGGCCATTTTGGTTCTTTTCTATAAAAATATAAAAATATCACAAAGAAAATATATAAGGAAAAGAAAGAAAGGGAGGGAGAGAGAGAAATTTTAAGAGCAGGTAGTGGAGAAGAAGGACATAACTACCCATGGATCCAGTGACAAGACTTGGCTGTTGTAATTTTGATGTCTGTGGTGGAAATAATGGTCACAGTTTTGCTCCACTGAGGGTGGGAGCCCAAAAAACAAAAGGTTCATCAGGTTATGTACCTTCAAGTTAGCAGAGGAGCACCCAGATCCCTTCCAGGGAGGGGATTCTTTGAGTCTGATGCAACACTATGGAGCATGCAGAGTTTTCCGATGGAGACTTCCCGAAAATCGTCAGGGAGTGTTTGGAGTCCTTGGTGTTCCTCTGGGGTTATGGCTGCTGTTTGCCCCTGCTTCTGTGCTTGTGCTGTATGTTGTGTGGTCACCACAGAACGGGAAAATTGGCTCCAGCAAGGGACTGCTCTACCTTTGTACAGTGCCACCTTTCCAGGAACGTTCTGTTCCAGCTTGGCCTCTTGAATGTCATTAGTGTTTGAGGCATAGCAGTGCATTATCTCCTTGGACTTCCACAGGTATTCCTGTCTCTTCGCACTTGTTGTTGAACTGTTGGTAAGCAAGAAAGTGTCTTCTAAGGGTCCTTGGGGCCATTGGCCAATATATGAGGTTGGGATCTGCAGAACGAAGGCAAGTGCTTACCTCCTGAGATGTAAAAGCCTCACCAGGAGACAGATTTTGTTTCGTACAGGAGTGAAGGGAATGGAGAAGTTCACTCATGTCAGTCATCCTCCAGGCCAGGAGATGTACTGGACATGACAGCAACCTCAATGATGAAGTAATAATACTGATTTAAACACAGTAGTCTTAGGACACATGGTGAGTCTAAAAGAGGATCAGAACAGAGGAAGAGGTATTGTCCATTATTTATCAGCTCATCTTTATCAGCTGGAAGATGGGTGGCTCTTTGGATTGCGTCTGCTTTCACTTGTCACACTTGATGAAAGAGACTCTGAACCTGAAAGAAATGGACCACAGACTGGGGCTTAGCATTACAAAAGTGCAGTGAGACAGCTACATCTTCACAAAGGGAACTTGATTAATTTTCAGAGTTATCTGTAGATCAGATTTAATTTCTAATTATATTGTGTCATAATAAACTAATGAACATGTTTCAGTATATTTGAGAAACCAGTGGGGTTTTTTTAGTAACATGAGGATTTTACTGTCATTAAACTAGTGATCAGTTCTAGAGGGAATTTAATCTGTAGTGCTTTTCACAGTTAACATGCTTTAGCATTGTGATTTACAGAGGTTACATTGCTGAATATATTCATGATTTTTATCATAATATTTATTTGAAATTCTGTATGTTGTCCCAGTTTCACCAGGTAAGTAGTCATAAGATGCTTGCACCCTTTGAGGGTGCCATAATTTATTAAATGCTTTTCAAATACAAGGGTTTTTAGATTGTGTAGTGCATAAAATACTGCATTTACAAGCTCAAACATACGGTATTAATAAAGAGCAATGCATCTGACAATTTCCTTTTCTAAGTAATGAAACTTTTTTGATTACGGACTGAAGATACCAAGGTAGCCATTCTGTAATCTTAACAAATGTGCACAGATGTACTTGAACACATGGTCATCAATGATGTTTGTAACTCACATGACTATAATGTGAATCACACTTGGAACTATCCCACACAAGTCTGATCCAAAGTCTATTTAAATCTACAGAATGATTCCTACTGATTTTTTATGTTGCGGTTGCGGTCCAAAAGGGAAGGTTATGGATGTTTTTTTGCAGGAGGCAGGTTATCAACTTCCTTAAGAACTGGTGAAATCCTTTCATGGCAAAACTCCCCTTGACTTTATTTAGATCAGGTTTTTCCCTATGTACATTCAAACAATCAGCTTTACACGCTCTTTAATGACCAAGAAGGGATGCTGATAAATCTGGAAATTCCATTGAGAATAATTTATCATCAGCTGCTCAAAGTATCTCAAACAGTGCACTTCAGTGATATTCATACATGTTATTGAAATATTTTAGGAAATGTATGCTCATTATTTATTCAGACATCTGTTTTATCCTCGGTCCCTGCTGGGGTTCACAGACCAACTCCTCCTTTGCTTTTTCACATGTAAGCTAACTGATGTCAGTGCTGGTGCCATTAAAAATCGCATGATGGCTAGCATGCTTGCCTAAAGTAGGTATTTAGTAATACCTATTCCTAATTCCAAGTAGGAATCTTGGTTCAAATATCTCCTTTGCCCTGTGTGGCCTGAACTTGCATCTCCCATGTCCTAGAAAGCTGCCTGGACTCCAGTGAATGGGGATGATATATGATTAAACCTGTCCTAATTTCGTAATTGCTATCAGATGTTGAAGTATTCACTGAAATGCTTCTGGGAGTATAGATCTTCCTTCTCATGGCTGAATACTCCAGAAGCATAAAACTGGAGATTTATTTAGGTATTGGGTAATTTGTTCTCAATTTACTTTCTTTTTCCCCACTCCAAAAGAATTATTAGCTATTCCAGGGAGGGCTCAGAAGGAGAGGTTTTTGGGACTTTTCTCACTCTAGCAGTTTGAGCACTCCTCCAGGACAAAAGGTTTAGCGTTCCTGACAGAGGAGAGCTGCAGAAGAAGCAGCCACTATCACTGCCAAATTGAACAAGGAATTAGAAACCAGCAGTGAATGGCTGAAATCTAGCTGTCACTGGGGTTAATAAGAAATGAGAAGAAATCATATTTTCTTTCATAATGAAAACGGTATACACATTGAAAAGGAGGAACTTCAAGCTAATATTATTTCTTTTCCTAACTATTCTGCTCCTGCTTAATAATTTACTCTTTTTTGGCTTTGGGGTTTGTTTTGGGGTTTTCTTTGTTGATTTGGGGTTTTTTTGTTGTTGTTGGTTTGTTTGTTTTTGGACAAGGCCTTGGGGGTTTTCTTTTCTGTAAATTTTATTATCTGACTTTTTCTTAAAGAATATACACTTTTTTCTGTCCTGCAGGTCCTGTTACCACCATATGATGATCCTGTGAATGGAGCTGCTAAAGATCCACCACCACCTTACGTGTCAGCATAAATGAGAGTGCTGTGTCCCTAGGAAGGATAGCTTTACTTTACAGACATTGAAGCAATAGTTTGATAATTTCACTTCCAGGATATAACCTCTGTGGGTTACACTTTGCTGTTTTGCTGACATATTGAAACCTAAATTCTATGATTAATATTCTGTAGATAGTTTTAATAATTTGCTGCAACTACAGTAGTGTTTCAGAAACCAGTGAACTAGTTTCAGAATTATTCTGGGTAGCGCTAGGGTTACAGTAGTCACTGAATAGCTTTTTTCACCATGTCTGACATGCAGTGCTAGAGAACATAGAACTTTGCATTCGCAATCAGGTTCAGAGTGTAACTTTTTTTTTTATTATTTGTAAAACTTCCAAAGCATTACAAATATGTTTCTCAGATGCCCACATTCAACTTCAGAATACAGACCAAGTCCAAAAAAGTAACATTCCAGTTCATTCCTGTTCTGCAAGAATTTTTGAAGTTGCTATGCTATGAACGATGATGATTGCAAGAAGAATTAGTCTTACGCACTGTTCTCATCAACCTGGCTAATGGGAAACATATTTAATTGGGAAGGATAAGTAAGGGAAATGAGAATAGACAAAGCATTCCATGTGTTACAAGCCAGAACACAGACTCACTTTGTCCCAGCCTGAAACCATTCCAATGCTCAAAAAAAAAAAACCCAAATTCTGATAGCTTTCTTTTCCTGCCTACACACCTTTTTCCTCCACACTAACTTCACAAGTAGTATTTTGAGGTCACAAAATCCCTGCCTTTAAAGTCCCATGATTAGGTGACAAAGCTGTGTCTTTCTCACTCAACATGCAAATGTTTTCCCATCGGAATGTGCCTGTAAATACTGCAATGTTCTGCTGAGTGTAAACTAAATTATGCAGATTCTAAGATACATGTTCTCAACCTGTGTGGAACTTAAGCATGTAACTTCCTTGAGCATCAGCACATATGTTTTGCCTGTTTCTCATATACATCAGTGTCGGGGGGTTAGATTCCTTTTATGACTGAATCAGTTGTACTGAGAATCTTTCTCATGGGGCTCATCCATCCATGAATGCTTGTGTGAGGTATTTATTGCTTCTCCAGAGAAGTGCCTCCTGCACATGTAAATTTTTGTTTTCATTAAGTTTCTACTTTTAACTGAAAAGGAACACAAAAAGGGAATATAATGTGTCTACCTCTCATTGTTTCTCCCTGTGTTGTGTCCTTTGCATTTGGGGCGATTGAACAGGCTGAAGCTAAACGGGTGCCATTGCACAGCACCCCAGGTAAGGAGCAGTGCAGAGCTGAGTTTGGAGGGGCACCAGGAGACACCAAGGTGCCATCTCTCCTGTGGCTGGGCTGGCACATGAGTCCACACCCTTCCTAAGGGGGACACCTCTTCTCACTCTTAGTGCATTGACTCCATTCTGTAGACTGAAGAAATGTGGAATGTTTCCTGCCTTTTTCTGGAAAAGAGCTTTCCAGGGGAACACAGGACCAAAAATTCTTTTCACAGAGATTGCAACTGTGAGCTGTTCTTGCAGAGGCCAGGGAAGGAAAGGACAGACTCTTTCTGCCTGTCTCTTCCGCACCCCTGGCAAAAGGCAGGTCTCCTTCTGCTTCTTGGAATTTTAGTTCACAGTTTATCTACTCTGAGATCAAACTAAGCAATGCATTTAAATGAACCAGTCCTGAAATCCATCCACTGATCTTTGTCACAGTCCTGATTTTTCCTTCTGAATAATGCCATCTACTCTCATTACAGATATCTTTGGAAAATAATCTGAATTTGGGGGTTGTGCTGGCCAGCTGAGCTTCTGAGTTTCATTTTCTTTCATTCTTGACAGATTTGTGAAGGATTTTAAACAGTCATCTGTATGAGAAAATCTGGTTGTAAATACATTGCATCTGTGTATACGAACTTCTCTACAATAAAAGAGTGTTTCCTCAAGACTATGGAAATAATTTTTTATGGTTCCCAAGCACAATGATGTACAAATTCCTGTCACAGTAAAATTTTCTCTGTAGAGGACTAAAAGAGAGTTTTTTAGTTGACTCACCAGTCAGTTTACCAGCTTTCCCATCATACTTTATAAATGGAGAAGAGGACAGTAAATTCCATAATTTATTGCAAAATAAGACCAAAAGATAATTCAAGGTTTAAGTTCGTTGTCCAAACCTGCAGTCATTTTTTCAGGTCTGATGAAGTGTGTAATACAGAACAGGGCTAAACTGAGCTACACTGAAAGCTGGAGCTACTTTTACTCCACACCATAATAGGGATAATGTGCTAATTAACATGAAATTTCTTTAGGCTTTATCTTGTCTTACGAAAGAATCAAGACTTCTTCACCCACCCCATGCATGCATAAATGTGAGTACAGTGTGTCCTGCCAGAACTCCTCTTGGATTTGATCCAATTTGAGTTAAAGAGGGCAGGAAGGTTTTGGTATCAAAACAATGACATCCTTGCACACAGAGTAAATAGCTGGGTAGGAGGTAACAGATAATGTAATATAAGTTCAGTTCTGGTGACATATCAGAGGATCCCTATGAGAGATGAGTTCCACTGCTCCCAAACAAAAATGAGATTCTGTGGGTTACATGAAGAGACATGAACTCCAGCTGAAGGGTTTTTATCCTCAGATGTTGAATTTGTTCTTCATTTCCATGTATAATCCTGGGGAATTTACACCACAGCTTTTCGATAATTAATTTTTAATAGTCATTTGTGATGCAGAAAGCCCATTAAAAAGCTGGCTTCTTAAGTTTCTGTGTTTTGGGAACTGCTTACTCATAACAGTTTTTTCCAATATTCTTTGCATTTTTTTCCTTTCTCACAGATACTAGTGCATCTGGTTACTCAAATACTCTCCTGGTCTTGTATCTGAAACTCTAATATAGCAGCTTTTTATTAATAATTTTTAGCAACTTAGGAATGGAAAGAAAATACTTTCAGGAAATGTTGACATGAAACATCATAAATATAAGGCCAAAACCAGCAAACAGGAATCTAAACTTCGATAGTACCAGAAATATAAATAGACCTTTTACTGAAATCTCTCTTGGGTTTTTTTTTAAACATCTGTTACAAGGCATTGCAGGCTTCACAAATCCTACACATGCTAAGGCACAAATCCAACCTTTCTCATATGTGCCTGATGCTTTTATTCCTGATTGAACTATGCAGCCTTCCTTCGTTCTATACTCACCCATGCATCGTACTGGAGAAAGCAATGAGGAATTTGTAGTGATGACCCAAGAGTGTGGCACTCGTGCTTGTAAGTACATGAAGTTTTCTAAAACAACTACTAACAACCATCATTTTAAGGTGCTAGCCTGTCTGTACTTTGGGAAAACTGCTGGTTGGTAAAAACAATCCAGTCTTGATATGTTAGCAAAGGCCTCATCAAATCGATATACAGCAAGGTAAGATCTTGGCAAGGAGGCAGAGGAAATGATAACTAGTCAACAAGTTCCAAACAAATTCCAAATTCTGTGCTTTCAAATTAGGGCATTCCTCACCACCACCCTGTTGTCTAGGGACACCATGGACAGTTTTAAAAAATTTTGCTAATACTGTGCACACTGGTGCTTGGAATGTGCAAAACGGAATTGGCTACTGCTAAGGGCAGAATGGAAAGAGGAGCAGAACAGGAACAGAACATGGGGACATGGCAACATTCATGTACATCTTTTAAATGGCACAGAGATGGGGTTCATTGTCGCAATATTTGTTGGCTTGTGTGCCCTTTATTTCTCCTCTGCTATGATGGGGAGGAAATATAACTGCTCATGTAACCTGTTATATTATCTGTTAGACAAGCTCTGTTCCAGAAGTCTATTACTGAAGTGGATATACCTTCATCTTACTTGTTGTAATGCAAGGACATCTACAGATTAACATTTTTAAACCTAAAGGAGTATTGGTTAAATGCCTGCCAAACTATATAGTCAGACAGAGGACTCCAAACTGCTTGTCTGGAGCTAACTGATATTCTTAGAGACTTCTTCTTAGATGTTCTCTCCATAGAGGCTGCTCTCCTTAGATGCTGCTTCTCTGGGCCCAGGTTGTATCCTTCCCATTTAGCCATCTCTATTAGCTGTAGAAACTGCAGTCAGATACCACAAAAAAGCATTTCTTGCAAAACTCACTATGGAGATGTTTCAACACTATCTCAGTTCCCAGCTCTGAGAAATCCAAAACAGCAGCTATAGCTGTCTAAAAGGAGGCTTGGCTCTGATAAATCAGGATTAGCATTCTTTCAGAGAAAGACTTTGGTATTTGTAAATGATGTCTCCACACCCATGGGTTTGACCCAGAATGGTTCTGCAATGTGGCCAGTTTTTCAGCTGAATAACTCAGCAGGGTGTGGAATACAGATCTGTGACCTTCTGCCTGCAGCCTGTGTCTACCTCTAGCAGAAGAGGATATTCTAGCAATGGGAGTGAAAGCTTCATTGTCACCCAGCCAGCAGATACAAAGTTATTTCAAGGCAAAAAGGCAGTTCTACAACCATATCCTAGACAATGAGCTACAACAGTAGTTTATTTTAGTGAAGAACCTCAGTGAAATTTAATGCAGTAAATTGCTTTCTTTTTCTTCAGAGAAATTAACTCTATCCTAGCTGAAACCGGGATACAGGTCATTCAAACATTTCAGACAGGAGGGCTTTTAGGAAGTAATGAAATGTTTTTTTTTGTAGCCAGAGCTACTAATTAGTCTGAGTGGAGGACACAGGGTCACTTGGAAAGCTGAATAAACAGCAAGGAGATGAATCAGGCCTGCAGCAGGGCTGGCTACTTGGCTTACATGAGAAGCTTTGCTAGCCAGCAGAGACAAAAGAGCTGTGAAGCTGCTTGAGGGAGGGAGGGAGCTGCAGCACTGCGGAGCCTCTGCAGGCATTTCAGAGGACTTCTGTTTGCTCTTGGAGGTCGACATGACCAGCAATAGCAGGGATGAGCCACATAGAGCTCTTTAGCCCAGAACCTGGCCTCCATTACAATACCTATGTGCGTCCTGTGAATAACTCTAACAGGCTTCTGTTTCATATAAACTTGCCCTAAGTATGCAAATACTTCTGGTTTTGAAGGGCTGGGGTTTTTTAGATTCTTCTTTTTTTCATGTAATATTGAATCTGTTTCCCCCTCCAAAGCTCCCCAATTTGGGACCCTCCTATGACAGCAGAGGCAAGCATGAAATCAGAGGTCCGGCATGGGTAAACTTTTAACATCAAGTCTTCTGATCCCATTCAATGCCAGGATGGGCAAAGGGTTCTTCAAAACACAGATACCATCCTCATGAGATGTGTTCTACTTTATGGATGGCAGATATTTCATCCTTCATTCTGTGCCAGAGGCAAGCACAAAACAGGCGTCCTTTCTCTTATGGAGAAAAGGTGTCTGGATATGCAAGTACTTATATGGGTTTATTTTGTGTATCACCAGTACACCAGTTTAAGATCAACAGATAAAAAATAAATTAGTGGGACACTAGGAGATTGATACTATTTATATGAATGTGGTCATTTTTGGCAGCATCAGATGCACTCACCTGGAGCAGCAAGGGCAATGAAAGTAAAGGAACAAAGGCAAGAGCTGGGAACTAGTTAAAAATATTTCTCTTTTGGGAATTTATAGAAGTCTTCTGCCCATCAAATCATTAGAAAAATGGGATGAGTTTTTTTCTTTCATTGTATTAGAGCAGAGGATGAAATTAGTTTTATCAGTTGAACAGAGCATCTTAAATTTCCCGCTATTGTGTGATCCTGCTGTTTTGTTTCTCATTAAAAAAAAAGCAGCTAAAGAAGTTCAAAAGGCTCTTTAAAAAACAGACTATTTGATCTACTAGTTTGGGGGCTGTTTTGTTAAAAAACCATTGAACTTTGCCTATTTTTAAGGCAAATGTTTTTCTTTTAAATACACAGATATTTAGTCAAGGTGTCTGTGGCCATATGTTCATCTAGAACTGACTGGTCTCTGTTTCAAATGTATATTTTCTTTGTGGTTTTTTATCTTGTGAATTGTCAGCAAAAAAAAAGCCCAAAGCACAACATAATACATTGTTACCTTTGGGTTACTTTTTCCTGTCTGCAATTAAATTTTTCAGCCTGGATAAAAAGTCCTTACATATTGATTTGGATAAATAAGGTTCTAGTAAAGGTAATGTATCATTACACTCAACAGACACTGTAAACACCCAGGGGCCTAGAAAAGTAGCCCACGGTGAAAAAGGGCAGCTCAGAAAAACTCCTTTGTCAACTGTTGCACTCCTATTAGCACCAAGCAACAGAACATACATGGTTCCATAATTGCTACTGTGCAGGTGTAGAGCAGCAACATTTAGATGTGAGCTGCCTTATCTCTTATGAAAAAGGCTGCACCAGCAGCACAGTCCCAGTTTAGCTGGGACCAGTTCATTTTACACAACCAGACTGAGGGTGAGCTACAAAAAGGGGTGTCTAAGAATAGGAGGGAGGTGGATGTTTGAGGAAATACGGCTTTGTCTCAGGGGTTCTAAGACCAGGTAGAGTCACAAGCTGGGAAAGTTTCAAGATGTGATCTGTGATCATATCTGTGATGTCTACATGCACCCAACATACAATGTCTTTTCTGGCCATGAGCTAGGTCCATATTTAGCTCACATTCCTTCTGCTAGTTCCTTCTTCAGTTACAAATTCCCTCAGTGGCAATGCTTTTCTGAAATGCAGACTAATTAGAACTCTTTACATTTCCTTTGCCTATAAAAAGAAAAACAGGCTGGATGAGCACAACCTAATGTTGAGAAACTAATTCTATATTTATCACCTGCTCATGTTTTGAAATATGTGTAATTTTTTGTTGTTGTTGTTTCAAATTTTGGTCTGAAGTCTTTAGTATTATTTGCATCAGAATAGAAGCTGAGATGGGATTTGTACAAATCATGATGGTCTAAGGTATTTATTGTTTTTCAATTTTGTATACCTGTGCTGGGATGGAAACTGTCTCCTCCCCTTGATGTGAATGTGTTTTAAGGTTCATGTCTCCCTCCTTTGTAGTTGCTGCAGCTCTCGCTTATCATCCTGCCTTTGTCTGTGTTGACTGTAATAAAATATTTAGAGTTAGCAAAGTCTTTAGCATTGCATAGACAAACAGAAGCAAGCACCTAGATAAAATTTGTGTTAGTTTCTAATGCAAACAAGAAAAATTGAGATCTTAGTGAAAAGTAGTCTGAAATAAATAATTTAAAATGGTTGATAGTGCAATAAAAAGTCTATGGCTTTTGTCAGTAGGAATTCAGCTTCTTATTTATTGACATGCAAGGTTTCAAATGCTTATAAACAAGATCATAATGTTGTACTATTAAGTGTCTTAATTAGTCTACAGAGAAATCAAACCATAATTTTAAATCATTTAAAATGTTTGTATCTGACAGACTTATGATTGGAAATGTAGAATGTATGTGTAATACTAGGTCATAGGGTTTATAAATCACACTGTAGTGCAATTTATCAAGCAGAGTTTGCAATGCATATACAAATTTAAGTCTATCAATGGAAGCACCAGTCTTAACTGTATAATTAGAAGAGACACCCTTTCCTGGGTCTAGTGCTTACTGAAATGAAACTGTCTCCATTGACTTCTGAAGTGCCAGATCAGCAGGTGTTTGGTATCTTTTAAAAAGAAGAACACAAGTTCCTGCAATTTACAGTATGTTTTTTTGAATTCCTACACTTGAAAGTAAAACTTTACTCATTTTTTCTTTCTCTACTATTCTTCCTAAATAAAGCAAGACTTTTTTTTTTTTGCTGAGATGTCTATTGAGGTTCAAACTACGCTCTGACCAACTATTACTGGTACAGGTTGTCAATTACCTTATGATTTTCCATTTTTGTCACTTAAAAATTAGAATATAGGATCCAGGATTCAAGGCTAAATCTAATCTGCTTTCCTGAAGAAGTAAGTGGATAATTTTCTCTATTTCATCATCCCTCTAAAAAAATCACCCTTTCGCTACATCCACAAATTCTACTTTATATGTGCACTTCACCTTTTTCTTTGCTGTTTTGAACATCTCTTCCTATAGCTAGCTTCCTGCTTGACACTTACATGATTCTAATTTGTACATTGTACATTATATCACCTCTAAAAAGAAATTAAGAGACAGATATTTCGAAAACCCATACTGTCTTCTTTGCAATTAACGAAGTTCTTCATACTGAAATTGTCTTGGACACTCCATTTGACTCTTTAAAATGTTTTGGAAGAAGAAAATCAGAAATCTTGCAACCGGTACCTGAAAAGCAAGCATTTCCCTTATACATGCATTACGTCTTTCCTTAATTTTCCTCAGAACTGTGTGGCAGCTTATGATTACTGTCCAGACTGGATAATGTTTACTGTGAAAAAAAAATGATATATGATATCCTCAGAGGCAGGACTCAATGAAGTTATATACTGCTGATAAAATACATACTGAATTCATCTGCAGACAGCACTCACCTACTTTAGCTAGCTAAAAGATTGTCCTGGGATTGCTACTCTGCCAAGTATATTCACAGGCTTTACTTCTTCTGTAACTTCAAGCATGTGATCAGTAAAATTGCATTTTCAGCATTTCCCTTGGTAATTTAAGCCATGCCATGCTGAAATTAAACTCTCCTTCAGAATCCAAGACAATGTTGTCTTACTCAGTTCTGGGACAAAACCGACATCACACACACAAGAAGCTCAACTTAGATCTTACAGCATGATCCAGAAAGCATGCAAACTTGCTAGCTCTAAATCAGTCTTTGCACAACGAAAAATATTCTAAACATAGTGAGGTCTTTGAATTTTCACGTGTGTCTGGATTTTAAGATCCAGAAAGCAAAATAACAAGGTTCTTCATGAATCTTATGTAATGTCCGTATTGTGCTTAAAATAAGCACCCAAATATCATGTGAACGAAAACTTTGGCAGAATTTAGGCAGTATGGCCCTTGATCTAATGGTGTTCATACAGAACTATATAGGTCAAAGACTAAAAAAAGAAAATGACATCAACATTTAAAATTTGGTGTTTCAGAAGTCCAGCAGCCAAAGGGTGGCCAGTCCAATCAGATCCCTGGGTGCTTTTGTGGTAACATTTGCAGCAGAAATACCTGCCTGATCTGTCAATGCTGTGGCTCCTGGCTTGAGATTTCCTCTGATTTCCTCTTTAGTGACGATATTACTACTTTAAAAAGGAAAGAGACTGTCTTGTAGCACATATCAACAACAGTGTGGTACTTAAACTCATAAGTACATGTTTAAAAGAAAAAGTTAAAACAAAAAGTATAATTAGTGGAAGTTGCCTGGCTCTAGATGTCCCCCAGATGAAGTATGTTCTGTTAAAAGGATATTATGATAATTTCTTAATAGACATTATATATGTATTATATACATTATATGTATTAATATACATTATATATGTGTACATATAGATGTATATTTACAAAAACTTTGGTGTTGATTAAAAGTTGTATACTGGAAGCATCTTTTCTTTTGGCTATGGTACAGCTGTGATGCTGAGCCCCAGTTATAACAGGATATAACAGAGATAACAGGAGGCACCAAACCCAGCACTGAATTTAGATTTAAAAGAGATTACTTCAGGCCTTCAAATAAGGCATATGTTCAGAGGTTTTGGTGGTTTCTCAAAAAAAAATCACAACCTTAAAAAATATTTGACTTCTGAAAGTATGGCCCTGCAACACTTAGGTTTGGGATGATCGCCCCAGTAACTTCATTAAGTTCATATGGAAAAATAAATGTTAATCCTTTTGTTGCCAATCCTATTCTAACATCCAGAAAACAAGGAGTCTGGTTCTTGCTGCCAGGGCTGTGCACAGGACCTCGGGAGCCAAGGAGGGTTGGCAGGTCTGTCCAGCTCTCCATGAGACCTTGTGCTGGTCACCCTGTGCTCACTGTCAGGCACACTTTCAGGACAGATGCTCCAAGCCTCTGTGGAAACTGCAGTTAGCAACAGCCAAGCCACATCTGCCCCTCAGACTGTCCTGCAAAAGACACTAGGAGCCACTTCTGCGTTTTGTGAGAAGTAGATTTCTGCTGGTTTGTGTTGGGTGGGATGTAAGAGCACACAGGGGAACTCAGGTGGGCAAACAGCTGCAGGGAACTTGTGCATGAGCTGGGCACCAGCCTGCTCAGCCTTGTCCCAACTGGTGTCTTTCTCCATATCAGATTCCCCTGGGGCCAAGGCAGGAGGTGAATGCCAAGCTCCACTGGTTGGTGAAAACGTGGTCCACAACACAGAACTGCAGGCACCAAGGCAGCTGTGAAACTGAGTAAGTTGAAGGTTGAGCAACCATTGAATATGCTATGTAGGGATCAGTTTTGCAATTAAAATAGATCTTTTTTGAGCCTTCAATATACCAAAAGATTAAGAATTACTCCAAACTTAATTAATTTAAGTTAATTTCTGCATTAATTAATAAATTGCCTTACAACAGCAGTCCTTTATTACTCAGAAAGTTACAAAGGAGAAAAAAGATCCCTTACAAAATGTTATCAAATACGAAGGATGGAGTTGTAGATAAACCACACTGTTTCTAGTCTGATTTTTCTATCTTCAGGTTTCTATCATTAGGTGTTATTACATTTCTGTTGGCTGCATTGAAGACATCTTTTATTGAAGTTTTGTCCCTTATGTATTTACTTATATGGTGTCCTTAAGTCACCTCCTAAATTTGAGTTATTAAAGGCATTGCATTTCCTGAGTTTTTCACTTGATGGCATATTTTCCAGTTCTCTAATGGTTCTTTCAGTTCTTTGCTATACCACTGCAAAGTTTATTAAACATTCTGCTTGAATTATTCAGAGCTTTAAGGTGTAGCCAAAACAGAACATGTTTTCTTTAATGTTGTGGATAAAGAATTTAAAGCATTATGGAGTAAAAAATTTATCCTTGCAGTTTCTGTTGAAACACACTCACTTAATGAGTATTCTTTGCTCATATACAGCTGAGATTTATCATCTGTTTTGCAATCTATTTCATATGTGCAAAGCTGTCGCTGCAGCATTATAGTTCCCTAGTCGAAATATTGTTATGTCAGTGCCTAAGAAATGTCCAAGAGTACAATATTTACACTCAACCCCATAATGATCCACTTCATAGCCCATTAACAAGAAAGAAAAAAAAGGATATTTTGACAAAATATGTTTCCCTAAGCAGTCCTGTCTTCTATTACCAGCTTTGTGAGTAACGCACTGAATGACAGTATTACGGAAAAATTTAGGTAGAAAGTGACCTAAAAAAAATCCCCAAGGATGGTGTTCAGCATCTCTAAGTTATAGCCTCATATGATGAATCTTCTGTTTTACCAGAAATCAAAAAACCTTTAAGTTAGGAACTCTCCAAAACATGATTTTTTTTAGTAAAATCTCTGGTGGTGCTAGAATTTGCCAATATTTTGGTTCTGCACCAATCACTGTGTTTTAAAAGACTGAAAATGAAGAAAACTTTGAAAAAGAATTTGTAGCGAAAGGACAAAGGATGAAAGTCTTGAAAATACTACTAGATAGTAGTAGATATGATATTGTAAGTATAGAATGCCTTAATTTAACATATACCTAGTAATGTTGGGAAAAAAAACTCCTCAACCCTCCCTGCCCCATAATATCTGAAAAATCCATCCAAATGTAAGATGATGTTTCACAGAAAAAAGCATAAAAGCAAAACTGCAGTAGAAGAAAAGGTATGAGATGTCAAAGAAGATCTCTAGTAATCTTGGTATAGTTTGTAGCTAAGTTAAACCTGGTTAGGTAGGTAGCGAAAGGAAATTTCTAATGCTGACACTGAACCCAACACAAAGGATAAGTTTCATTCACATTAAGATAAATAAACAGTTTTTGCTTCAAAAGACAGACAAATCAATTATCTACTTTCTTATTTGCAAAAATTACAATTAGGAATGCTAGTTAGAAACTAAAAAATTAAAGAACTAGAAGAGAGATGAAATATCATACTATAAAATCACAGAATGACTGAATCATCAAGGTTGGAAGAAACCCCCAAGATAGATATTAGAGAGGATTTATCCACTGACAAACAGGTGCAGGTGCATATAGAAACTGAACACAAAGGTGACCATTAGCCATCAGTGGTACTGAAGCCACTGAAAATGATAATGAAATCCTTGACCACATAAGGAGAAATATTTTGAATAAATTATGTGGAGAGGGCCTGTGTGGCGTATCACGTTTAGTTCTGCCACACACCCTCTCAGAAGCCATATACAGAGCAAGAACTTGCAGAGCAAAACAAGAGTGAAAGCTGAAAAAGAAAATGCTTGCTGTCACTAAATGCCCTAGCTAGGTAAGCCTTGGAGAACAAAATGAGTTGTTTAGGTTAAAAGACAACGCTGATGCTAGGAAACAAATACAAAATGGCCATAAATACATTTAGACTGGAAATTAGTAGGAAGTGTCTAACTACCAGGAAGGTCTGAAACAGCCCTTTAACAGCACGAGGAAAATCAATTCCCTGCTGTTTTACTTAAAGCACCTGCTTACAATATGAAACCTACTTTCTGAAATGTGGTTTTTATATTACATGGTTGTGGTAACTGAAAAGCAGCCTACATCACTGGGAACTTCTTTCAGACTGAGAGCAATCCTTCCAAGCACCAAGAGAAGACAAGAAAGGAAGGAAAGGACTCAGAGCCTCAGGTATCTAGTTAACAATCTTCAAGAAGCTTAACAATTGCCTGATTTTTTTTTTTTTTTTTTTTGCCAGATTTTCAATTCTTTGCAAATCAAAGCATGGCTTGATAGAAGCCTCCAGCTTTTTCTTTCTTTACATCTTCCAGCCTTCCTCTACCCATTGTCTCAAATGTTCACAGACTGAACAATGTCTCTCCCAAATCAAAAAGAAGTCATACAATGGGAGTGGAGGACAGAAGCTCATCATTTGAGAAAGAACAAGCAGCAAAGAGACTGAGACTTTGTAATGTGGGGATTACATAGTACTTCTGGTGTGGTATTAAATAAATAGCAAAGTCAAATAAAGTCAAATAAAAATCCTCCATCTTCTTTGCTGTCTCTTACGAAACAAAGAGATGCTTTGTGCTGACTCACTGCCATCATACCCATTCCTCCAATCTCCCACTGCGATACCTTCCATGTGTTCAACCTGCCAACAGCAGCAGGCGGTGCGGCCTCTGGGAAGAGTGCTAGTGTTGGGATCTCTGAAACTGGAACTAAAGCCACCAGAGTTACTCTGGGCACTCACATGATCTTGTCACCACAACGTTTTCTCCTCCCGACTTTTGTCTTCCTCTGGCAACTTAGCTGAGGCCTCAAGCCACAGCACAGTGAAACAAAAGTACAGTTTCTGTATTTTAAGATGGCAGAGCATTAATTAGGACTGTGACTGGGGCCTCATCCTATGCTACATTACAAGGATGAAAGAGAATGGGTGAATTGTTCTGCACTTGGCTCTGCTGGGTTTGCTATAATGTCTATTAGTGCTCAGCTGCATTTTTTTTTTTCCCTCTTCTCTGGCTACAAGAAACGTTCAGGAGCCAGTGCTCAAAATTAAAGATAAGGTGAATCCATCCTCTTTCAGTTTGAGATTTGCTTCTGTCCCTGACAGGGCTGGCAGGAGGGAGCAGGTCCCACGTCCCTCGGCTCTAGATTATATGCCTTCTTTTAGAGATTAGATTTTGTACACTCACATACCAGACAATTAATTGCACCTTACAAAACTTACACAAAATAGCTCTGCTGATTGCCAGAGTTACTCACTTTCCCAGCAACCCTGAGGGGCACCAGTCTCCTCTGTGGGACTCCTGTGGTACCTGATGTACTGCAGTTGGCATGGCTTGGCGATTTATGTCTTTCCTGTTGGACAGTGACAGTGAACCCGGCTCACTTCTGCCATTTAAATGGCTTTCACTGTTGTTTTTCTTCCAAGAAACAGAAATCACAATTGCTTGGGAACAAAGCAGGAATTCTACTTTTTCTTCTTCATATGTGATACCGTAAGTGTTGATATAAACCCCACACTTAGTTTTTCCACCTAGATGACTGACTGCGCTGCTGCTGTGTCAGCTAAGAAACCACGGTCCCTGCTACTTGGCCAACTTACTTCGTGCTTCCCTCAGCGTTTTCCCCGACGGAGATTCCCACCGGCTCGCCGCGGTGGCAGACACCGCATGAGTCACCAGGGACTGTTTGCCTTGGCCCGCGGGTCCTGCGCTCGGGGAATGGGATTTCCATTCCCCGACGCTTTCCTTGGTCGGTTTCCCTGGAAGGCTGCGCTGGCCCGGCCCGGGGAGCAGGGCTCTGGCCGGGGAAGGATGCGCTGAGCCGCCAGACCGAAACCACACCGCTTTTCTCCAGCGGGCACCCCACGGCCCCCTCCGGGAGAGCCCCCTCGGCCGGAGCAGGCGCTGCCCCTGGGGCTGCAGGAGCTTCCCTCGCCGCCCGCCACAGCGCAGGGACAGCTCTGGCAGGGAGGAACCAGCAGTGGGGCCGA
>VZRF01013041.1:1043135-1130340 GCA_013396875.1 Vireo altiloquus | reverse complement strand
TCAGCCCGAGGGGAGGGTGGCGGCCGGGGGAGCGCGGGGCGCGGGCGGTGCGGATGCGGGGCTGGGCGTGCGGCCCGGCGCGGGGCTGCGCCCACCCACGCTGGAGACGAGGGGAAAAGAGAGTGTCTGTCTGTCCCTCTGTCTGTCTGTGTGCCGGCCCAGAGCAGGTGGGGCCGCGCTGTCCCTCGCTGTAGCACATGCCTGCGTGTCTGTGGCGAGGTGTGACGGGCGCCTTGCCTCCTCCTCCTCTCCGTGCAGCGCCGGAGCAGCCATGGCAGGGCTCTGCCTGGCGTGTGGCGCGGGTCAGGTGTGTTGTCCGCCTGGCTAACACAGGAGGGACGGTGTGTTTATATGGGTGTATGAGGCGGCTGGGGAGTGATGGAGGTGTGTCGTCCTCCTTATAAAGTCTAGAGGAAAAGCCAGGGCGTGTGTCGCCGCACAGGGCAGGGATGGGGTGTCACCGTGTGGATGCACGGGGTGCTGGGTTTGGGCGCTGTGCTGTATCCTTATGCATGTGCCGTCAGCCAGGGTGTGGCCTGGGATGTGTGTGTGTAGCAGATATACAATAGGACGTGAGCGTAGTGCTGTGGCTCTGTGTGGATCTGCTGTGATTTGGGCTTCGGGAATGGTGTGTTTGTGTTGTAGCAGAGATGTGACATTGTGTGCAGGGCCGTGACCTGGCACCGTATGTATGTAGTTGTGTCTGCCTGCTGCTGTCCGGTATTGGCTTGTGCCTGTGTGTATATATAGTGAATATTGGGTGTGGCATAATCTGTGGATATTTTTAAAGGCATGTGTGCCAGGGGTGTGGCAAGGATTATCTGTACTCCTATACGTACATAGCAGATAGAGGGTACGGTATTTTGTGTGTACAGAGCAGCAGTGGCTTGTGTGTGCAAGCATACATAGCTGTGATGTTGTGATGTGTGTGCACAGATGCATTTATAATAGATTTGTGGGTGACTGTGGTGAGCACAAGGTTTGTTTCGCCTGTGTGAAGGGATGGCATGAGATGGATCATATATGCGTGGAGGGTTGCAGCGGAGGAGGAAGAGTGGCTGTGGTTTGCTCTGTGGGGAGAGCATGTGGGGATGTGACACAGTACGTGTGTGCCACGATTGGCGGGGCAGAGATGCATCAGGATGTTTGTGAAAGGAAGATGACAAGGCATGTAAGGGGGAGTGTGTAGGGACAGGCACAGCATGTTTGGAAAGATGATTGGTTTGAGCCCTGTTTTCAATTATGACTTAATTATCTGATGCCTTACTGCTTCACAGCGATAGTTACAATGATAGATGCAGCAAGAAGGCACAGTTGCTGGCCTTTCCCACGTGAGGAAATGCACAGTGTTTTAAGGCAGACAATCACTTGATGTGTATATTTATGTGTGTGTAATGATAGTAGGTTTTCTGTATCAGGTTCTGGGGAGTCGGAGGGAGCACTCAACCTCACAAAGGGAAGAACTATATTCCTGTGGTGTTGCAACTTTTCTTTCTTTGCATGAAGGCTTGTTCTTGTGCTCCCTCTTTCTTCCCCTACACATTGCGTTTTGTTCCTTCCCATTTCTAGGCTGTTTGTTCTGAACCTAAGCAAAG
This sequence comes from Vireo altiloquus, assembly GCA_013396875.1. NCBI lineage: Eukaryota > Metazoa > Chordata > Aves > Passeriformes > Vireonidae > Vireo > Vireo altiloquus. Next base: position 1,128,745 of record VZRF01013041.1, on the reverse strand, counting down.
CAACCTTGAAAAATAAAATGTGAGGTGGAATAAAAATATGGATAGACTGTGTATGATTGCAGTATGCTTCTGTGTAGAATCAGTTTGGATTTGCTTTGCGAAGGTTTTAGGATGTATCTGTTGCTACAAGGAGGAGTAAACCTCAGTGAATGAGGTTGTAGATGGTGTAGCATTGGTGGAGTGATTGTGATGTAACTTAGTGACGTGTCCTGCTTCACATTAATATTCCATCAGAGAAGATGCAGTATCATAAGTGAATTGAATAAAATGGATTTATCTCATGTTCTAAATTTAAGATAGATTACGGACTGAAAAACAACTAACCAAATGTTGATAAACTGCACCAGGGGAGGTTCAGATTGGACATCAGGAAGAATTTCTTCAGTGAGAGGATTGTTAAGCATTGGAGTGGGCTTCTCAGGGAGGTGACAGAGTCGCCATCCCTGGAAGTGTTCAAGAAACTACTGGATGTGGCACTTAGAGCTGTGGTTTAATTGACAATATGGTGATGTTCAGACAGAGGTTGGATTCAGTCTTGGAGATGTTTTTCATTCTTAATGATTCTATTATTCTATAAGTAAATATCTTCCATTTACCAAACTCCAGGCATAGAGGTTTCCTTTGTGGTCCATTTTGGCATTCCCAATGAGATACCTTTAGCAGTCTGAACTCAGCAGATGTAGAATCTGCAAAGCAGCATTGGTGCTGTAACTGCACAGGAGAAATCTCAGAAATTATATGATCTGCTGTGCAGGTTCTTATATTGGGCAGCTTCTTAGTTGCACTTGACAGCTGTTAAGCTGTTACCACCATTTTTGTTATTATTCTAATATTTTTCAGGTATTTTATTCAACCCATACTTATACTTGAATTGCTCTGTCTTGTAGTCCTATTCAAGTTGTTCTTTCCTTCTTAATTCTTCATAGCTTCAAATAATTAATTTTGAGCAATTAACACCAGACCTTTTAGTACAGGAAATATCAATGTTCTTAAAAATCAGAAGGACTATTAGCTTACTGCTTGCTTATTTTGACAACAGACTGGAATATTTAGTCATCCTAGTTAAAATGGGGGATAACATAGGGCTAGCAGATGTGGAAAGTTTAAAATAAAAGTAATCTTTTCAGTGAAGCATGGTAACTATTTTTAGGTAAGTGTAGAAAAGTAGAACTAGTCTTGACACTGTGACTGTATTGATCTGAATCCCAGCAGAAGGCTACACATTGACAGTACTTCAGCTGTTTCGTCATTTGGAAGTCAGAATAACTGCATTAATTTCGTGTCAATTGTTATCAACTGGTAATTCTGGTAGTCTTTCTACTGAACTAGAAATGCACATAAGTGGAATATGCTAAGTAGGACAAAACCAGATGAAATTGTGACACCAAAGAGTTCTCCCTCAAACTGGTTTAGACAATAGCCACAACATTCACTTGCATTTTTTCTAATAATCTTTTTAGGAAGGCGATCCATATTCTCTGTAGATTTCTGCTATCCCTTTTTTTCTGTTTTAACCCCTCCATGTGTTTTAAGACAATGCAAGAACTGTTGAAATTTCTGATCATACTTGACCTGTGTATTTTGGGTGATTGATGTGAATGTGATAGGGCTTGAGCCCAGCTGTTTGCCTGAGCTTTTACAAAATAGCTTTCTCACTTGTGCTTTTAACCCATTCTCATTGTTTGTAAAGCTTCTGAGAAGGAAGATTGTAAACACAGAGTAACTTCTAAATGGTGAAAATCAGATTTGCATTCTTAAAAACTCAGAAAAACATATACAAAAGGCATTAATGGAGTATAATGAGGAACTTAAAATTCGCTACATACTGGTATCTCCTCTGTCAATTCCATTTTTTTCAGGATCAAGAAATTACTTGCATGTCTCTCAGAGTTTTATCTAATTGTTCTTGTGACTGAAGAACAAATAGTTTGTAAAGATCAAACATTTTTCTCAGCCTAATTTTTTAAAAAAAATACTGTACTATAGATGTCTGAAAGTCTGTGTATATAGTGTGATTCTACAAGACTGTGTGAAACCAAATAGATTATTTTTTTGATGAGATTACTTATAATTTGACTTCAGTCCCTGTGAATCATTTTGTGGTGGAAGCTGCCTTAGATTCTATTTCAGTATGTCTCTGTAGATTCTCAAAGTTACTTGAGTGGTCAAACAAAAGTATCTTTCTCAAGTGTTTTGAATTTTGGCTGTTGCAACTTACATTTGAGTATTTGATACTTTAGAAGGGATTTGTTGTTTACCTGGTCAAGGAAAAATAAGTATAGGATCTGTAAGAGGCTTAATTTTTGCTCTCCCTCTTATGCATCTGCCCCCACACTCCTGAACCAAAACAGAACAAAACCCATCCAAACAAAATTACAGAATGACTTTAAATGTTTAAATGGATTAAAATAATTTCTATTGAGTGTTGGGAGGTAATGGAAATAGTTGATGCAAGAGCACCTCAGCTGAAGAAATCAACTACAGCCAATTTCTTGAGGGATTCCCCCTGAGTTTTTATCTTTGCATTGGACAAACCACTGCTGGAGGAGGACTGGAAATTTTCCCTTTTCTGGACTTGTGCATTTATGACTCTTTGGAACTATGAATTCCTGCTGTGTAACCCACAAGAAAGTACTCAAAATTTGGTATCAAGCTGCAGCACTTAAAATATTTGTCATACATCATGTTATACTCTTCTTTTTCTATTCTGTTGTTCTCCAGTGTTCTCCTTGGTAGGCAGAAGGAAACAGTAAATTTCGTTTTCATTGGATTAGATTGCTGTTCAGCTGGTTAACCAGTGTGTTCTGTACGTTTAAATCAAGAGGACAAGGACATCATCCAATCTGCATAAATGTGATACTCTGCCAGTGTGTCAAGTTTGTCTGTCTTCAGAGGTTGAAATTGAGGTCAGAGCTTCACAGAGAAAAGGCATTTCCATATCATAGCTTGATGTTACGTAGTAGCTATATAAATATTAAGAGGCAAAATGTCTAAGTGTGCTTGTAGATTATAGACTATTTTCAGAAGTACTTCTGGACAAAAGTATCAGGATCATTTTATTTCTGCAGAAATTCAAGAAATGTACATTTTGGCAAATACTGAATGTCTGGTTTCTCTTCTAAATCTCAACCTATTACCTTTCTTGGAAGAGTTTGAAAAAGATGTTTTGGAAATGCTACTATGATGCTATTTCCTTTGAAGTCAAGTGTAATTACTGCTTGTAACCATGAAGAGGTATCTAATTTTGTCTCTTATAATTGAAAGCTTTTATTAACAATGCATTACATATATGGCAGCTTTTATTAATTATGCACTACATATATGGCATGTGTAGCCACAATTCAGATTTTTTTCTTTTTTTTTCCAGTTCGTTTTCTAGGGAGATTTGCTTTGCAGAGATTTGCCCTTCATAGTGAAGATTTCATGCTCAGTACTAGGAAGAACCTCAGTTCTGACATAGTGTTTATGAGGCAGATCAAGCACCGCTTTGAAATGGCTTTGTAGAAACTATAGAGCCATTCCTGTAATAAGCCATACCTTTTATGTCTCAAATGTGTTTTTGAAGAGCAGTTATGGAGGGAGAGTATTACTATTCAAAATTTCTGTTTCACAGGTGCTTAGAACAAGGGTTCTGACTGCTTCAACCATGCAGTCAGTATTTAAACTGTAATTTCATTTACAGCTTGAGCTAAGTGCAATAAGAAGAATTGCCTTTCTGGATATGAGATTGCGTGACTGGAGGGAGGACTCTGTCAGTTCAAATTAGAATGGTGCAAACTCTTGGGGAAATGGACCTGCAGAAGAATCTCCGTGTGAACACTCCAGGAGGATTTCAGGTCTCTGTTGTCGTGCCATCAGCCTGTTAGTGTGTGTGCTGATATTGAAGACTGGGAATAAAACTTAGCCATATGTATGTCAGCAAAAACAGCTATATGCAGAAGTGGGGATTCAGAGGAGTTTTGAAAGGTGTTCTCCTAAGGGCTCTGATGAATCTGTGATGTGGATTAAATTTGGGTGGCTGAGACTAAACGGCCATCACTAAACAAATACTGCTACATTGAAGTGAATGGACACTAACTTTTGTCTTGGATTGATTTTTTTCAGAAACACATCATGTTCTGAATGCCTTTGAGAACGTATATTTATAGCTTGATTCTGCAAAACTGCGTGACACCAGCTGGATTATTTTTGTGATTACACAGTTTGTAATTTGAGCACACAGTCCTTGTGAATGTTGTGATGGAAACTACCTTAGAATCTTCTCTAGTATTTCTGTTTAGTCTCAAAGTTACTTGACTGGTCAAAGAAAAGGACTTTTCTCAGGTGTTTTGAACTTAGACTTTTGCAAATTCCATTTGAGACTCTGCTCGATGCTTAAGGAGGGATTTTTCATTTACCTGGTCAAGAAATACAGAATCTGTATGATGCTTAATCAGCCTTGTGAGGGGCTACTTTGTACCCTTGTGACGGGTTACAGGCAGCAACTGCTTCATCCATCCAATTTTAATGTTCTGACATTCTCCCATTAATTAATGGGTCTGTTACTTTGAGAGCTCATAAAAATGATGGTATGGGTTTCCCCATATTCCACTTTAAAGTACTTTATAGACTGGACTGCTAATTGAATGCTTTATTTTAATTTATTTCTTTTAGGAGTGATGTCTTAATGCATCATCATGTACTGTTTGGAAAGGTATAATCTTAAAAGACGAGTAATGGATAATTATCTGAAAAAGGAAATGTTCAGCCATTTTTTTTTTTAAGAGAAAGCAAATTGAAGGAAAGATTTACCAATCAGTATATGACTAACAGATTATGAGGATAAAACTTCGTCAAACCTGTTTTTTCAGCTGTCTTTCTGCATATGTTTAAAGAATATATGGGGATACAATTAACAGCTTTTTCCAAATTTCTTAGTGTTTAAATGGCAGTTGTTGGATTTTTATTTTTTTTTCCTTTCCTGATCTGAACCAGTCTCTAGTCTTGGAAGATTAGGTAAGGAATAGTTTATTTTTCTATGTGGTTCAGGTTAGTTTTGCCATCTCTGGTAGTGGTTAGAACAACCTACCTTGAAAGGCAAATGTGAGCTGGGTGCAACTGAACGAAAGGTTAGTCTTCCACATAGCTCCTATCTCAGAGTAATGTGGGAAAAGCAGAGCTTGCAAGCCTTTTTTGCCAATAATAGTGTAATGTCTCTTTCTTTTAGTGAGGTTTTGGATTGAACGTGTTTTCTGCCCTGCTGGCTACCAAACACCAGTTACATGATAGCGAGTATTGATAAAATGTTGTCTTTCAACTAAATTTTAGGCCTGCAAGTAATTAGGTCAATCACTAATTCTGCAAACTATTGGATTTCCCCTTTTTAACCTACTGGATTAGGAACTATCACACTGGAGTCAGAGGGTTTCTGGCTCTTTGGTGATGTAGTGGGAGACAAGGCTGACTTACCTTGGAGTATGTGCATCTCAGCTAACAGGTCCTGTTAACCTGATAGACCTTAATACCCTGGCTGCTTACAGGAATGAAGCTGTACTCTTTAAAAGGCTCAGCTGGTGATTTCCAAATATGTTGTTGGCAACAGGTCAGTGCCCTTCTGAAAAACACAAGGAAGGGGTGACGTGAGATGTTTGAGCAACTGAAGATGGGCTGGTGTGCTCAAGGCAGTAGGAAAGGCAATCTCCAAGCACCTCCTGCTCTGCACTGGGAGGCACTTGAGCTGGAACAACCAGAGGCCTTGAGGTAGAGTAGTGCAGCTGCGGACATCAGCTCTGAAGTTCACAAATGACCTTGATCAGTCACTCAGTAAGAACAGGGCCTTGCAGAGCCAGGCTGATGCCCTCCAGTAAAATGTGAATGATGTAGTATGAATATCAGTGCTGGCAAAACAAGAAAGATGGCTCTTCTGGAAGAGAATCAAGCAGCAAAGTGGGCACTGTGGCCAGCTGCTTCTGCCTGGAAGGTTTTATTATGTTGGACAGCACTTATTCTGGGGAAATTTTAAAAGTGTTATGGCCTTTATAAGCAGCCTTAGGTCATTGGAAGGCATTAAGGAAAAACAGAGGTGCATTTGTTCTTCTCTGAAGGTGAGCCTTAACTCTTTAAGATGACCAGCACCATAAGAACAGAAGTATTTGATAAGAGATGTTGCTTTTGTTCAGTCAGTTTGTCCTCACAGTGTTAGAAGAGAAAATACCCTGAGGAAAGACTGGTGCAAAAGATAAAGGGGGTATCTGGCAGCAAACAGGAAGCTATAAGGCTACTGAAGACCATGTCCTGGTCTCTAGTAGTGTGTGTCCAAAGAGAAGAAAAGGTTAGCAACCACAGCAGACCAGGAAGGCTGGATTTTAAAATGCACAAAGCAAAGCCTGAGCCAGACCGGGGTGAACAGCTGTAGCATAGGAATGAGAGCCTGGAGGGCAGACAGTGTCTGTGTGTTGAAATAAAACATTTTGCCAGTCTCTCTCTGCTATAGAGAAGCTTGGTTCAAGGTGGGATTGCATTTCAAGGTTTGCTTTGGTGTACCATAATTTTTATTGATTATACAGAGAGCTTTACCATGGGTTCTAATTTAGCAGCAGTCCTGTGCCATCAGCTGTTGTGTCTTCGATGTCACTTATTTCAGTTCTCTTGGCAATGTATATCCTGTCTAACGCTCTTTTTGTTGCCTGGATACGACTACATTTTGCCACTTGCATGGTATTAAATGATTCTGCCTGTCTGATGCATTGATTGTACACTTCTGGAGGAAACCCTAGCTAGCAGCAATTGTTTGAGCATTAGAGAATTTTATGCATTTATACTTGAGTGTAATATGGGATAATCTGAAATTTATGGTAAAGGAAGGTTATTTATCTCTTCTTCCTCCTCCATTTTTGTGATGTATTTAAATAGAGAGCTTTTTAGGATGCTATTCATTACTTGAGTTTGCTTGTGAGCTCCTCTGGCTAGCAAAGCCAATTTGGTGGCTTTCCTACCCCTACAGCACCAGGGTCTTTCAGTAGCACAGTAAAAGGAAAATTGCACGGGCAACAATTAGATGTCTCAGCTGAGGAGGAGAAATATGCAACAAGCTGCTAGGTTTTGTGTTTGGCAACAAAAACCTGCACATCAAGGTACTGAATAAAAAAATTTTTAAAAATTTGGTTTTACCATGTCTATTACTGCATGAATAATACTTAATAAAAATTGTTCTTGCCAGCGAAAACCTGAAAGACTTGATGCTTTATGCATATAGCTGTATTTACAATTTAAGTAGGATGTGTGCTCTGTCAACCATAGAAGGGAAGGAAGTATATGGATTTAATTCCAACCTTCTGTCTCCTTTCGTGAAAATGACCCAATGTTTTTTTTTCCCTGAACTGATAAATACTTCAGCCTTGTTTGCAGTATATATGCCATTAGCCGATGATCTTTAGAGTCTTTCACACTTCATCTTCCCCAAACCTACATTTGCCCATAATTCCCTTAGCATGCTACTAAGCAAGGCTATTTTTGAGAGTCTGGGTTTTTAATAACTTTTGATTTGAAAAGTTGACAAGTTTAAAATTCTTATCTACTCTGATTTCAGTGGAAATTAGATACATAAATATCTCTGTGGAACTGAGCCATAATGGATGAGCTGCTAGCAAAACTGTTTCATCTGTTAAGAAAATAGTCCTCTTCAAGAGAGGACTGAATGACAACTGAAATTGCATTGTTAAAAAAAATATAAGTACTATTACCAAAATTAGTAGTATAGCCTTATTTTGATCTTGAAATAACTCTATCAGAAAAGATTTTTTCATCTCATTAATTCTGGTGAAAACAGGAGACATTTATCACTAGCTGTTAGAACAGAAGAGATAAATGTGCTGCTTTCATTGGTGGCAGGCTAACTGTGATATACCAAGAAGTTAGGTTCTGGGACTAGTGGCAATTAGTATGTTTAATAATATGGAAAGAGAAGTAAAATGGGGAGATTATCCTTTTTGAGTTTCACAGATTTACACAATGGATGCTTTATTTATATAATAAAGAGATTTTTTAGAAGTATAGTTGCTAAAGAAATTTAATGTAAGGAAGTATCAGGTAATTTTTGAAGAAAATGCTCCCTTTTTAGCTCATTAAGTACAGTGAAGATACTACCAAGAGAGGTCAGTTAAGGAATGTAAGAAATGGCTCAAGATTCACATAGTAAGCAATTACAGTTTTCTCTTGTGGATTTTGTCTTGTGTTATTTCTTCTCACAATTCTTTTAAGAATATAGAGATCTTCTGTGTCTCTTCTTGTGTTTACAGGAAATTTAAAACTGGTTTTAGAATAACATTTATTACATATGTTCAATCTCATCCTTTTTCCATGTGCACAGATTTGTCTATTGTATTTGGAGATTTTATACAGTTAAAACCATACTTTTGTAGGGTTTGAGATACCCTATCATTAATGCAGTCAAACTTGCTACCAAATACAAAAGCAAAGACAGCAGAAATATTCTTTCTACATTCAGGGTATTCTTAATTGTTATTTTGGATTATTGTGTATTCTGAGGGCATGTCATTGTCAGCACGATCTGTAAGTGAAGAAAAAAAATCATATTTGACAAGAATACTAGAATATTTTTTACAGTGATTGAACACTTCCTTGACTGAATGTTTTTGGTGGATTTTTTATTTAATAAATAGAAACAGAAAACTAGAGGTTATGTAATAAAAACTAAGTAAAAAATAAAAAGAACAGTACAGCAATGTACTAGGGTTTTTGCTTCATTAATGGAAGTTTCAACTGTTCAGGAACTGTTCAAACAATGAATGTATTGTCCTGTTTGCACCTTCTGTCTTTTCTCTCTGCTTGCATGTATTCCAAATTGTGTTACGAATGTTTGTCTAGGAAATTACTACCCCAGTTTTCCCATGTCTGTTCTTTATTTGGGGGAAAACTTATTGAGGAGCCTTTAAAGCAGCCCCTTTCTTCTGAGATGCAAATTCAATATGGCTCTAGAGGCTAATAAACTTTCACAGATTAAAAGAGTACTAAAAAGAGACACTTGCCTTTTTCTACATGTGCTTATCCCATAATAATAATATACTATATGAGAACTGCTGCTAATGCGTACAATAATGCACAGAAGTTACTGTTTGAGGGAAAACAGCTTTGAATGTGTTTGTGACCTCATCTGTGGCTGATGCAGCAGGTGTGGTATTTCGTGTGGCTTCTAATAGTATTTGACTGTGATTCCTTAATGAACCATATTGGTCAGATATGCTGTCATGTATTCAAAACAATTTGTCCATCCAACTTTAACTTTAGAACTATCTTACATGAACATAAAGATTATAAGCCTTTTTCCTAAGAGTTGCTGGTTTGGTTGTAGATTTAGCTTTTCAGCTCTGTCTCAGTAGGAGAATACTTACTACTGTACTACTATGATTTTTAGTGATTTCACTTTTGTTGATGAGTGGTTGGAAATACTATTTAATACAAAGAGCTGTAATGCATGCTCAAGACTTTAGAGTAAGTTGCCTCATACCTTACTAACTCAAATCCTGTGTTATCCTCACAAAGTGAGCATATATTTATACATATCTCTCTCTCTCTCTCTATATATCTCCATGTTACTGTATACTTGAGAATCTGTGGTGTAAAGAGAAAAAATGATAGATTTTTTTTATATAGGCAAAGTGATAGCAGACATGTAAACTAGTAGCAGTCTGTAAAGTAGCTTTATTTTAAAATATATGCCTGTGTGCATCTGCTAGATGATGTAACTTTGGAGGAATTATCTGCAGCCATAGAATAATTTAAGTTAAAAGAGGACTTCTAGTTCCGTGATACTGAATTAATGAGAATTATTATTAATGAACTTGAATTAAGGAGATCTAAGTCCACAAACCTTGTGTGCTCTCACAGAGGTGACTTATGTTTCTAATCTGCAATACACAGGAATATTTCCTTATTTGGCTCTTTAGTGATCCTAACTTCTATGAGGATGGCACATATGTCCCTTTTTTCTGAATGAGTTCTGCAGTAAACACAATTGACATATTGACTGTTGTTTAAAAAATATCCTGATATATGCTATTGCTTTCAGGCTACAAGCTGCAAACTTTGAGCAGCATGTAATATAAAAATGGCACACATTTGGATAATTCCTAAACCTGTGAGTTGTCAAAGTCAGAAGCAGTCAACCAGTTCTAAAAATGTTGATGTACATGGTGTATTTTGGCCTAAAGGCTGAAAATATCAGCATCAATGGGTATTGGATGTAAAACAGCAAGAGCAAAGCTGCACCTATGGTCAGTCATGTGGAACCACTTAAAGCCAATGTCTCTCTTCTGAAGGAGCTAGAATTGTCCCATTGAAATAGTATTCATAGTTGTTTATTCGTAGTTGTTGAACTAATATTCATAGTTGTTTTATGTTTTGAATATCTCTAGTCCCTAGTCTGTGAATAAATGTGCTGCTCCAGTTGCCAGAAAAGGAAGCTTGATTAAACTTGTCAGACCTATTGAAAGTTGACAGCTTTATTTTCCTTAGATGTGGGGATAGCCGTGCACAGAGGTAGTGGGAGAAGAAATCTGTGTCAAAATTGAAATGGTAGCTTGCAGTTAAACTTGAAATCAGTCTAGGATGTACCGGAAGAGATAAAAGGTTCTTGGCAGCAGCCAGGAGGTTCAAGTTTTCAAATCTTATGGTATTTTATGTTTTCAAAATTCCCAAATATGTATTTTTTGCTGTCTCCCTTCTTTTGTGAAGACAGAGCCAAGCTTATATTTGACTTCTTTTCATTCTTTGCTTTTATGGACCTTTATTCAGAACCACATTCCTTTTTTCTTTTTTTGTTTTCTTTTTAACCAAGAAGCAAAGCAAATAGTTTCCAAGTATTCAATGTGTGTGGATGGTAGGATGAACAAAGGGTGATATCCTGATGTCAGTAACTGCTTAATGAAGGGAGAAGACTTCTTCCAGTTATTTTCATGTTTTGTGTGATTTTCATACTTAGCTTTTAGCATTCAGAAAACTCATCTCTTTTGGATCCTTCTTCCTAGTTTTTTTTTTTTTTGGTGGTATTATGGACAGCAAATGGACTTTCTCTTTATGCAGGAAATGATTGCTTGTGACTTTGACATCTTCCAGTCTTTGCCATGGTTCCTTAAATTCTAATGCATCTTCTGTTTTGTTTATTGCTGTGTTCCTTGGTAAAATTTCTCAAAGTTAAATATTTAGATTAAGTTGTAAATCTGGTCAACATCTTTGTTTTAGTCTTTCTATTTAGCTGTTGACTGTATAACCTTAGTATTGCCTGCTTTTTTCCTTGGGCATTTCCTTTTAGTCTCTTTTTTTTTTTGTTTTTCCTTAGGATATGTATCAATAATATGAAGTTTGGATGAGAGGTATTTTCAGTTTTTCTTGTAGCATTTCTTGACATGCTTACTTTGCTTATATAGCATTGCTGCCTTAACTGTGGCTCTAAATTCATTAAATGTGTAGATAGCTATATTTTATCCATGTTCATATACCTGGGCCAAACTATTTGCACTGTAGACAGTGAAAAGAGGGACCTGAATAATTGGAAATGTCCAGTTTGTTTTCTGTAATGGGACAATTGTAGGACTGTGCAGCCAGTGTTTGTATGTGCCTTGCTATTGCTTGAAGTTTCACTACTGCTTAAAATACTTCTTTGTGGAGTGTGAGTGTGCTTGTTTCATGGTTATTAACTTGCTCCACATTTTTTTTGTGGTTAAATCTTAGCACTAGGGAAGAGCAGGTGTATGTGGAGGTGTGGCTTTATTTTCTATATTGAAATAATTTTATAGTATTGACAACTAACATGTTGAAAACTTGTTTTTAACGGTAATTTAAGAGAATTAAGCACTTTCAGTAGAAGGTGACTAGCCTCTTTAAAAGATGTTTTTCTTGTTGGTTTTTAAAATAGTGTTTTTTCTTTCTGTTTTTAGGTTTTCTCAAATAATGATGAAGCCCTTATTAACAAAAAACTACCCAAAGAACTTCTGTTAAGGTAACTCTACATAACATTTTAAGGAGTAAAATCCTGAGGATTGTATGTTGCTTACGTGTCTTACAGGTTGTCTTTTTTTCTTAAATCCTCTTGAAATAAATAATAACACATCTGATTTAGTTCTTGGAATTCTTGAGGTTGTTGCCCTGATTTGTTTTAATGCATTCAAATTATACTGCATCATGGAATATGCCATTCAATTGTGATTTTTGACTTGCATGTTGGAAAAAGAAGTGAAATAAATTGTCCAAAAAGCTTTGGTGTACCAAGTAGTCAGCTCTTCTATGCTGCACAGTCTTTTATATCTGTCTGAAGAGCCTAATTCTCTAATGTAGTTCACACTCTTTGTGCTGTGAACTTTATTCTAACAAAATAAAATACAAATTCAATGTCAGAACTTCCAAAAATGTCACTTCAGTGAAAAGCTGTATCTATTACCTTTACTGGCAGTCTGAGTTATATAAGGTAGAACCAACAGAGGGATCTTTCTTATTGTGGTCATTGGTTTACTCATGAATTTTATCAGCTTGCTTGTATGTGAGTAGAACATCTTTGCAAAAGTTACCTTGAACACCAAGATCCGTAAGTTCAGGCCATGACTGATGGATGTCTTCACGCTCTCGTATGGTTGAAAGTTGATTTCAAGCAAAGTATAAACCAGCTGCCTAGTGTGGAGCTATTGCTTGGTTTGGTGTGGCCATTTCAGAGCTGGAACTGAACCAGGTCATCAACATCTTCTGTACCTACACAGAGATTTTGTTACTTAGGACTCCTTAAGGTGAAAGAAAAAAAGAAAAAAAAAATCTTAGCTTGTGATGATGCAATTACAGTTTTTACTGGTGGTGTTATTAAAATTGAGCTGATGATTTTTTCTTGATATACTGAAGAGATATTTGGGTCAGCTTGCATGTATGTTGCTGCTTCCAGTCTGATTTGAAGTGGAAGAATGTCTCAATGGTACTTTGCATCTTGTACTTTACTTGCAAAGAAAATACTCCTAAAAACATTGTGACTATCATAATGCTCTCTCAAAAAGCAGGCTGTTGGAAGGAATTGAATTTTAAAAGGCTTTTAATTTTTGTTGTGAAGCATTCCATATGGTGGCAGACTGTAAATTAGACTCTTAGAACTCTTTAGAAAATGTGATTAAAAGAGACACATCTCTGAATGATGCCCTGAACAGAAATTCTCATACCTTTGCTTTGTTGCACTCAATGCCACACATAAACCACGAGATAAAAGTCAATGTACGATGTCGCCTCCTAGCTAAAAATCATGATCTGCAAGTACTTCTTTCCTAGTATTAGGACTCCCAGTATTTGTGGAAAGGAGTGTCATTTTCACTGTTATAGATGCTAAGTATCTGATTTATGTACTTGAACATTGAATTTGTTGATATGGTTTAGGTAATAAAAAGTATCATGCACTGAGATAGTAAGGACATCTTCTTTTGGAGCATCTTTTTTGCAAGAGAGGCTGAGGGAGTTGGGCCTGTTCAGCCTCAAGAGGAGATGACTGAGAGGAGCCCTCATCAATGTTTAGCTATATCTGAAAGGAGGGTGCCAAGAGGATGGAGCCAGGTGCTTCTCAGTGGTGCCAAACAATAGGACAAGATGCAATGGGCATAAACTGGAGCACAGGAAATTCCACTTCTTTACTTTGAGGGTGACCAAGCACTGGAACAGATTGCCCAGAGAGGCTGTGGGGTCTCTCTCGCTGGAGGTATTCAGGAACCATCTGGATGCACTTCTGTGCCATGTGCTCTAGGATGACCCTGCTTGAGCAGGGAGGTTGGACCAGATGACCCACTGTGGTCCCTTCCAACCTGACCCATTCTGTGATTCTCTGATTTTAAAGAATTCAGCAGGAAAAAACCCACAAACAAACAGATCTAAGTAATTAGACTCTACCAGTGGCTTAGCTGTTTGTTCTTATATTCAAGATAGCTTCTTACAAGGCAACTTGAAGGATGCGTAGGCTTATCTTGGATTTCACCAACTGAGGAAGTGGTGTAGCTAATACCTGCCACTGCACTGTTGCAGCAGTGTCTAATTCTTGTCTTTTGCATGGTTGAAAGGGTTAGTGGGGCTGAAACAGCAACATAAAATATCCCAGGCCAAGCATACCCGGAAATGATTCAGCCAACCATCTATTTTTTGTGCATGTATGTCCTTTTTGCAATTGCACAGTTATTTACCAAAGTGGTGTTGCAGATGTAGCTAGAAGAGTTGATGATATGAGAAACTGAACTGGGACTGTCAGCTTTCTCAATAAAGAACATGATGATCTCATGCTGAATGCTGGGACTGAGTCTGCTCTGCCAGAGAGAAATAAAGCAAATATTTCATTACAACTCACAAGATTGTGCTGATCACCAAGGTTTTGAAATGGAGTGGAAGGGAATGGGTGGGAGAGGTGCTCTGTAAAACTCCATTTAAAATTGTACTGCTGCAGTGACAAACTCACAAGGTCAATGGCAAAACATGTTAGAGAGTGGGACATGCGTCTGAGTTCTCATCCCTGCAGAGTGTAGATACCTAAGGAAGTTTCAGGGCACAGACCTGCCTTTCTAAAAGTTTATCAGTGGGGAATTTGTTTTATAAGCCTGCACGTAAAGGCTTTTGTAAGACTGAGTCTGGATGTCTTTCCACTCCTGAAACAGTATGTGCTAGCATTGCAACATATTTTAAAATTGTCTTGCCCTATGGTTATGACAGGAGAGCTTAAATATTGCTGTGCTGAGTGTAATTAATATTCTAATTATTTTTCCTTTGTTTGCTATGCAGTCTACCTTTTAATTAGAAGGAGAGTAAACCAGTTGGAGTGGAAACATTTTGCTCACAGAGCTGGAACTGAATAGTAAATTCCACTGAAAGTGTCATCAGATGCACTTAGTTTGCTGTTTGCTTGTATCAGATATGTATGAAAACTGTTATAAAGCACTACAGTCCTCTTTTTAAAAAAAAACCCTATTGGACTTGTGGAAAAAAGGTGATTAATAGCTTGTTACAAATACCTGGAAATTAAATGTAAGCACAGTTTCTTCTGTTGCCAGAATTGGTCTTGTTCTCATTTGCATCAAATATTTAAATTTATGTAATCTGGCTATAACAAGCAATCAATCCAATTTTTTCCTCTAAAATTGAAAAAATTTTACCTGATGGTAGACTTACAAAATAAAACCACTTTGAAATTTATTCATAGAATAGTGTTGCTGTGCTTACATACTCTAAAGTTGAACAAAATAAGCCCTTGGTCTTTTACTGCAGTTCATCATCATCATCATTATTAATATTATGATTGCAATTATTATTACTATTACTAATGTAACAACAAGAATTGTACTGAGAGGTTTTCACGCCAGTGTCATGTCTGTTGCACATTTTCTGTGGAGTATCTTATATGCTTGTAAGTAAATGGTTGAGACCCTCAATTTCTCAGGCTCTCAGAAACTCATTTGAAAGGATATGAAACCAAAGATTATTTGTTCTTGCTCAAGTAGATCCAGATAACTAGGCAAAGGAGGAAGAGGATATCTGCTTAATATGGAGAGTGGTGGTTTTGAAGAAGACCCTTGTTTGGAGGGGCCAGTTATACTTTGAGGTTGGTAGTATAGCTCAAGTGGAGAGAGGGAGATATTTAATTTGTAACTTTTTCTGGCTTATGGACATTTATTTTTATTGGTAATATTGGAGTATATTTTTACCTGTGAAAGAAATAGTCTGCTTCTAAAAACTTTTTTTGTAATATTCAGGCTAAAGGAAAAATTATCACCCCTGTTATCTATTGCAGTGCTGTTAGTTTGCCAGTTGGCAAGAAACACTCTTTCCCCTCTGCTATTACATACTGCAAGAATAAATGCTCAGTTGTATGATGTTCAAGTAAGAATTGTGTGGTAGTGCTATAAATCATGTCATTTAAACAGTTTTTGGATGATTGTAGCTTTATTTTTTTTTCTTAGCCTGTGTGCTTATGGGAAAGCATCAATTGAATATACAGAACATTCACTGCAGAATTGCATTGGTGTCTGAAATTCATAAACTCATATCTGTTATCAGAAGAATCAGAAATTAAGTCAGGCTAATACAATTTTAATGGTAACTTTTTTAGTAAGATGTCACAGCCTTTAAGTGGTTCATCTTTGGTTTTGATTCATGTAAATTGCTGGGGAAAAACCGTAGAACAATGGATTATTGCGGTTACAGTATGAATTTGAAAATAATTTGAAACCAAAAAAAGAAGTGTAATTAATGTTAAAATGTTCTGACAGCTTTTTTTTTCTTTCTTCTTTTTTTTTGGTGCTTGATAAAAAGTAATAATGCACTTTTGAAAAGGGAGATACAGCCAGTACTTTTGGCGTGTAGAAAGATAGATAACATTTGTTCATTTGTATTTTAACTGCTAATGTTCTGTACTTTAAGTTTTTTTCACAAAAATGGTAAGCTTAGAGAACAGAGGTGTTTATTCCTTTCAGCCACTTAAACCATTTTCCGTTCCTTTCTGCCTACAAAGTAACAACTTCATAAACTGTACCACAAATATAGAAACTACTGCAAGTTCTGCTATGAACCATACTTTTTGAGTGCATGTACTTAGAAATAGATCTTAGCCATCAGTCTCAGAATTTGAGTGGTCAATTAGATTTAGAAGATGATAAGCAAAGTTTTGAGACTGAAATTAGGAGAGGAGCCCAGGAGTGGTGTTCCAGCAGCAGCTTTTCTTGTAGGCAGGAATATGCAGCTTGTGAATAATGAACTATAAGTTCATAATATATATATTTATAATTAATATATATATATGAATTATACTTCATTATAATAATGAAGTATAAGTTTTCATGTTTCTATTCTTTGTTTTTATTATTGCACACTGCTTTTTGCTCAACTTCTAGTGTGTTCATTGTTGTAGAGAAAAAGTTACCATAAGCTTGAAACTGGTGAAGTCAAACATAGTATTTGATTTATTTGAAGTGACACTTTACCATCTGTGTGCTTGAATGTGGGGGACATAGAAAAGAAATACAGCAAAGGCTACTTTTCTTACTAAGAAAATTTCTTACTAAGAAATAATGGCATGGGTATTTCTTAGCTCTGTTCTGGAGGTACTTGGATGGCCCACAACTGCTGTAAAATTTGGCTGCTGTATCTTAGCATACAGAGTACTGACAAGTGAGTCAAAGAACTAAAAATATAAAACTTTTGTCTGGAGCAGTTCTTGGTTGGCAAGAATTCTGTAAGCAGAAAAACAATATACATGTTTTGAAGGGGAAAGTAAAAAACAATCTGTCATCTCAGACATGATTCATTTTCCCCACTACAAGGATTTGTATAATTAAATAGGGAAATATTTCACCCTGAATAGCTGAGACTGCTGTTCAGTGTTTGACAGTCTCAGGGAAACATTCCAGGTTTATAATGCACATGCAATCTTTTATTTTGATTTTAGAGTATTTTGCAAGTGTTCAAAGTCCTCTATAGTAGTCTGCTAAACAATTACAGTTTAACTATTTAGAGTTAGAAATAGACAAATTGATACAAGTATATAAACTATTCATACAGATTATGAACTGAAGTGATTGTATAGGAGTTTCTTATGAAAGTAAGACTTCTGTATATTTTTGCAAATCTATGGCTTTTGTAAAGCAAATTCTAATAGTGCCTCATACAAGTAATTTTCATTCAGTCTTTTAATTTAGGATGCCTGAAATACATCTGTCCAAAGAATTAATGCAGAGCAGCACTAATTTACACTATTCAATATAGTGTGAGTATCCTTTAAATGTTGGCTAACTAGAAATGGGGAGACTAACATTGATGAGAAGGAAGCAGAAACAATGCATCTGATGACAGCATAATATCAAATCCTGACTCACTTCTGTGGAGTCATATATTCATTTCCAGTGGTCCTTACCTCCAAAAAAGTGATCAGAAAGTCAACTGAGTAAGTGATCTGAATGAGCCACAGGCACAGGTCATGGAGAAGATAAAACCTTTGGAAATTAGTTTAATATTTTGATCTTCAGCCAGAGAAACAACAGAATTATAATTATTTTAGGACTATGTAAGAGATACTGGATTCTTTCAGAAACCTTATGTTCTTCGACAGCAATTTAAAAAATAGTATCATATTATCAATGCTGGTTTTGTTTTAACATTATTTATGTAATGTTACAATGTCATTTAGTTTCTCTGTATCTCCAGACTTCAAGGTAGCGCATCTAACTTCAAATATACACAGAGGATGCAACAAGTTGCCAACTTCTCATTAATCAGCTTTTGTTCAAAAAATTTCCTTTTATTCTGAAGAGGGATAGGGTTTTAAAACTTTCCGGTGACTTATATTCAGGACAGAACTTGGGATCTGCCTGAGAAAACTAGAGCCTCAATCAATGCTTGGTGGTCAGCATATCGTTTCAGAATGTGGAGAAGGTCTCATGTTGACCTTTTCTTTTAATACTGCTACATGCCTTGTTTGTCTGCTTATGAAATTCCTACTAAGATTTGTTCCAGATGCAAGTTTATGTTTTTCAGTTCTTTGCCTCACTAGCTGGCACTCTGTGTGCATTTTCTGGCTTCTTTGTATGAGATGCTAAACATTTGCAAATGATTAGATGAACAATTCAGTTTGGCCTTTTGAAATTGGAGTACGTAGCTGCCATCCTCTGTTTAGTAGGTTTAAGTGCTTTGGTTCTGTTCACAAACAAGTACCAGTGTAAGCTCAAAGCGGAATGTTTTGGGCAGCAATATTTCAGATTGAATTCCTTTAAAAATCTGAGTGAGAGGCTTGAAGAACGGATGCAGAAAATTGCACACTAGTGTTCTCGTATTTCACGTTAATGAGGAAGAGGAGATTTGGAAATGGAAGAGGAGTTTTATTGTGTCAAGGTGCAAAGTAAGATTTGTGAATTTTGAAAAGGAAATACTTTCTTTAATGTTTCTGCTTTAACAGTTGGGGCTTCCTTATAAATGGACTGCTTTAGCTTTACTTGGTTCAAGTTACAGGTATTATCTCTCAGTAAGAACATGCTTGTGACAAAGGATTAGTCACACTGGAACAAACAAAAGTAAATAAGCATTTGAAGCAGGAGTAACAGCTAAAGGGGATATAGCAATGACTTACACAACCCTTGAAATTGTACTTTACCATTTATTTTGTTTCATTTTGTTTTTCTTTTATTTGCTAGTAAACCTCTTTTTCGAATCTCATATTTAATGAAAACTTAATTCAATTTAGAGCTTTATTTGCCTTGAAGCTAGAGTTTATTTAAACTCAGTCTCTTAATTTGTTCATTATCAGAACTAAATATTCAGAAATATTAGTGATATAATGAAGACTGCTTTTTATGTGGAGCTATGGGAGGCAGGGGGGAAATGTTCTTCCTCATTTCCATTTGAAAAGTGCCATCAAAGAATGAAAGGCAGTCAAAAAATACTCTTACTTTTTAAAATGAAAAAAATTCCTAAATACTGGTGCTAGACAGTTTAAATAGAAAACCATGCATAAAAATAATTAGACTTTTCTGGTCTTTAATTCATGAAGTATTTACAGCAGAAGTGATCATTGTCTGTGTGTTCATGATGCAGACACAGACGTCACAAAGAAAAGTCTTTTGTTCAAGGTCATCCTCCAGGCCAGTAGCAGAGCTACTGGATCAAGTCTACTAAATCCTACTCCAGCAACTAACCAAAGCAAGAAACATCTATGGCAGTAATGATCTCAGTTTATGGAGCATCCCTAGGCTGCAAGTCACCAGTGCATCTTGTTATTTGTCCACATCTCTACACCCCACATCTGTGGGCTGCAAATTAAACCACTATGAACTAATCATTAGGCTAACTGCTTTTATTTAGTAAGATGTGTTATAGTTGCCAAATTTGTACTTCATAAAATCACTTCATAAAAGTAAAATCTACACTAAAAAATTATAGACTAGCCGAGACTGGAAAATTAAACAGAACTGGCCTGGCTTGAGTTTATCACTGGGCATTTTGTTTCAGATACTGTGAGTATCTGAAAAGGTTGCTGTTGTGTTATCATGGTCATACTTTACAAATAAGTAAAACTTATTTTTAAAGAATGAGTAATAAGATCCACTTGTCTTGCGAGTAACATATAGACCATAAAAAGTTAGATGCTGCCATCAATAAAACAAATCCAGCAAAGCTGATTATTTGTAGAAAAAGCTGATTTCTGTTTCAATCGAAAATAGATGTGAGGCATCCTGTAGTCAGCCTAGTATTTTGCATCTGCCAATATTTATATCAATGTTCTGTGGTAATAAGTACCTTGGTGAAAGAAAAGGAGCTTTGGCTTTTAAAGAAGTGTTTTTTGAGATGTGTTTTTTGGTTCCACATTTGTTACTGAAAGACTTGCTATGGAGATCAGCAGAGAAAGACCTGAGTTGTTTAGAAGTGGCAGCTGCAGAGTTAAATTACTGGAAAGTTTTGGAGCATGTAACAGAGTTTCTAGTTTAAGTGCTTCACATTACAAAATAGCTCATCTGCAGTGAAAAGAGATTGACCTAGGAGGTCAAGCATTAGATGAGTCAATGGATGTGTGCTTTGTGTAGCAATTGGTGTTCCTCAGCTTCTGCTACTGAAGTGTGCCTGACAGAAATAAGCTAAAAGACACTTTTAAAAAAATAGAAAATAGTTAAAATCCTTAAGATTTAAGGATGCCTCAATATTTGTCTTTTCAAGACAAGTGTTATTTTGTGGTTTTATTGAATAAGGATTTAGCTGCAAAGTTGGTGAAGTTCAGAAGTACACCCCTATTAGTATTGTTAATTTAATCACATAGGTATAAATTTATTTATTGAATTTAATATTCATTAAAGAGTCTGCTTTTCTGGATTATGGCTATGAATTATTTATCTTATCTGTGTGTTTTATAGCCTGCATATTTTTATTCTAGTGTTTGTATGTACCTGCTGGACTACACTTAACTATGAGGTGCCTCATACCTCAGTAGGATGTTTAGTAAAACAGAGGACAAAGGAGGAAGAGAAACCTTCCATGTATAAAGAGTTGTAAATATGGTTCGTATTTTCTGAGTATGGCATTTTAGGAGAAATACAATTTCTGTGGTGGTTGTCAGACTTTGCCACTGTGTGTGTTCAAACATGATTAGTAGCGAACTGAGAGTGTCTGATACCCATTTTCCATGTTGCTTGGGCATGTGTGGAGAAAATTCTGAGAAAAAACTGCTAAAAAAGGAAAATCAAGCTGTGAAAGCTGAACTTGGTCTCTCTGTGATAGTTTTCCATGTATGTTGGCTTTACTCTCCCATATTGCATGTGAAGCACTTTAATGCGAACAGATTTGCTATGCAAGAAATCCGTCGTCGAAAATGGGGAGGACATAACAGATTTGTTGTGTGCGTGTTTTGTAACAACTTGATAGTGTGGTGAAGTTGAAAGGATCTTCTAAGCAGGTTATCTAGTTGATGTGCTGTCTTCAGTGAGGCATTTCTTATCCTTATTTGGTTTTCATTTTGATAAGGTTTGAAAATGAAAACCAGAAGTTCTGAAGCGGAATTCCGCTCACAAGTCAGTTATGCACAAAACCGTATCTTAGGTTTTTGTGTAAAGGCTTTTAGAAATTACCAGGTGTTTCTGTCATACCAAATTTTGGAGGTAGAGCCAAAATTTCTAGGAAGTCAAGTATCTGTGTGTGGTACTCACTGCATGCATCTTGTTATCCACTTTTTATCAATCCTTATAGCATTGTATCAAAATACTTAAAATTAGTAATTGCTGAGCCATTACTTCAAAAGTTTATTCTCCATGTGATCAACTTTGGAAGGACCTTACAAAAGCAAGAGAGAAGCAGTTTGACTGTTGCACAATTTGAGTTCTTTTTCAGTAGGAGGTACACTGTAGAGGGTTGGGATTTTGAGAAATGGCTGTTTCTTTCTGTGGCTCCTTTGGGAAGGAAACAATGTTAGGAGTCAGCTGTCTGTATTTGGAAAGACATTGGACAATCTGTTTAAGCACAAGGGAATAATGAAGCACATGTGGAAATACATGGGAAGATGATGGAGACTGTAGATCACCACTTCTTGTTGGTGGAACCATATAAATTGCAATGAAAGTGCCTCAAAAAGGTGACCTAGAAGGTCTGTGGCCCTCTTATGCTGAGTTTTGGTGAGTCTTGGGTATCAAGAAAATTCCAAACTAGGAGAATATGAATCCTAACTGCAGCACTTTTAAGCAGGCAAGAGAGAGATGGCCAGAAATCTCAGCCTCCCATTCAGTATGCAGAGGAAAAATTCACCATAGATTTGTTTGATTAAAATTTGAGAGAGAGGAATATGACAGTTTTGTTTTTCTGGGAAATAAGTCACTGGACAATATCATTCTTTGAAATTAAAAATTTGGTTGGCTTTGCCAACCAAAATAACATGTGTCTACTTACACATTGGACTTCTATCATGTGGTGTTTTATTTTAAAAGTGAGCAGTGTGTGTGTACATTTTATCAGGGCATTTTAAGGGGATTAAGTTATAGATGACACAGAAGAACTGTAATGGTTAATCCTTATGAAGACATGCCACTCCTTAGGAATTTCATATAATAACATGATAAATAGTGTGTGTTCAAACAAGATTTATTTTACAGAATAGTTTTGCATGGATAGATCTGCAGGAGTAAGGGATGCTACAGAAAGAGCTGTGGCCTGGGCTGTGTACTCCCAGAGCAGGGTGTGATGGTGAAATGGGTGAGATACTGTAAGATTCTTGTCTGATGCTGTGTCTAAAAGGCTGTTACAATGGCCTGAAATGGCATTGGAAATGGGGTTAAGGAAATCATTCTTCATGTCTGTATGCACCTTTGTTGAGACTAATACATTTTTTAATGATGCACATGCTTCTGATGTCTACATTTGAAGAAACATGCTGAAAAACTAATGGGCAGAGAAAAGGAGATTTAAAGAACTAAAGTAAAACGACTGTTAAAATAGGAATTAAAGATGACATGATAAGTGGCTTTTAAACTTGGTGAGGAGAAAGTATGAACTGCTAAAGCACTATTTAATTTGGTGAAGAAAAGTAGAAAACAGCATAGAACTGGAAGTCAGACATTCACCTTGGAAATAAGGGAAACATTTTGACAGAGTGATTAACCAGTGGAACAAACTACCAGAGAAGGTGATGATTTTCCATGTCTTGAAGGCTTTCAAATAAAGAATAGACCTTTTCTGTAAGTTAGGCTTTAGCCAACTGCAAGTTTGCCATGAGGGAGTTGAGGAACTCTGAGCTTGTACAACTGTTTGTGCCTTTGGCATGACACTCACGTGTGCTGTTAACATTGAAAGGTCTCCAAGGCCAAACTCATGAAGCACGTGTCCAGAGTAGTGTGTGCCTAGGGATGAAAAGGCTTGAGGGTCTCCAAGTGTTGGAGTTGTTGGTAAGTGTGTTTTCCTGCTTGAGCTCAATACGGGCTGACTATGGAGAATTGAATAGCCTGGGATACTAGAAACCAGAATAGATGATCCTAAATGTTACTGTGAATTCATTAACTTAATTTCCATTTCCTTGTATTAACACGTGCCAAAAACTGGAGTGGAAATGAATCCTGCTGCTGGCTGCATTAGCTTCCACCTACATAGCTGTGGTCATAGAGGACAGAAGTGCTATATAACCAGCAGCTGCCCTGCTTGGTAGTTTTTTCCACTTTTTAAAATTGCAAGTGCCTGCTGATGGTCCTTCACCCAAGTGCCAGACAATGTCAGTGTCTGACACTGACAGATGACTGACAGTGTCAGTGTTTCCATCTCAGTTTGTTGGTTGCATTTAAAGTCTTTTAAACACTCTGAAATCTTTTAAAGACTTTAAACCTTAGAGTCTTGTGCCTTGTTGGCTAGTTTTCTTGACTGTAAGGATTTGCTAGTAATTCTGTGGGACTGCAAGGAGACAAGCGTGTGTTAGTGATGCAATTCTGAACTATAGGGAGTAAATAAACAGAAAAGCGTGGAAAAAAGGATTTTCAAGCATGTGTGCAAGATGCCTCTTTGGAATTATAAAAGTATTTGCTGGCATCTCTTGCCTATTGTACTGTTTAAGTGAAAGGTGATAACTTTTGCTTGCTGATAATGCATCCTAATGTTGTTACCTGTTTTGATGGGGACATCTTGGACTGCCTTGCAGGAAAATTTCTTCTCTAGAACAAAAAAACCCCTAAAAGCATCACAAATGTTTACACTTACTAAAATATTTCTTCTCTTAACATAGAATAACCACTTTCAGTCTTTGGCTTTTTGAAAAGTCACTTCATACAGAATGAAGCAAAAATAAATACATCTGTTCTCCATTTGATTTTAATGTACCTTTTATTTTCTTGCAGAAATCATGCATCAGCATTAATCTCTTAACAGCAATAAACAATGAAACATAAAGACAGACTGCCAGACAACTCAGAGTGGTGGGGGTGTATAATATACCCTTTCTTCAACATCTTGCAGTTTCTTCTATTGTTTCTTATTTCAGTAGAATTGGGTACCTCACTTCTTAGTCACGTTCTTAAACTTAGTCACGTTCTAGACAGAAGCATGTCACGTTCTTAGGCAAGAGTATTGTGTCACAAGTTCTTTCTTTGTTACAAATAACATGGAAATCTGTAAATCTGAGATAACCCTCAGGTTCCACTTGCACAGTGGTTCTATGGGGAAGCTTCTGCAAGCCAAGAAGCTTTTGCAGCTCTCTCTCGTGTGATCTCCACACCCTTCTCTGCTGGCATTTCCCTCACGGCAGGGAGAAAGGTGATTTCAGAAGAGGGTTCCTGGTGTGTCACTGATGTTTATGCTGCTCTTAAAAGAGAGAGAACACTTTTCAGTGTTCATCTAAACAGTCCAGTGATTTTCTGAGCACATTAAGTGTATACTTTGTGCATTAAATGCTTCTAAGTATTCTAAAGTGGACAAACCTCAGAAAGAATGTTCAAATGTCAAAATAGTTGCTATCAAAATAAATGTTATTGACAGGATTTTATAAACTATTTCATAGCTTCTAAAAACATCTGTCCTTCTGTTTGCTTGACTATTACTTTTTTTGAGAAAATGTATTACTGTGTGGTAAAAAAGAGAAAGAAAGAATTTCCAGGTGTCAAATGAGATATTGGAAGACTACTATCTGAAGCGATCATAATAAATGTCCAGAAGGTTGTTTTGTTTAAGAAGCACTTCCATTACATTTTTTTGCTCTTACCTTAGCTAAAAATCACAGTGCTTAAGATGTAGGCATTCATTTTGAGCTCTAGCTTCAGATTTTCATTTGAGAAACAGTAACCAGAATGTTACATGGTTAAATTCAGCATCTCTTACCAGTTGTTTGCTCCTCAATGTTAACATCTCTCTATAATATGAAATCGTTTTTATTACTGTTCATTGTTTTAATGACTGAAAATGTTCTTTGGCAAGCAGGTAGCAGTTTGTCAGTGAATTACAGGAACATCTTTCATATATTTCATAGCTTTCATTCTCTGTAATACAAAATTATTTTTGAATAGGGTCTATATTTCATGCTTAAGCTAATGATTTCTTTTTCACTGAGAGCATCCTTTGAACCAATTGCATTGGTGTCTGGAAATGATATTTAGCAAAATTCATTTTGACAGTGAAAAATTTCTTTCTGTAAACTATTAAGAGTTGGTAACCCTGAGAAATTGGTTCCATGATCAGAATAGTAAATCTGAATTTTCAACTGTTGTTGTTTCTTGTAGAGAAAATTTTAAAAAAAGATACTGTGTTGGACTTGGTAGTCACTGTGAAACCCTTTCAGAAATTTGGGTCGTTGTCCCTTGTATTAATACATAGATTCTTGAACTTGGATTTATCTATGTGTCATTATCTATTTCTTACTCTTCACCAGCCTCTGAAATCTTCCTCTGTATTTGTGTAAGTTATTTCCTTAATTGTAGCACAATTAAAGGAATATAAGCTAGTTTCTCTGAATTAAGAAGAAAAAATTATTTGTTATAGTAGGGAGAGTGGAGAGGGAACAGAAAATAGATTTTCAGAAGGAGCACCTACTGGGTTCTCATATGTTGATGTTGACTGTCTTTAGATGATAACTATGATATTATTCTGTAAGTCTCAATTACCAAAAATAATTTGGTAAAACACTCATATAGCATTTAACTTGCTTCTTGTGTAACTGGTGTCTTTCCATAGAACTACAGAACTGTGGATTCATATATTAGTCCAAATTTGTAATTAAACATTTTAATTGTGGTTGTTTTCCTTTCTTTCTAGAATATTTTCTTTCTTGGACATAGTTACTTTGTGTCGCTGTGCACAAGTTTCCAAGGTATGTATTTCTGTTGGGATTTTTCTGTTGTTCCTTGGGATATTCTCTTAATTACATGCAAATAATGGGATTCATTGCAATCTGCTTCCTCTTAAAAAAAAAAGTTTTCTCCATCTCTTAGTTTATTAAAGCAAATAAACAGTGGTCCCAGTTTTGCATTTAGATGTGGACTCCAGTTGCTGTGTACAGGACTTCTGTCTAAAGGCTATGGCAAAGATACCCAGTTGAGTATACTCTGTATCTGGAGAAAGAGTTAAGCCCACTTTGGCATGATGGCATTTGCTTTTTAGAAAGCATGTGGCCATATAACACTATTTTTCAGGCGTATTTGCTGCTTTAAATTCCATGTAGTTTGATGAATGTGCACCATGTGTCTGAGAAGTACATCCATCGTTTTCTTGCCAAGTACAAAAGGCGTTAAGTAGATGGACTACTAGTAGAGGAAAAAGGCACACACAAGATATTAAAGAAGACATGCTAAGTAAGTTTTTATGTTTAGCTTGTCTTCTTTTTTTTCTTGAAATAAAATGAATAATACTCTGTTTCTACATCAACTGTGTGCAGTGGAATGTATTATTATACAACATGAATGAACTTTATTTAGTATTTTTCTTCCTTCTCTTACAGTTGTGTTTGGTTTGGGGTTTAATTGATTTTTTATTTGTTTTAATGTATAATTAAGTGTGTAAGTATTTCATTCCTATACCCGTATCACCCTGCCCTGCAACTTCAGTAAGTCTTGTGAGTCAGGTAATATCAGGTATCAGCTAAAACCTACAAAACTACATAAGAAGTGATTGAATAAATTGTGTCTTTCTCTGAGAACTACCTGTCAATTGGATGCGGTGTTCTTTTTTTTCTGATTTTCTGCATAAATTTGTGTTTCTCTGGCTCTTTTATTTTGCTTTCCTTTGAAAGACTATTGCTTCGACAGTGAAGGACAAGCTCTCAAACACGTACATGTAACTTAGCACGTGTAAAGGAAAGGCCTGGTCCTAATAGTGGAAAGTCAGCAGTTTTCTGAAAGGTTTCTGTTTTCTCAAAATAGTAACTAGTGAGGTTGAGGAACTGTGGTTTTATTGAAAGGAATCTCATCTGCAGCTACTTTTTTTCCGTATAGATCTAGCAAAAGTAACTCATTAGACAATTTTACAAAAGCTTTTTAAGAATGGAGGGTTAAATCTTTCTGTGTACGTACTTCACATTTAATATCTTGCTTTTGTGTATGTTTTGTAGCCACAAGTTAGACTTTGAAGTGTAATCTGTCTAGGAGATTTGAGATTAATTTCTGCAAATTCTGTTTTTAGCTAGTTGGTACTGTATGACTACTAATATCTACAATTTCTTTTTTTAAAATGCTGCCTGAAATTGTCTAGTTTGTCATATTTGAATTGCTGAGTGGAGAATGAAGGGAGCAGGCAGTGGAGGTAATAAATAAACTGTATTTGTTTTCTGTAGGCATGGAACGTTTTAGCTCTGGATGGAAGCAATTGGCAAAGAATAGACCTCTTTAACTTTCAAACGGATATAGAGGTTAGTGTCCTTTTCATTTTTAGGGTATTTTTCATCCCTATGGAGATGTTTAAGAGCATAGCTCACTTTGAGTGCCCCACAGACTGTCCTTGTGTTCACATTTTTGAAGACTAAATTTAAGAAAATAATACTCTGATGGAGCAAATGAAAAAGAACTCTGTATTTTTTTTTGGTTGGTTGGTTTTTTTGCTGCATGAGTGTTTAAGTTTTGGTTACCAGTTGTGTATCAGATAATTTTCATGTATCATATACATACAGAGCTCTAGAAATTCAAATTTGCTTGTTTCCAGAACTGAAATATATAAACAGTGCCTCTGGATGGAGTGAGATTCTTGGAATCACTTTTACGATCTAGAGGGTAGTTTTGTTCCTGATCCCAAATCTCTCTGTGAGGGGGCCATCTAGTGCTGGAAGCTCACTGGACACTTGGCTATAGGATTTGGAGATTGAAGCATTAAAAAGCTGGACAACTTTTCTTACTGTGTGCTTGCCTAGATTGCATTGGTGTGTATCTGATTACCATTTTATGACCATTTGTTTTATAAGATTTGAACCTTATGTGAAATGCAGGTACATGTAAGGAAAAGTCCTTTCCAATATATAATGAAAGGCTTTAGGGCAGACTTGTCTTCTGTAAGAAAAACATGTCTGCATTAATGCTATCATACATGTGCGTAACAAAATAAAATATGACATCTAAAAATGAAGACAAAATTCAGTGGGGAGCAACAATTCCTTGATTCAATCAGAACTGATTTGTCACTTGTTGTTTGATACAAATTAAATTGAGACTACAATAATAGTTTTATTTCTATATTTTATGTTTTAGCTTCTTAGTTGCATGAATGAAATCCAGATGTGTTTCATTTGCTATATTTTGCTCATCATGGTACAAACTGTTCTAAAGCTTTGCAGTAACATAGAGGGTAAATTTTTTTTTCACTGCTCTTTTAAAACTTTATTGCCAATTCCTGTGCTCTACTCATCTTAAACAAGAGGATCTTGCAGAGGTAGGAGAAAGATTTTTTGGCGTCTGTCAAAGACGACTTGCAGCTTTAGTGTCATATTTTCAGTTACCTTTCAAAAACTTGTGTTCCTCATTTGCTAAGAAATGAAGAAAAACCCCACAGGTCTGCAGTCCTTCTGCTGACAGGCCTTTTCTGTGTCTGCAATCATTTTGGTATCTATTAACACAGTATTGTATTTTCAAGTTTTCAGTATTTTTGTTATATAGCGATATTGCTCTCTGAGATGCTTTATCTGTAGCATGGGATTCAGGAGAGGGAGTGAAATTAAGTTATGATCCTCTTTTGCTATAAAAAGCTACTGTGGTTTGAAGCAATTCAGTTATTTCAGTGTATTATACTTAAGTACGTTTGTAATATAAACCCCTTAAATATACTCATAAGAGTGTGTTAAGCAGAAATGATTACACAAATTAGTTCCTAAACAAAATACAGTTTCACACTTGGTGTCTAAGAACTCTTTTTAGCTGGTTTAGTAGCATACCTTTTTGTCTCTGGATTTAAGACAAGTAAAAGCTGATAATTCTATTTGACAGCTCAGTTGGGCTTTTTGCTGATTTTTCAGTCAGTACTTGATCTGAGACTATCAAATAATGCAAAATCAGGTTTTGTGGAATTTTCTATATTTAAGACCTAATATGGTAGAGAATAAAGTGGGGGGGGGGAGGGAAACCCCATGAAAAGTGTTTCATTTCAATCAAAGATGTGTGATCTTGAATTTAAATGTACCTTAGGATTTCTTGGTCTGTGGAACCAATTGTAAACTGGGGTAGGTTGAAAAACTAGTTTTTTGAGTGACATATTATTCAAACAGCTAACTGCATTTGAATGCACTAAAGTTTTCTTCTTTAATATGCTAGTTTTTGAAGGGTTTATATGATTAAGGAAATAAACGGGTTTGGGAAAACTTCTCATTTTTTGTTTGTATTTTCTTTGAATAATTCTTTAGGATTTGGTTTTTTTCTACAATGTAAATTGAACTTGCATTATATCTTGTTCATGGAAGAATTTATCCTTACAGCAGAGATATTTGGCTTTTGCTGAGCAATAATTCTGATTTATTGAAATGTTTTAAAAAATATATGGTTTTCAGTTTGTTTGTTTTGGTGTAAATTCCTTTGACCGATAAGATAAGCAATGTTACTTAACAACCAAGAAACAGGCTCTGATAAGAAAATATTTTCCCATAGTGATGGCCAGGATGTTAGTATTAGAGAAGGACAATAAAATAAAACAGCATGGCAATAAAAAATCCAGTGACCTGTAATTTTATAGGTATTTTTTCTTTCAAAAAATAGAGAGCAAGAAAAAAATGCACGGTGCTGTTAGGTATTAGTCCTGTTGCTGCTCCC
This sequence comes from Vireo altiloquus, assembly GCA_013396875.1. Taxonomy (NCBI): domain Eukaryota; kingdom Metazoa; phylum Chordata; class Aves; order Passeriformes; family Vireonidae; genus Vireo; species Vireo altiloquus. The sequence continues at coordinate 1,098,536 of VZRF01013041.1, read as the reverse complement.
ACCAAGGTGTTTGGTACCTTTCAATTGCAAACATCCCTATGGCAGGAGCTGTAAAACAGGGACTTACTGGAGGCTGTCATAACCTACTGGCCTAAGGAGGTCTCTGTGGGCAATTTAAACTTACATGCTGTAGGAGTGACTGGGGCCCTTGAGGAGTGGCCAAGCCTCCCATTCTGCCTCTGGGGCAGTTCCTTACACATTTTACAAAACTTGAACATCATTTTAGTAGTCTTAGTGGGTAGGATCTGATGTGACAAAAAGTGGAGCCGTGTGTGATCGAATGAAGAAAAGGAAGAGAGAATTAATGATTGAATTGAATAGCACTTAAATGTGAGTGGAGGTTCTCAACAGCTAACTGTTCTTTCTTAAGGTAGCCAAAGAAATTCAAAGATAATAGTAGTAGTAGTTCTGGTGGAGTATATCTGGGGCTGGTCTTAACTCCTGGGATTTTTAATTTGGTTAGAATATTATGTCAAAATAAAACTCATCTAAATCTTCCTTTTATTTGGTTTAAGGGTCGTGTTGTGGAAAATATATCGAAAAGGTGTGGTGGGTTCCTGAGACAGCTTAGTCTGAGAGGATGTCTTGGTGTTGGAGACTCCTCTTTAAAGTAAGTAAAATCCTTGATGGAAACATCACTTATTTCCTGATGTCCGTACCAAATGCAGTTAGAGTACTGTTACATTTGTTTGTATTTCTGAATACTGACTGATGACCAAAATGGGATACTTAGATAAGTACTAAATACCTTAATATTGAGTCATTGGTTTGAGATCAAAATATAGCTTCTGTTATTTTCTAGAAATGAACTAAGAAATGAGAGCTGTGCTTTTCAGAAACATGTCTTTTTCTTCCATTAGGATTATGTTGATATTGCTCCATTTTCAAGTGGTTAAAATGTTTTCAGACTGTACTCTGGCATTGTACAATAGTCAGAGTATCAAGATTAGTGGTCATTTTTTAGTTTATCATTTAGTTTGGACAAGAGGTGACCCTAGCAGTAGGAGGAGGGATAAAGACTGATACAACTGAGTGCCTAAAAAATCAGGAAAGACCTAGGATTCACTTCTTGGTCTAAATAAGAGCAGGCAGGCAATAATAACATCTTGGGAGACTCTAGAGATGATAGTGAACCTTCTTTTACACAGTATGTGAACTGAACTGTGCAGTTTGTTCCCAGAAGAATGTTTGAATCTATATAAGCTTTCTCCAGTGCAAGCTGTTTAGCCAGGTTCCTCTGGATATTTCTGTGAGTATTTAAACCCAAAGATCCTACCTCCAGCTGAAGGGTCCCTAAACCACAAGTGCTTTAGGGCTCAAAAAACACTTGGAGGAAGGCTTGGGCTCTGACTTTTTGCAGTTATACTTTCCCCCTCTGTCTTCAGAGCCTGGGCTGGATGGTTCAGTCTGATGTAGTGTGGCCATTCTCAGGTGGAAAATATTAGCACAAAGATCTTGTTAAGCAGTAGGCATTAAGCTAGTGTCCTGTGACCTGTAACTTTTTCTAAAATTTATAAGTAAGTCAATTCATTAACTTTTGTCTCTAGATTACATTCATGCAGCACTAATTTTCAGATATTTGTTCTGAAAGTGATTTTTCCTATAAGGCTATTTGTGTTGAGTTGTTTCCATACCCATTAGTTTTGTGGATGATACTAATTTCTCTATTTATTCTTCTCCTACATCAACTTTTGTGTAAAATAGCCAATTACTGATGTAGGTATTGGCCATGTAAGTGCTGAATGTTTGTGGCAGGTCTGTCAGGATATGCTGCACCCTTGAATCTCAGAGGCAGTTTGCTGTTCCTCCAGAGTGTAACATCTTTCCATGTGATTTGAAGAGTGTCTTGACTGTAAATCTCCCTCCAATACGTGAATTTTGGAATAGCTGTTTTGAGAATTCGCATGGAAACTCTAGCCAGTGTAACTGCTTGCTGGGGTTTTTTTCCATTGTTTTCAATCCACACTGGAGAGCCAGAAGTTGTTACCAGCTGAGTGTGTAGTCGGATCTGTTAACCAGGGCAAGCCTCCAGACAAAACTCGTTTTTTGTGTTTCCTTCCCTCCTGCCAATAAAATCCATGCAGTTGAAGGAAACATGGGATTAAAACAGTGTTCTGAAATGCAACGCAGCTGAAATATTACTTTGCAGAGATGAAAAGAAAGTTTATGTATTTCTTCAGGGTAATTAGTATAATGATAAATACAGGGTTTCAGGAGTATAATAGGTCAAATCATCCTTAAAGTTCATACCCAGTAGTGCACACTGATGCTTTTTAATTTTTAAAATAATAAAGAAGCAATTTTCAGCTGCCACTGGTAGTCCAATAGGCTTAGTCACACTTTGGTATTGTACCAGGTGTGTCCCTTTCCATTTACTGTGGGAGCAAGCTCTTTATTAAGACCTGCAAAGGCTTCAGTAATGACATGTGCAGAAACTCTACCCAGAAGCCTGATGTTTAACTGATGTGACACTTGAAGCTTTCTGTTTATGGCCTTTGAGTTTTTAGTTATGGTATTTGAAGCAAGTTATGGCTTATATACGACAGAAATAACTAGCTTTCCCAAGTGGTGTTTGAGACAGAAACAGCACTTGTCTAAGACCAAAAACTTACAGTAGGAAAAGGAAAAAGCAGCCACTGAGACAGATGTATTTGAGGCATACTTTGTGATTAGCCTGATCTTCAAGCCACAGAGTTTTTCACCGAGGTGGGAGGAGGTATGGGGCAGAGCGCGCTCTAGTGACCGCATTGCACTTGGGACATTATATTAATTCAGCTTTTTGATGCTGTTTTAGGACCTTTGCACAGAACTGCAGAAACATCGAACACTTAAATCTGAATGGTTGCACAAAAATCACTGACAGGTAAGTCAAAGAGGTTTTTTGATTGATGGGAAAATTTGGAAAAAGAAGTAGCTGAAGGTATTTTTAGTGTGTCTGCTGTTTTGCAGCACGTGTTACAGTCTTAGCAGATTCTGTTCCAAGCTGAAACATCTGGATCTGACATCTTGCGTAGCCATCACAAACAGTTCTTTAAAAGGCTTAAGGTAAGAATATTCAGTGTTCTGTGATAAATAAAAGTGTTTGAAGAGCTGTTCAGCATTTCATGAAGTTAAAAAATTGGTGCTGAACCTTAATACTGTGAATCAGCACTGGCTATATTCTATATCTAGGACTTCTTGGGTGTAGACTATGGTGTTTGTGTGTGGTCTTTTCTCATGACTTTTCTGTGGAGGCCTGGCACAGTCCACTGGCTATCATTAATTTCTAACAGTGTGTTTAATTTGGGTTTCCCACTGTTATGACTATTTGAAGGCTGGATTTAACTTTATGTATTTTTTTAATTCTCCCAGTGAGGGTTGCAGAAATCTGGAACATTTGAATCTTTCCTGGTGTGATCAGATTACGAAGGATGGTATTGAAGCACTGGTGAAAGGGTGTAGTGGACTAAAAGCTCTATTTCTTAGAGGTTGCACACAGGTACATAATTGCTTGAGTGATCCTTTAGGAATAAAATTTTGTTTTGGGTTTTTGAAATCTCCATGAATTAAAAAATACCATTTTTGTTATAGTATTTTGTTCAATATTGTAAGATGTGTACATTCTTTGGGCTACTTTTCTGTGCTTTTAATTTCTTGTTTCTTTTCCTATGTTCAATTTAATTACTGAATACAGTTAGAAGATGAAGCATTGAAGCACATTCAAAATCATTGTCATGAGCTTGTAATCCTGAATTTGCAATCGTGCACAGTAAGTATTTGAAGCTTCCAAAGATACGTTCTCTAAGAATCAGAAATTATTTTTGAATGCTAATGAATTGATCTGCTGCACACTTACTTAAGTCAGATAGTACATTTCTGCAGTTTTCAGGATTTTGTGTGGAATAGTGGCTTAAATGATCTGGCTGTTTCTTGAGCTGAGTTCTGGGGTTATTTTTTTCCCCCTCATTACATCTTTTAACTGTGCTAAGCTCTAGAGTAAGAATTAACTGTATTCATTCCAATTTCATGACCTGTGTAGCATTTTGGTCTATTCATAATTCTGAGGTTTCTAATTGAGGAGAAGTCATGTTCTGGGCTACATAATTGAGAGTAAAATGTAATGGCATCATAACTATGGATGATTCAGAACCATCTAAGTAGCAGAAGGGTATGCCTTTCCAATATTAATGGAAGAACACATTCATTAGTAATGAAATGACTGGGAATCATTCATGTACTTTTAATTCTACTTAGAGAACACAAATTATCTTTGCTCTGGTTTATATTTGGTTTTTTGTTGTTTCTGATGTGACTTTTCAGGAATGGGAAAGGCCTTGTTTTAGATCTTAAATATATCTAAGTCATTCTTTCCCTGAAAATAAGCTTTAGAAAATATTGAAATAAATTATAGGTTCAGTGTTTCAGTCATGCAGATTTGAATAATGAAATTATATTTTTGTTTGTTTGTTTTTGAAAAATTTTCTAGTTTTATTGCTGGAAGGTATCATAAAAACTTACAAACTTTTGAATCTGTTTTATGGATTATTCCAGAATGAATGTGGCATGAGAACGTTTTTTGTTAAGATTGAACATCATAGATTTCTTTAACGTGTTGGATATTTTTGAGTGTTAGGGATTATTAAAAGTTACATTAAAATTGCTGAAAATAAGAACAATACAAATACAAAGCTTGAGCTTCCATTATCCAGATGTTTAGTGAAAGAATTTTTCAGTCTGAATGTAGGTCCTCACTGAAGCTGGGCACTTAAAGATAATAGCAGTGAAAGGAAGTTCCTTCTTTTGGTCAGAACCACACTTAAATAAATAATACATAATTCCCTCCCCTTTTACTCTTCCTTTTGCTGTCCTCCTTCTCCCAAGTTCTTTTTCTGTTGTGTTTTGCCTGAGACTAATGATGTATATCAAGGCCAGCCTTTCCTTGACTAATTTTGTGGAAGGCTCTCAAGAGGTCTGATGGTAATTAGTTCCTATCTCTCCCACTTAACGGTGGCATGGGCATTGAAGTGCACCAGAGCTTTCCCTTGGTCAGGATGTCTGTTGTTACATAGTACAAACAAAAAAAAAGCCTCTCGAGGGAAAGTATTTTTTCCTTTGAGTTTTTTGAGTTGCTAGTCTGTGTCTGCTACCTAATTACATGTGCTTTAAAGCTTTATTTCACTGGAGGTGTGTTCTGCTTGCTATGGCTTGGAAGCACGCTTCCAGAAGCATCCAGGCTCCATATGATCACAGGGATTTTTACACAGCAGGTGTCCTTGTGCTTTATATGACCCCCACTGTAACTCTAGTGACTGTGTTTTATGGGCCGTGTAAAATGCCAGGCCAGCTCCAGCAGCTATGGAATGAACTTAAATTAGCTCTGGAAACCACACATTTGAAAAGTACCACCTTTAAAGAAAGATTTTAGAAACTAGGGATTTGCAGGCATTTTTCAAACAGTTTTCTGTCCTGACAGGGATATGGGCATTGGAATCACAAGCAATTTCAGGGTGGAAAATTTTCATCTATAACTTGAGGGCTTTTTACGGCAGCATAAAATGTATATAGTCCTTACCTTCAAAGCAGTCGCTTTTCCCAGTAATAGCATCAGGAGTATTTCTCAAAGGAAACAAAACAGTTACAGAAAATAACATGGTTTTGGAGACTCAAACCCAGAAGTACCTGACTGATTTGGACAAAACTCCAAAAATTATCTTCTTACCTGTAGATTATGCAAATCCTTCTGGATCCCCCAAAAGAAAATGAGACTTCTAGTTTTCTGCCTATAATTATTTGACTGAACTAGTTGCAAATCTAAACTTCTGATACTGAAAAGTGCTGGCCTGGGGAGGGGGGGAGCGTAAGGTGATCTCCCTTTGTGCTGAGCTAGTGCTATTTCTCATCCTGTTTTCATCTAGGAAAGGTTATGTTTGTGGTAATAGCATCAGAAATATGCTGCAGACGTATGAGCGAACTCATATGAGGGCCTTATACAAGGATTGTGTATTTTCTATTAAAAATACAGTGGAGGTCTTCACTACTATTGCAAGAGTAATATTAAACCAGGAAATAAAACAGCCTGTTCCAGACAGCAGAAAAATTAAATTCATAGTGTGAGGAGGAAGAGGAGGCGGTGAGAGAGTTTTTTCCAGAACAGAAGACTTGTAAACAAAATCATATTTGCACACACAGAGTAATCCAGTTTCTGTTGCTATTTTGTATGCAGCTGTGATGGGGCTATTTATTATAGTTTTTATAAGTTTTCAGAGAGAAAACTTATTTATTCGTATTCCAAATTTTGAGTTACTCCTTACAGAATATCTACTACAAAACAAATTTGAGAAATGAAAAGTCCTCTTTTGAGTTAAATCTTTAGACGAAAGACAACTGTATAGGGTAGGGCAAACCTGGCTTTTACATTGATCTTCTGTATAGAATGGAATTGTTTCCCTGTAACTCTCACTTCAAAAATTATCAGAAGGTGAAGGATTTTGCCCTTGGGTGCTACTGGTCCAGTGCAAATTAGGTAGGTAGCTCTCCTGCTGTGGAGTTTTAAAATACCTTTTGCACTGTTCCCAAACTTTTGCAGTCACTGGAACAAAAGACCTGGACCCCACTAATATATAAGAAGTGAGCACAATTAAAAAAAAAAAGTGAAAAATTATAAAACAATAGCAAAGTGAAAGAGGAAGAGAACAACAAACAACTCTTACTCTGTGCTTCAGATTGCCTTAGAGTCGGACTTGAAGTCTATGGAAAAATACATAATCAAGTAGAAATTGTGAGTGTTGATTATCTTCAGTGTTATCATTGTATGTGGTTTCACAGTGGTATTTTTAAGTTGAAAATCCAGGTTGCCTTGGTTGTATACAGTGTGACAGTAGCAGTTCAGTAGCAGTCTCTTTAGTTTTGTTCTTGGCTGATTACTTGATAAGGAAGTAACTTCAACCTTCTTCTGTGTTGCAGCAAATTTCAGATGAAGGCATTGTGAAAATCTGTAGAGGATGCCATAGACTGCAGTCACTCTGTGTTTCAGGCTGTAGCAACCTGACAGATGCTTCTCTCACAGCACTTGGTCTAAACTGCCCAAGGCTGAAGTGAGTATGTCATGAGTGTGTTATATGTCATGTCCTTACTGGCCTGATCTAAGAAATTCACTTGTGAAGATAATGAGCTGATCTGCACAGGTTTCATTTACCTGTGTGTTGCATTACCTTTGCAATCATAACATTAAGTTAGAAATGCATAAACTTGAGGCCTGGTCCTCTGTAGCTGTCATATTAATGTAGTTCAATGTATATTGGAAAGCAAGAGTTAATACATGACAAATAAGATGTGCTGAACAAAGCAGTTTAATTCTGTGCTCCTAGCTAAATATTTTAGGTAGTAATTACAAGTGAGAAAAAAAGAAGATATAAAGCTCCTTATTTTTTTAGAGGTAAAAATATCTATAATTGTGTTGTGTCTTGAGATGTTTGTACTCTAATGTGGTTCTATGGAGTCATTTGTCTTACGAAAAAAATAGCTACATCATATCTGATTATTATATTTAAAGATTTTTTTATTATAAGAGTGCTTTTAATATGCTCTGCAGTACAGCCTGGTGTTCTTAAACTCTGATATAAAATGTGCTCATGTCTTTGCAAGCATTGAGGACAAATATTTATGAGAGACATTTTGAACAATAGGAGCTTAGCAGTTAATATAAACCTCAACATTGGTGTGATTTGTACAAACATATATGTTATGGTGGGCTTTAAAAAAAAAGCTCAGTTATGCAGCAGCTCCCTGATAGCAGAGACATATTGTGCAGACATATAATACTTCTTCTAATTTTAATGTAAATTAAATGAAAAGATAAGATTTTTGATTACAAATTGCCATTTATGACAGGAACATGCAGGAGTCAGAAGTTGTTATCCTTAAATCACAGATAGTGGAGGAATGTGTAGTCTGTAAAAATTCAAATGCCAATGTGCCATATGCTGACACAGAGTGTTCCTTTAGCTGAATGAGTGAAAAAGAGCTTTTGTTATTGTAGGAAAACCTCTTAAAACCATTCCAGGCTGACAGTCCCCTTTGTGTCACTGCTCATATTTGTTAGGGGCTTAGGAGTCTTTTGACACACTTAGTGTGTCTCAAGCACCTAGAAAGCTGTGCCATTACTGGTGGTCATTTTCCGCTCTTTGTCTCATTTTCTCAATTAACATCTCAGATGGGAAATAAAAGCAGGTCTGAACTGCTGCTCGTTGTGCAGTTCTTCCCAAGGGCAGTACAAGTGCAGCAGGAATGGTTTCGACTTCGGTAGATAAACTGTCAGCCCTGTCTGTGCCACAAGGGGGAAGGCATCCACCACTCTCCTCCTGTCATGAGGAGCAGCATAAGGAAAGAAAATGACCCTCTGCAGTGATTACTGCTGAGGATCACTGCATGTTGGAAGGACAGAGGATACAGCTGGTTACATCTAGACTTTTTGTATCATGGATGGAAAGTAATTGATACAAATTATCTTGGAAATCAAAGGAAAATGTAATTCCACGTTTGTTTTGTACCTTCTGAATATTTCAGTGTTGAGTGTGAAAGAAAACTCTGCTTCCTCTGTTGGACTTGCTGGTCCTGTTAGGAAATTTTCGAGTATTTTCTGTGCTGTGCTACTCTCACTTCACTTCAGGATCTATGCTGCTTTCCATGATACTGCTGCATTTGTTACCAGTCATAAATATGTCCTTGGACAAAAACCTATGTCCAGCTTTCAGCAGACCCTTCAGCTATACTTCTTATCTCACATCAACATAGAGGTGTCTTGTCATCCCTCTGTACATTTGCTCTTTCAGGTGCTTAATACCTTCTCATTTTTTTCTTTATTAGCACTTTTTAATGCTAAAATACTGGTAAGTATGTTGGCAAGACTTGTCAAGAAAAGCACCTGTGAGCCATAAATGTTTTTGTCTGGGTTTTGTCTTTTTTCTGGGGCTGTGAAAGTTAGGATCATGTTCCTTTTAGCCCCACCGGCTGCTAATTCCACAGGAGTAGGGAGGTGCTGAGTGCAGAGATATTCCATGTGTGCCCAAAAGGCAGCTGTAGGCAATGAATGCAACTCTGAGTCTGCCTCGGAGAACATTTCTTCATAAGAGTGGAGAAATGTGCTTTGGATATCATTTTGCCTCATCAGCTCCCATGTTAGGTACTTTTTCACAAATCACTGAGTGGGAGATTCATGTCAGCTGTAACAGGAAAAAAGAAGAGCCCTCTGTATTTAAGCACAGTCACTGAAACAAAAGCAAAAATTAGAACTTTTCTCATTATTTCCATGCTGCCCAGTGCCTTCCCACCTGTTTTTTCAAACTGGGGCCTGATTGATATAGCATGTGAGTATACAGCTCACTCCCCATTCTCCTATCCTGACTGTCTGCACACCCAGTTTCAGGAAAGCTAGAGCTGCTAATCTCTGGTTTCTTACTCCTCTGTTTCTATACTCTTCTACTGGGTGTGCTGTAAGCAGCATCCTCACTGTTTTGGATGTTGCAGATGTCATTCCCTCTCCACCCCTCTTTAAAGTCAGCCATGTAATGAGATGGAGTTTGTAGCAAGTAATCAATGAAAGGAGTTAGAAGGGTAACAAATGTAACCTGAGTGATGGGGGTTTTTGTGGTGGTGGTGGTGTTTTTCCCCTTCCTATTTTGTATCATAGGCAATTTTCAGAGTAGCTGAGAGTATTTTATAGTAGGCTGCTAACTGGCCTTGATGGAAGGGCACAGAATTCCTGAATGTGAATGTGAATCTGAATAAAGTCCAGAGGCATTAGAACCATCCATTTGGGAAGAGGTGCCTGTCTAATACTTGGCTTAAGCTTCCCTCATCCTTCTGAACCTTGTTGAAGACTGGAACTCTGAAAGTAGCTTTTCAAGCCTGCGAGGCTGCTCAGCTCTAAACTTTGCTGCCCTCTTGCTTTTGGCTTGGAAGAGGCTGATCCAGCAAAGTCACGGTCAGAGCCCCATGTCCTGTACTTTGGTGGGGTTGTAATTCATGCACCCAGTGTGGGGTTTCCCTTTGCACTTTCTCTCTAGAGAGAGAGTGTTCTAGTGACCTCCTAAACCACTGGAAGGATCTGGAGGCCTCTCAATATTGCCACAAATAGTTCTTTTGTGGCTCTTTCCCTGCCTCCTCCCCACTGCTAGCCCCAGTATAGCAGCAGTGTTGGCTGTGGTAAGTTGCTCTTAGTTTGTGCTGCTCATCCTATGGCACTGTGGTTTTCCCCTTATTCGTCTTGATACTCCACCTGCAAAGGAAAGTTAAATTAATAACAGGACAAAGAAAACAAAGACAACGAAACATTAGTGGGATGCAGGCCTGTTGTGCATAGTAGTGATGCTGTTTGAGGCACTTGACCTCTTGGGGGTTTTTTTGTCAGTACTGCTTCCCAGTGCTTCTTGGAAGAGTGTTAGGATTATCTTTCCAAAACACTGTATTTTCTTTAAGGTTTTGTTGGTATATTGTTTTTACTGTGGGCTTGGAGATTTTAAGCTCCTTGCTTTCTGGTAAGTTGCTTCACTGTGCTTCATGCAGAGGCTCTGAGGGGATTTCTAGTAAGTACTTTCTCAGTTTCTAGTAAGTACTTTCTCAGATTTCTAGTAAGTACTTCCCAGCAGCCTGTGTTTAGATAACAGGTTTTAGATGCAGGCTTCATCTGCATTTTCCTTAACTCAGGGTTTATTTTCTCATGTTTTTCCTCAGATAACACATGAGAAAACTTGGTCATTATGCTTTTACTGAAACAAGAGGTTAAAATGCCTCTAATTGTGTATAATTTTCCACTAAATGTTCTGTGACTGTCAGAATCTTCTGATAAACTGGATTAAAAGTCTGTTTTCTAATTTCAAATCACTGTGAAAAATAGGGGTGGGGGTGGGTGTGTATGTGTATGTAAATATATATCTATATATGTGTATACACATTTGCTATTGAGAGCTTTTAAGTTGCAGAAGACAGATTTGTATCTCAAATGCATTTGCTTTTCTCTATGTTAATGTTTTCTTTAACATTTCAAACTTTTCCAGGATTTTGGAAGCTGCAAGATGTTCACATCTTACAGATGCTGGGTTTACCCTTCTAGCACGGGTAAGGTCCTTTCAGAAGGTGGCAGCTTGCCCTGTTTCATTGCTGCTGAGCAGCTGTGAATTGATGTAGTCCTGCCGGGAAGCAATATGAGAAGAGGAAAGTTAAAGCAAAAAGAAGCCAGTGGAGGAGGGGACTAAAAAGATGAATTATATTTCTGGATTATACTTAGATCTGCAATTTTATTTCATTTGCCCTCAATCATTGCATTTTTCACTTTTTTCCCTCTTTTTCAGTTTATTTCAATTGCATTTAATATGCTTAACGTAATTCTAAACTTGCTGTTATGTATTCTAGCCAAATTTCCCTTATTGATGGCACACACCCTTGTGATATTTACATCAAAAAAATCAGCATATAATAGACTGCTCTGAGGATAACTTTAAATTACAGAACACTTACATTATGCATTTTAAACTATAAGCACTTGTGCCCTGGTTCATGCTGTAAATAAGTACATTAAGCATATTGGTGGTGTCAGTTGCTTCATGCTAGACTTGTGTGTTGCTGGTTAGGAAATCCAGACACAAAAATTATACTCTGTAAATGTAAATGTATCCTCATTAATGCTGCTGGTATTTAATGTAAAGGAAAAAGGGGTTTTTTTGTAGGCACAGCAGTTAAACAGAGTGGTTTTCTAATTGTTCAGCACTACAGCTTCAGGCTCTTGGTAGTCACCTCAAGCCTGCTCTTGAGGGCTGCAAGTTAAACCTTTTTTTTTCTGTTTCTGGGAAAAATAAATTGGGAATTGAGCCAAGATGTGACACTGTGTGGTCTGCTGCCAGGCCACAAGGTTACATCCTTTCCTTGAAATTAGTCCAGATGTCGAAAGCACTTCTGAAAGCTTGCTGGGGGTCTCTCAAAATGTTGAGAAAATTGCTTGTGTAGGTGTGACATGCAGGTTTCTCCCACCCTTAAAGCAGACCCTATTTTAATATTTTCAACCTTCATTGGCAAAGCAATTTGGTTTTAAGGCTTCTTTCTAATGTATGGCAATGAAGAGAGATGTGCCATGGGATTAGGAGTATTCCAGATGAGTTTTGTGCAGACTGATAAACGCAGAAGTTGGATTCACGTGTGTGCAGATGAGTTGGCTTTAGTGCATGGGCTGTAAATTCCATGGGTTTGGAGTGAGGGGGGAAGGGAAACAGGGTGCTGAGCACTGGTGTGTCCTGTTCAAACCTTACCGTGCAAGAGGGAGACATTTCACTTAGTAAGAGAAAGACTGAAATGTAGACATTTGAGAAGGAGGTAGGATATTACTTGTTAATTCATTTATTTATTTATTTTAACAATTTTTTTTTCTTTTGATGGTGATCAAATATTTGAAGGGATTTAGATCACAGTTTCCTCTTGCAAGCTGGGCTATCCCATATTATAAGCCCTGTGCATGATTTTATGTCTATATGTTGTTTCGTTTCAGTTTTTGTTTATCTGTTCATGTTTTGTTTGTTGTAGAATTGCCATGAGCTGGAGAAGATGGACTTGGAAGAGTGTGTTTTGGTGAGATTTAATATGAAAAGGAATATTGACTGTCCAGTGTAAGAATGCAATACATTAACACCATCATCTAGGTGTTCTTTGGTTTTCATAAATAGTGTTGTGTTTGTGGTAGGAAATAATTATTATTGGGAAATTCTATACAGGGAAATACTTGGAGAGTAACAGGTGATGGGTTGTTTTCCAGAAATAACAGAATCCTCATCTGGTAGAGAGATAGATAGATACCTTTCTTGAGAGTTGCCTCTCCTGCTGTCTGTTGCTTATGGCTTATGTTTGGTTTCTTTTATTCCCAGATAACTGACAGCACATTGATACAACTTTCCATACACTGTCCTAAGCTGCAAGCATTGGTAAGTGTAACTCCTGGTCTGTGGCCTGTGATACTCTCCCCAAACCACACAGACAGAGAACTCCTGCAGTGCAAACCCATGCTGTTCACTCTGTGTCTAGAAATCATTGCTGATGTACAGTGATACTGTGCGAAATATGTGCAAGTTTCATAAGTATTCTAAAAGCAGCACATTACTCCTAAAATATTTACATGCTTTGTGTGATTAAAAAAATGTTACCGAATCAGTGAGTAATAAGCAGAAAGCTTTTATTGTATCGTTAACATCCTTCATATTTGATCTCTTACATATTTGATTCAACTTAAAGCACTTAGATCCTTTATGGATACTCTCAAGTGTTCAGTAATGGTTTTCTTAGGGAGTCTGACACTTCACATCAAATATTGAATAAACAAAACACCTAGAGAAGATAAATGTTATCACTCTGTAAGCAGTTTTGCATGGAAGCACTTTTTTCCAAGGACTACATTTACATAATAAATTATGGAAGGTTTCCTTGGACTTGACTTTTGAACATTATTGGAGAGGATTGAAAGTGGGGTACCTTGCTTACTGGATTTCAAAGAACTGTTTTCTAGGGAGTGGTGCCTTAGATCTTTCAGATCATCAAAACCAATTTGAGGTAACGTAAATTTGTCTGTTCTTCAGTCAAGATCCTTGAAAATTACTGGATTGTTCTTACAGTAGGAGCTCCTGTATTTCAGGCCAGTCGTCCTTTAGTGTAGATTTGTTATAACTACTTAGATCTACATGAGAGAACAAGTATCTTTATAATCTGTTCTTAGATGGGATTAAAGGAAGGAGCTGCTTCCTTAATTAAATTGTGTTATGATTAGTGTTACTCACGCAGTGTTACTAAGGTAGCAACGTGAGGAAAGATGGCTTTTAAAAGGAGCTTGTTCACTATTTTTTGTTGGTTTTTTTTTTTTCTTTATTAACTGTCCAGCTTCGTTTCTGAACCATCATTTTTGATGTTAAACCAAATGAGTTGTCAGGAGATGTGGAGCCATTTATATAGGACACGTTTTTGTATTGTAATCCCAGTTGCAACCAGTTCTTACAAGAGATCTTTTGTACCAGTTCTGTAAGTGCTTCAACAGAGGTACCATAAGACATAATAATTCCCAGGCATTTTTTTCTGAACCTGCTCCTGTTTGCTGGCCTTTGTGTGTCTGCCCACAGACAGAGAAGTGTGGCATTGGTAAAACATCTTAGCTTTTCTAAGGGAACCAGACAACTTGATTTCTTTGGTACATTTGTATATCTTTCTATATAACCTGTGGGTAGGAAGATACTCAGAGATTGTGTGTGAACAGCAATGGCTGAGAATTACAGGAAAAGACAAGACAAGACTGGCAGGTGCTGAATACACTGCATGAGCTAATCTTGGTGCTTCCAATGTCCTATAAACTCCTGTGCAACTGTGCTTTGGTGTTTTTGCAGTTAGAACAAACATTTTGGAGCTCCAGAGATCAACTTTGAATTTGCTTTTGTGATGTTTGGAGACTCAGTAGATGCTAGAAATAGGCAAATCTTCCTTAGTATCAGAGTACTCAAATGCTTTATTGCCTAATGTATTTAAGTAATTTCTGGTTTAAGTATTTAATTGTACATTTAAATTAGTAGAGAAACTGTGAAATACGGTAGTCCTGAAGATGAGAAGGGAAGTGTATTCTTTACAGCATGTGAAGTTCTTATAGTATGTCATGCCATGCTTGATTTAGACACAGCATTTAGTATGTATTAAAAACAGAAAAATAATTTGACCTTATCGCTTTGTTCTTAAGATTTCAAGCAATTGTCTTTGTCAAATTCCACATTATTAATGCTTTTTATTCATAAGCAGGCTTATGAAGTCAGAAAAATCCTGTGGTTTAATCTGAAGTGTGTCTAATTTGGCATATTTCTTCTACAAACAGTTCTACAAAAAGTTCTGCAAACTCAGCTGTACATCTGTATTGTCCTTGCAGTACCAAATACCATGTCCCAGGAAAGCTGATTTTATAAGCTGCTTACTTCCTGGGATGGAATACTCCTAATTAGCCAACAGCTTCACAGAACCTCCAGTCCTTCCTTGGAACAGCAGGTCTGTTATGAATGCTGGTTAACCCTGCAGCTGCTGATTGTTCCCAGGCTCTGAGCCAAACCAAGCGCTCAGAGCACGTACATAGGGAAAGGAGGTACAGGAGAGAGCTGATATGTTTGAAGACTTGAAAGACTGCCAGAATGGGTGTCAGGAGTTAAAACACTGTTGGTAGGGGCAAGCACTTCATATCTGTTGTCTTTAGGAGACAGTTCACACTCGTTGTGGTGTTTCTTGGAGTCCCTGCTGGCTGCTCATGCTTGGTGTGTAAAATCAGACCTGCTGGGGCTGAAGGGAAGCTGCTGTGGTTGCTCCCTGTCAGACTCCAGAGGAGGTGCAGACCTGTCTCCCAGCCTTTCTCTGGTTCCCTGTTCATCCTGTAGACCAAAGGAGAAAAAAGTTGAGGGGCAAATTGCTTTAAATTTGCTTTTAATTGCGTCTACAGACGCTGTGTGTCTGGTAGCAGGCAGGAAATGCTCGTGATGTAGCTGAGGTGAAGTAAGGTTGGTAGTCCCCAGGCTGCCCTGTCAGGCTGGAATGAAAAGATGAGTTGTACCCAGAGAGGGGCAAGGTTACATGTTGGAGTCAGGGGATTGGCAGGAGGTCCTTTTGAGCACTACTGTTTGCTTGCTCTGAGTTGAAAAGTGCTTTTGGACTGCTGCAAGTGTTTCTTCATCAGTTGCTGTCTGAAAAAAACAATTTGGGGCAAGGAAATGCTACTTCAGAACCAGGCACTGTTAGACTTAGGTACAAGTACAGGCAAAACAGGCTGAGCATAAAGCAAGGCGCTAGCTCAGAGCCCAGGGCAAGGGGAGTAGAGTTCACAGATGCTGCACATTTCACTGGGGAAGACTTGAGAGCATTCATTTCAGTGGTGACAGAGTGGTTTTTTAAGCCGCCTCTGAGGAATGTCTGTTTCCTGTTGTTGTCATCATCCGTGCTTCTCCAAAAGTCATGAATTCCCTCAAGAAATGAGAGTGCTTTATGTGGTGCCACTGCCTGAGATGCAGCATCATTTTCCATGTTCTTGAAATTCAAGGGAGTAAAAAAATATGCTGAAGAGGAGCAGATTTTTTTGGTTTATTATGCTGACTGTTGCAGAAAAGACTGCTCCTGCAGCTGTACAAGATGTTTATTGCTCCTCATCTGTACAGCCTGAGGTGCCAAGCGCTCATGGTTTTTTTAAAATCATTATTTGGCAAATCAGTCCATTGTGATTGTTCTTTATCTATGTGGACTTGCCCAGGCTTGGTCCTGGTTGTATGTGTGAGAACATGGCAGCTGTGAAACAGTAACCCCTGAGTAGATACTCATCTATTCCCCTATGTTCTCCATCATCCTTTTAAGTTGTTTCTGGCAGAGTGCTGTTTGCACTATGTGGGACAATTGGGAAAGAATTCCCACATTCATAGAGAGCAAAGGGGCCTGAGGAGTTTTGCCAGTGATGTGTTTTGGGACTCAACTTGTTTTGAAGCAAAGTTAAAATCAAGTACAGTCATTTTGTTAAGTAAAGCAGTTTTTATTTTTTTACTCTTCTGGATTTCAGCTGTGTATTATTTGTAGTTGTTTAACCACTGGAGTGAAGGAGGTTGAAGAGGACTTCTGATGTCCAGAGGCTCAAGTCACTTAGGACTGAGGGATGTTGTTAATTGTTCACCTCTCTGTTTTTAGAGCTTATCTCACTGTGAATTGATCACTGATGATGGGATTCTTCACCTGAGCAACAGTACGTGTGGGCATGAGAGGCTGCAGGTACTGGAGCTCGATAACTGTCTCCTCATCACGGATGTGACTCTGGAACACCTGGAGAACTGCCACAACCTGGAGAGAATTGAGCTGTACGACTGCCAGCAAGTCACACGAGCTGGAATCAAACGGATCAGAGTATGTTTCCTGGCTTGTTCCTTTGGAAATGCCAGAGCTGTTGCTACTGCTTGAGACTGTAGGAGTCCTACAGGTGTCCCAGGCAAGGAAGGCTGGATAAACAGTGACTATCCTTCTGTTAGGTCCCCATGTGTGTAACTTCCCTGTGTGAACAGCAATAATTGTCAGTTCTGACTCATGACGTTTTGCTGTTAGAATGATGAGCTCTTATCTTCTGCACTGGTGTGGTGGCATGCTTTATCCTAAATATATGTTATATATATATGTATCTTAAAATGTATGTTAATATACAGAGCCACTAGTCAAACATCTGCATGGTTATTTCAATTGATGGGCTGTAGGGCCCTCAGGCCTTGGAATCCAGCCCCAAACCTTTTCCCTGTGATCTCACCCATGAGGTCAGGGATCACCTGCATTGCAGGGGCAACATTTTAGCCTTGAAGTGAAACTTGTCTGCAACTTTGTATCCCAAATTTGTGTCCAAACATTTTTGCAACTTAGAACGCTCATCCCTGATAGTGACTCAGATTGAGGGCAGAAGCACAATTCTATTTCATGCTACTTTCCAGGATGAGAACAGCAGCAGAGATATGGGAGACAAGGTTTGGACAAGTCATCCTTCAGTAGCCAGAGTCCATCCCTCTTTCTCCTGCAGCAGGACATGTGCCTCTCCTGATGTGGAGCTGTCTGGGCTCATCAGTGCTTTGTTAGGAAAGCAGGGGGAGCCCTGTGCCAGATGGTCCCAGACATTGGTGTGCCTTAGTGGGATGGGTCAAGAGGAGTTAGATGTGAGGAGGAAACAGCTTGGTTGGTATCCACTCTACAGATGCTTTCTTAGCACAACAGTTGATGTGTGCCGCTTCTCTTTTCAGTTCTGTTCTTTCTCTCCCATTATAATGCAGCCTTTTCACCCACAGGCTCATCTACCTCACGTGAAAGTCCATGCTTACTTTGCTCCAGTAACTCCTCCTCCGTCGGTCGGAGGAAGCGGACAGCGCCTCTGCAGATGCTGTATTATCCTCTGACAGTGCGTGCAGCCACACAGGAAATGTTGTTGTTGAAGAATGGGACAGCAAGTCAGCGGAAGGAGTCGGTTTCCTGACGAGTCCTAATGGTGGTGTTTGGTCATCCAGTTTTGTGACAAGAAAAGCATTTTTTTTTCCAGGTAAAAATCTTAACGTAATGTGCAGCTGTGGATTAAGTTGGTGATGCTTTGGTTTGTATTAGTAACTCCTTCCTTCTGTTGAGAACTGCAGTACCATGTCAAACGTGTGGGTATTGCGGCGTAGCAGCTACTTGGTGGAAGTTCACGAAACTTGGAAGTTAATTTGCATTTGTGAGCACTTACTCGGTGTGCAGTTCTGATGTAACGTGGGGCTCGAGGCTGCCGCGCCAAAGAACTGAGCCTGCTGTTCTGTAATATACACCACAGATCAAATATCAGGTTTAAGGACAAATCAGCTTTAGCAGATGTTGACCAAAAAATGCAAAGTAATCATAAGCTCTTACAGTGAAACAGCAGCTTGTTCTTTTTCATGATTCAGCTTC
Organism: Vireo altiloquus; assembly: GCA_013396875.1. NCBI lineage: Eukaryota > Metazoa > Chordata > Aves > Passeriformes > Vireonidae > Vireo > Vireo altiloquus. The sequence goes on along the minus strand of VZRF01013041.1, from coordinate 1,080,077 downwards.
ATATTTAATTATGTAACAGGATAGGTAATGTCAAAAGGTAAGGTAGTACCTCAAGATAGCATAGAACTAGAAATACTTCCCAAGTTTTTGGACTTGGTTCAGTTGAACTCTGCTCGTTTAAAGCTTGCCCGCCACCGATGCACATTCTGCCCGATGCTATCGGCCTTGAACGGGGTAAGAAATCCACTGTGGTAGAGCCTGTGCACTCTACTGTACCTGCTGCCACAACCATCCATGGTGCTCTCAGCAACGCCACCCCCGCGCCTTCCGGGACCTCCGCGGGGTGCAAGGAAAGGATGCAGTGCTTCCAGGAAGAGAGGTGTAGCACACATGCTTTTCTACAGATGAATGGAAAACAGGTTCAGCTACAGAAAAGACGATGGAGCAAGGAATTCGGTTTGTCCCACCCATTTTAGGGACAAGCATATGGGCTCATCAGCCTGTAGGCAGGAGTTGAACCAAACCAAACCTGTGGTTTTCAAATGTAGAAAGCCAAACTCTTCACATTTGGTTAAGAAGCTGTCAACTTCTGAATGATAATGATAAAAATCTGTGTATTAACTCTTAAGGCCATGCTTTCATCCTTAGTTTTTCAGTGCTAGACGATTAGATAAACTTTTTTATATTAAGCAATTTAATTATCTGAGAGAAACTACTTGACAGTTCAGAAAGCTTTTGTTGTGTAAGTTTGATTGTGTGTGTGTTTTAAGAGTTCAGGGCCTGTGTTTACTGAAAATTAAAAAGCAGTTGGAAAAGCTACTACTGGATAGTACTGCCATTTTCCCCCCTGCAAATTTTAAATGACTTCTAAAAAGGAGTGAGTGTGAACATGAACTTCCTCGCCAGCAATGGCTGGATTGTGTTCATGATGCAGAGGATGGGGACAGTAAATGAAGATCTCAGCTTTGGGGTTCAATTACAGCTTAGACTACAGTACATGGATTTCTTTACTACTACAAAGTAAGCCAAGCTGGGCTTCTTTTGCACAGTAGTGGAGTGCTGTACAATCATACTAAAGAGTTCCATTGAGACACTGCTGGTGTAATGAGAGTTTTAACCAGATTTTATTCTCAGCTGTACCATGGCAGTCATTGGTACCAATATGTCAAGATGTGTTGCCTTTTGTTGGCTCATTTTTTTTCTAAGAACATAATGAACCTTGTAAGTCTATTGCATTGAAGATGTACAAAAACATCTAAATGGAACCTACTCTGATATAGAAAACTTAAAATAAACAATCAGCTGATGTCAAACTTGAATTTGTTGGAATTATTTCAAATCTAAGCAAGATTTGTATTAGAAGCAGAAGAGCTGTGTGAATGCACTGTGTGCAGGATATACTACAGGGCTGGTTTACTTCCCTCCCTTACCTTGACCTACCACTCTTGCTAGGGCAGCTCTTGCAATTAATCTGAATATTAACAGTGGACTCTCTAATGTGGGTACGGGAAAAAAAGAAGTAAACAAAAAGAAAAGCACATTTACAAAATTATTGAAAAACATTTATTATACTTAAATTGAAATGTGTACATCTTATTAAAAAACAAAAGCCATTTGCTGGTGCCATAATTTAATTCCAATTTCAAGTGAGCTGGACAAACTACTGTACAACTTTCAATATTCTTTAAAATTAGATATTTGGATACTTTCCAATCAAGGATTTTTCCACTTTTATAAAACATTTGGATTTGAATATGGTGTGAGCTAAAAAGACACAAGTGTCAGTTCAGGAAAATACTAGGACCAAACAATACCCAAAGATGAACAACTTATAGGCAGAAATGTTTAAGTACATAAAATTTTACTTTCAGTGCAGAAAAAAAAAACCAAAAACAGGAAAAAACCTCTAGGTTTGATGAATTTAAATTTTCAAAATGCTACAGCCTTCAGAAGCTTTTCTGCTAAGCACTTGAGCCAGTTATGAGAGGGCAAATGAAAAAAATCAAAGTTGCTTTTTTTACATGCTGTAGTATTGGTTTACATGGAACACCGCAGCATAAAAAGCAAACTATTCCCATGCTTTTAAGCCAGAGATCAAGGGGAAACTTTCCAAAGGCACAGGATGACAGCTCTGAAACTGTCACCTAATAGCTTTGGAAATACTCCCCTCTAAGTACCTAACCAATTGAAGCTTAATGTTACCCTAGGAAATGCTGTGCCATGACTTTACAAGACACATCCAAAATACCGAGAAAGCACAATTGCCTGTTTCAGAGAAAAGTAAGTATTTGGTCATATGGAAGAGGCACTGTAACAGGTGTACAGTATGGATGGATGGAGGGTGCAGGAAGGTCAACAAAAAAGGTAAGAAGAGATTTGTCCAGAATAGGAACTCCAGCAGGGCATTCACCCGCTGGGAAAGAGACTTACAGGGTGTGTATTTAGTGTTTCTCAAGCAATTTATTCAATGCTGCTGAAAGCTATGACAGCCCTGTGGTGCCAGTGGGTCATCTTCCCTCATCAGCATAATTCCACTGAAAACCCCACCTCTCACCGCCAGTACTTTAAAACCCACAATTTTACAAGCAAAGAGTTAAACTGCAGCAGTGCTCGGCAGAGAACCTAGGAAACTAAACATAAAGGATGCATAGGCAATTCTTTTCCATTAAATTCATTAAAGCAAAACACAATTACTTGGTACCCCATAGGATTTATATTAATCCCTCCAGTAAGGTACTATTGATAATGCAGTTTGCTGCATGCATATATTGCATCTGTCTAGGGCTTCTTAAAAGCCCTGTTCTGGCATTTACACTTCTTACATACACTCTTATACACAATTTACACGGGAAGCTGTTTTGACAGCTTTACTCTCAAAGACCTGACAACCTGATCACTATCACCTTAACTACTCATCTCCACACAGATTAGCATGTGCTCTGCTAACATCAAAAAATAAAACCAGCATAAGGTACAAGCACGTAATAGACAAACTGGCACAGAAAGGTAAATGCCCCAAAATAAGTTTACATTCATCTCCAACTGGATACAGATAATAGAAAAGCAGCACTGCTTTGCTTCTATAAACTGTATCTACTGGCCATAGTTTGCCTTATTTCAGTGAAGGGCAAGCACCTTTGCTTACATTGTCTTCCATGCCTGTACAGAAGCTGTCATGGCATTATACCTCTCATGAGGACACTTAGCTATGGCAGTGATAAGAAAGTTCACCTATCAAACAGCTCATTAGAAAGGTCATTTTGTGTTTTCAATATGAAACATCTTATACAGTGAAGTTAGATCCTAAGGTTTTGGATGATCTTCATAATCTTTAGGCAGGACTTCATTCTGCATTGGAATATCAGTCTAGCAAGTGTGTGATGTCACTTCAAAATTATATGGAAGCCTTCTCCATTTTCAGCTGAAAAAAAAAGAAAGAAATGTCAGTCTATCTTTCTTGAACAGAATCATAGAAATACAAGCCAATGCACCACAACACCCAAGTATAGACTTAGTTCTGAAAATAAACTCACCTACAACAAAACCAGCTTTTAAATGTTTCCTACTTGTGGAAATGAAAATGTTATGATTAATGATTTGTAACTGGATCTTCAAAGTTGGGACAGTTTCTGTAGGTAAAGTTTGCAGAGAGTCCAACTTATCCACTGGTTAGAGCCATTTGCTGGCACCTTGTACTGGAAATAAACTGGACTTCTAAAGAAGAGTGGGATTCAACAACAGCCTACTGAAGATGACTACTGACTAACAGAGAAAGAACAGAATGTTATGCTCATTCAACAGAATGTTATGCTGACTCTCAGGACTCAGTTAAGATTCAGTGTCTGAACTTAAGAGGTACTACACTGCCAGGGTTTTAATTCTTTTTTTTAACCTATTTTGAAATGTCTCCATTCTCAACAGTTATTAGCAGCATCACTGTCCAGTGATGGCTGACTAAATTTTACATAAGGTTTGTTACTGAATCCTGCACTGGTTCTGAACTGAAAGCTTGGAGAAGGGCCTGAGATGCTACACAGAGGCTGAAATCTGGCTAGGAGAGGAAGAACTGGGATATCTTCTGCCACTGTACATGCAGATCTTTTATTACTTTTAAAGAAGGCTCCTTGCTGGAATAAGCAATTAAGTTTTAGACTGTCAGAAAAGAAGAGACAACATACCTTTTATTGTGGTGAATAAGAAACAACTCTCATCTTGAAAGTTTTGAACCATCTACAAAAAAAAAAAAAGTTTCAAAACCCTCTGGAATATGACCAATGCAAAACATAAAACAAGAACAACCTCAACCCTGATTAAACACAGCCTTTTGTGAGCAGTTGTGTATTTTTGGTTTTGTTCAGGAAGTGACAGGCATATACTAAATTAAAATCCATTACTATCAAAAAACTGCTTTTTACTCTTATGACAACCAGTTGGGAGCCTATTACTACTGGCTGAGTTTCTGGAGCAGAAACTCAAATAAGCAGAGTTCAACAGTGTTAAAATGCTCCCTGCCTTTGGGTGTGCTCAAAACAAATACTAAATAATTACTACAGCATCTCAGAACTATATAAACCATCTGCTTCTGTCTTCTCATAGTTTCAGTTTAGTCAGGCAGAGGAAGAGTCATATTTAAAGAATCCTTCTGCTCATTTTATTGTAAAGGAGAAAACACTCTAAATGTCAGAAAATACTAGGGTTGCATTATCAAACAGAAAAAACAGTAATAAATAAGCAAGCATAAGAAAACCCTCCACTCCAAGTCATAAATGAAATGCCAAAAAAATAAAATTTCAATTACCTGATCACTAACAAGAATGTGGATGCCTGTGGGACCCTGTCTGTAAACTTGGTTGATCTGATGCAAAGGAATATTAAATGCCAAAGCAAGCTTGCGTGTGACTTCTGAGGCTGCCATCTCCTCTAAGTAGATTGCATGATAAACTACAAGAAAAAAATCATTTACGTAAGAATGGTACTAGTGGATAACAATAACTATATGGAAAAATCTGAATTTGCTTATACTCCAGGCTTTCAAAAAGTTTTAAAAGCTATAACTTTTAGTTTGCTCTCTCCCTGTTCTCACAAAAAACATGAGCTGCCCTGATTTTTTTTCAAGGAAAAGTCATAAACACAACTCTGACAAGGGGTAGGCTTCTATTTGGTCTGAGGCTGAAGGCAACTTCCACATTTTTTCCTGTATTCTGCACAAAAAGGCACAGTCATGTCAAACAGACTTACAAATGGATCTTCAGAGAGTCACCTAAAGATGGTTTTGGAAGTAATCTTGGGCAGTCTTAAAAGAATCAGGTAATACCTACAGCCCTCTTATATGCCTTATAAGGGCTTATATGCCATTTGTTGCTTCAAATACAGATGTAAATTTTGGATTTTTGGTAAATAAAGCCTTTTGCAACTGTCTGAATAAACTTTCTACAGATCACTTCAGAGCTGAACACAACACAGCAAACAGAACAGTAAGACAAAGCAGCTGTTCAGTTTGGTGCTGTATTTACAGTTCTATAGCTTTATTTAACAGAGCTAGAAGCCCTTGGCAGCTCCATGTTTGCACATTGTTCTGGCTGAAGATATCCTGAGGGAAAACACGTATTTGACAGCAGCAGTATTTTATTTAAAGATTCTCCTCCACCTCAATTCTTGCACGGAAAATCCACAAGCACTATTGCAGTAGCCTGTACAGATTTCAGCTGGGGAGAGAGGTCTCTCAAAGCCAAGAGCAAGAAAAGAATAATTTCAAATAACTCCATTCTCTTAATGGCAATAGTGACATGAATTTACGAATAAACAGTTACATTCCCATCTGTGTTGAAGCAACAGCTGTCAGGAAAATACTAAAATCAGCCATTCACTTCCTTGTCCAGGCTCTACAGTTTCAGTTCATTTGCACAGAAAATGACAACAAAATCTAACAGAAAATGGGAAAAAATTGTTTTATTTGCATGTAGCTTTTATGTGTACCTACATTTATATGGTTGACACCTTGTCTGTAACAACATGCACAGCTGACTCCAGAGCTCCTTAATTCACTACCATGTACCTTGTTCGTTTTATCAACAGACTGAAAATGCTCAACGATTTAACCTCAAGAGGTTTCAGGTTCTGTCTGCTCTGTGCTGTTAAAGCAGTGACACTGCTGTGACGCAGCTTCCCGTGGTTTCTTTGTACACCAGAAACAGCAATTCAGCCTCTTCACTGTGGTTTTCCCTTTCCCACTGATCCAGCTTTATTGCTGTTGGCTGCAGCCTGGCCTGCTTTAAGCCCCCCATGCTGTACCGTATATTGCACCGTTGCTGTCTCCGCTGCCCCCATCCTGTCGTTCCAGTTGGATGCTCCGTAAGGGCTCCTGGCACACGTAGATTGTTAAACGGGGCCTCACGGATCTGCAAGCCAAGGGAATCACCCGTCAGAGGAAAGGCTACTGTGCACTGGAGATACAGAAGTGGATATGCCACAACTGGAGATTTGTTATGCCAACAGTACACTTGATATGTTTTTTTTCACTGACCCCAAAAAATTAAATCAATCTAAGTAAGTGGTCTCTCAGATGCTGCTGCATCTAAACAAAATTTCATTCCATTCAGAGCTCCTGAGGACGCTGCTTTTTGGACTCCTGGAACAGCACTACTGAGTAACAATGGCAGTTCTTCCAGAATGGCCACTGGCACCACACACCCATTTCAGACGGAATCAGACAGCCCCCAGGATGCAGCCTGTGTTAGCACTCAACATCTGTAACCTCAGAAAGAAATCAGGTTGTTCTTAGCTCTCTGAATCACCAGTTTTGTGCCTTGGCAACAAATCCATCTGTATCCAAGAAACTGGCAGGGCCCAACTGCATTGGTGCAGCCTTACAGCCCACCTGCACCTCACCTGGGCCTGCCCTGAAGGTGTGCACAGGAGGAGAGCTTTAAACATATTGCTGCCAACTCCTGAGGCAGATCACACAGGCACCAAGGCCCATCCTGACACCAACTTCCCAAATCCCCAGTTCTAGAATCCCCCACAAAAACCCACTCAGCCTCACAGTCAGCACATCACCTGGATTTCAGTGCATTATACAGCCGAATTCCATCGGCTGGACCACAGATTTGTACCAGATCTTCTCTCGTCAGCTTTAATAAATCAGCACCTGGACAAGCACATGAGGATTTAATGAGGATTACTGTAACACATCAATTCTTTCTGAAATAAATTGTACGTTCATTTAAACCAAGAGTAACAAACTTCACCATAACAAAAATGGAATTTAGGACACAGGAATAAGTAAAATTCAGACCAGGCTCTAGTGAGTGCTAAATAAATCAACCTGTTTTCCAAAGGTGGCGAGTTACACTTTATGGTGTTTACAGCTTTGAAACAGTAGGAGTCTGCAAGGCACATAATTTCTGTGGAGAGAGATGACTGTTCTAGAGACAAACAATGATTTTTGCTGGCATCCAGGGTAGTGTATTTTGAACAAATGCAAAATATAGAGCAAAAATACTCCATGGTTTGTCACTCAGTGAATTATCCCAGGCATTCAACTCATCCATCACTTCCTCTGTGTGTTTAAGTTAGGACAATGCACTCGTGTATAGAAGGTGCTGCTGAAGCAAAAACTGGAGAATGGATTCTTCTGAGAAGCAGCATGAGTGTCAACAAAGAAATCAACACCCTGAAATATCAGTCACTGTAACAGATCAGTGGGAAAACAGGAAAAAAAATAGTCCTTATGCATGAAAATACTCCACAGACTATACAGAAATGTACAAATAAAAGTCAGCAAAAATAATTTATCATAGCCCTTAAATACTATAATAAAAAAAAACCCAGACCTGAGGTAGTATAATAAAAGCCAGATATACCACACCTCCTGCTTCAAAAAAAAAATTGCAGCCAGCTAGTATTTGACTTTTACAAAGATAATAATGAAAAAGAAGAAAAGTTTTCCAAGAGTCTTTGTCAGAACTTTGGTACTAAAGTTTATTGAGGAACTCAGCAACCCTCATACAAGAAACACAGGTCAAAAACCGGCAGAAGAATAAACCTTCCCAGAGAAGAAGCCTGGTACAAAGGGAATCCTGACAGAAGCATGAGCTAAGCCAAGAGGCAGAGAGCTGCCATTATTCACAACACTGTCCCCATCATGTGTCACCAGAGAAAAAGGAATTTTACTTATGGTGTGTACTGTGTCATGCCACCCTTTGCACAATTCCATGGAAGACTAAAGAAGCAAACAGCAAAACTCAGCCCCACAAAGTGCATCTATTGCCATTTCGTGTGCCCACACATACAGTGAGAACTGCACTGTTCTTTAACAAGAAATTTAGCAAATAAATATGTTTAAGTATGTATACCATAATGTTCTTAAGACAACTCGTTTCCCACACAGAACTTGCTCAGTAACACAAAGAGAGAAAAAAAGTAAACTACAGATACCTGAGAAATTTGAAAAAAGCCTTGTATAGGCAGAGAACCTATTCTTGAGCAACCATTGCTGAGTTTCCTGGATTGTGGCTGAAGGATGAAGCTGCTGTAAGATACAAGATTGGATATGGTAATTTGGATACTAAAAAACTCAAACAAAACCCAAGCCATTAATAAAAACCCCTCCCTCAGTTCAACACTTTCTTAGTACCTATTAACATCAAGTGTAAATCAAATAGTCTGACACAGCTATACAAATACAGTCATGATCAATACCAGAAAGCAAACACTCACATCTCCTGACCCTTGAGAGGTTCCATCTCCTTGATGATTTGGGGAGGAAGAATTGCTACAGATTATAAAACAAAAAAACATATTACTAGAATTCCATAAACCAAAATATTTAAGCATTGTTGAAAAGTAACTTGAAATTCCCAAAACAATAAATACCACAGTTGAAAGAATTAAAATACTGAAACTTGTTAAAAATAAAAGAAAGACCATTCCACGGTTTATGGACCACACCATACCACTGTAAAAAATTTTTGGATTAAGTGCAAGTTTGGTTTTAGTAGCTTAATTAATGCTTCAATACAAAATGGTTTCACTAATGCAATTTTTGTTGAAAAGCTTTTGAAGATATTTGTTCGAGGTTTTTCTTGCAAAATATGCTACCTGTGTATGACGGAAATGAAGACTGTTCTTACTGAAAAAAACTGAAAATAGTTTGCATAGACAAGGACTAAATTAAAAAAGTGAAAAGGTAAAGTATTTGCTATGTGATGAAGAACAAGAAGTTGTTCTAAAAAATATGCAGTAAAAAAGAAAAATCGTGAGGCAGAAGTAATTACCTGATAACTGAACCATGTGATACAAATGTGATACTCTAAAATGAATATATAGGTCAAAACGATCTCCCAGTTTCCCAGTGGAAACAGAACACAGTTGAATTTACTCAGAAAACATTTTGAATAAGCACAATTAAAGTTGCCTTTAATTGGGGTACAGAATAGAAACCCACCTGTCTGGGACACTGTAGGTGTTATGCTGAGCAGAGGTGAAAGTTGGAGCAGGAGTAGGACTGTTGTTTACAAATGTTGTAGGAGTATCAGGCCATGGTGAGCACTGGAGATAAAGAATTAAAACTTAAGTTTCTCTGGACAATACATTTTTTACCCTGATGCACACTTCTGTCATTGCAAGCCAGGGGTTTATCCACAGAGTATTCTGATTTGCAATTCCAAATAAAGACTCCCTCTATCCCACACATTACATGCAGATATTCCAGGCAAAAATCAGCTCTGTTTTATCTTGTTCTTTTATGAAGACTTCTATTTATACTGTCTTCTCTTTAAAAAATTGAAGGTATTATTGGTGAAAGTGACAAAGGATCTGTACAGATTATTCAGTTTAAACCAATACCAACCAACCCCCAGTCACCTGCTGGAAAAAAAGTCTTTTATCGTTCCTGGATGAAAGGGGTGTTTAAAACTGCAGGGATAATGACACAACAAAAAGTGCTCAGTAACAGTAAGTAAAGCTATGAAGCTAGATTGCACCTTATGGATAAATTTTGCTTCTGCCCTGAGAGCAGTCAAATACGAAAAGAAGTTTCAGGAGAAATTTTGTCAATTCAAAATTTTTAGTAATTTCTGCACGACTAAAATTATGCTTACTTACACGGACTGATTTTTCTGAACTGCTTGGTAAACCAGAATTTTTTACACAAACTTAAGTCATCACAAGTATACGATAAGCCAGCTGTCCAATTCTGTCAGTCTTTTATGGTTTTTTTTTTTAAATCCTCATGATAAAGCTTTGCAAAATGAGGCTACCTTTTAGTGCTTCCAAAAGTATTAAAAATATGGTATTTTAAAGAAAAACAAAAAAATCAAACAGGTTTTGAAATGTTCAAAGACATGATTAAAACAAGCAAGTAGCCCAAGATCAGGTAAGCTAAGAACATGCCTGTTAAGACAACAAAGATTTCTGATACATTTATCATGCACCAGCTGAACACTTTGTAAGAAATTTCCAGATTTATATCACAGTCTTGTAGAACAGAGGAGGAAGGAGGAGGGGAACAACTACGACTTAATATCAATGGAAACTTGTTTCAACAATTTTGTGTTGAAAAATCCTTCCTCTATCTGGGGGAAACAGTAAATAAGTGCAACACGAGCTGCCATCTTCTGTAAGAGAGTTAACAACATTTCTGTGCTGGACCCCAGCCTTCACTTGTCAGCATAAGATGGCAAGTTCCCCACCCAGCATGGCACATGTAATTAAAATAAATTTGTCTGGCATGCAAATATCTTAAAAATGAGGAACTTCCTTTATCTGTCCAAGATTTGACTCAAACCAGGTATTTTTGTTAGCCATAGTGTCCAGAGGCTTGGATTACGTGGTCAAAGCCACCCTTTGGGCTACAAACAGTGTCCCCTGCACAGAGCATTCTCCTCTATGACCTTGTAGGGTGACTCATTCCTCCTCCAATTCTGTATATTCGCACCCATTGTCTCTCTTGTCAAGCTCATTTTAATGTTACATTACATCAGGTAGTTAGAAGTAGCCTTCATTCCCTAAATATGTGGTCTGAAGCTGTAATTTAAAAATCAAAGCTCAACATAGCAATGTTGACTTTGTTCTTCTGAAATATTTTGAAAGCGCAGTTAAAATTCTTAAATTTTATGACATTCTCTTCCTAAATTTTAATCCAAGATGTTTATGTGGACACACAGATCCAAGTTTTGCATCCTTACAAGATTCTAGCCACCATATATTTAAATTGAGGGGCAGAGACAAAGGCACTGGTGCCAGAGAACAACTTTTGAGCCATGCCCGAAGTAGGTATTCCAGTCAGTGTTTCTGTCCTTCAAACCCAGCTGAAGTTCTTCACAACAAACCTCTGGGTTTAAATCCAGGAAGAAGCACATTTGAAGTATTCAGAAAAATAAAATGCCAACCCAAAGCAAGCAGCCTTTCTTCTCCCATAAACTTGCTTTCCTACCTTGTCTCCTATTGCAGCAAGAACACCACTAACTATTCACCACTGAGACTCAATAGGCTGGTTAAAAAAAAAAATAGTAAGTGTAATACTACTGCAACACATCTATTGCCTCCATTCTTCTTTTTTCTGTATTATAGGTTGTGGAGGGAAAAAATTAGTATTTGAGCATTGAGATATTTAATTCTGAAAGGCTCATGGAACAAGAAAGTCTTCCCGCAATTAACCCAAGCTGATTATGCTTTTGGAATCACTCTCATGCACAAATGTCCTGCACTTCACAAACTGGATTAAGCAAATGCTTGGCCACTAAATCCATTACCGCTACAAAGACTAAGCAAGGATATCTTGTGTTTTCTAATATCCTGCATGACGATTCTGGATTGAGGGGGGTAAGAGTTACAAGGGAAATGGATCACAGAAAGTGGCACTGCTTCCCTGAAAAAGCACCTGCCATTGTCACTGTCAGGGACAGAACACTGGACTTCATCCTTGTGCTCTGATCAGTCAGGACATTTCTTATATTCCTATGCCAAAACTGAGTTAACCAAACGACATTCAGCAAGCTAATGATGCTAATACAGAAGTCCCTCACCAATGGACACAAACCTAGGAGAAAATGTCACCCTGTCACAGGGAAGCACTCAACTCCATAAAAAGCCTTCACAGAACAGGAAGAGTGGCATTATATCTTTACCTGTAATGAACAATTAATATATACTGATGAATTTACCAAGATCATGTTTTTGAGGTCTCAAGACTAACTACCCTCCATTACTAGCACACTGCTACTGGTACTACTATACTCCAGAAACTGTCTTATTTCCAAAGATGGATTAATTCAGAAGGAGAAAGGTATTTTGGTTTCAGATGTTTAACAGCCTTCTGTATAGGCCATGAATGAAGTTAAGAAGTTTTACTGAGTTAAAAAGAAATAGACGAAATCTTTCTAATATGACTTATCAGATTTAGGATATATAGCACTTAAACTCAGAACATTTCTAACTGCAGAGGAATTGCAAAATCTCAACTTATTCTACGCCATGGTTTAATGTAATATCCCTTCGTACGTCCAATATACTGGAATTTGCCCAAATTTGTGCCTTACAAGAGAGCAAAACTGAACCTTGGCAAAGAACTCAGTACTATATTCAAAGACCAAATAAATATGAAAACAAAATAAAAAACAAAAATACAGTAAGGCTAATTTGTTCTCTAAGTTAGACTTAATATATACTTGGTCACACAGCACCTCCTTAGAGAACTAACCATCAATTTACTTACACATAGTATGGAGCTTTTTCAATCTTTCATGTCCACAACTTAATGTTCCAATTTATTTCAAGTCTATACCTGGAAGTCTTTAAACTTCCATGTGCTCTGTAACCAGCTCTGTCTGCCAAAAATGACCATTTGATCGAGTTTAATCAAATTGTAGTTTAAGTACTCTAGCTTGTGACATAATATACACTAATATAAAAATCAGCCGCAATACTGCAGACAGAAAAAAGTGCAAAGGCATGACTACCACAACACAAATTTTCCTACTTTTACAGATTCAAAGCAGGGGACAGAAACTGGCGGGTTTTTTAATTTTTCATTAGACAAGCACTAATTTTTATATACTAAGAGGAACACAAAGTGCCTCCTTCATAAAATGGCCCCTGAATGAAGGTCACCTGTACATAAACATCCCCTTTGAGGTCCAGAAGACAAGATTAAATTTGTAGCCTTTTATATTTACAGAAAAAGTTAACACTCCATAGTTTGAAGAAGAGTCTAACAAGCAGTTTAACTATGTGTCTTGTCGGTTTGGACAATACTGAGATAAACACTGCAGAAACTGCAGTGAATGCACTGAATTTTGATACATCAGGTGAATGCAAAGAAGTAATGAGACAGCTTATCTAGATGGCATTCTTATGAAAGTAAGTGATAAGGGAAAGATGGGTGATGGTAGTTAGAAAAAATCCCTCTGGTTCTTTGAAAAGACAGAAGAGCAGACCAGAACAACCATTCAGAAGGGAAGCTTCACCAAACTCCTTGCATTGTGTTAGAAACACATATGAATTAAATTGGAAAGAAAACGTATTAGATTCAATGTTTTCTGAAGGAAGCATAGTAAGAAAGCAATCTGTCCAAATCCAATTGTGACTGAGGTGGAAATAATCACATGGGATAAAAAAAAAAGGAAACAAAACCAGAAATGGAAATATATAACAAATAGAACAGCAGAATGTTGGAGCGGAAAAATAAAAAAGCCAGCATACAAAATGAAATGCAGAAAGCAACGAATGAAAAGGTTAGGTTAGGTGTAGCAGGAAGATAAAAACCTCACAGCTTTAAAGAGAACTATAGATTCGATCAACATTAATTTCTGGATCAAGGGAAGGTAACAGAATACTATTTCTGGGCATCTAGGAAGCAGCATGGACTAAGGAAAAGTCAGCAGTCTTGACTGCATCTAGTAAAATACTTTCCAAACAATTCTGGTTTGGGTATTTTTTTCCTATAATAGAGCTATGGTTCCTACAGGACACGTGGAGTAAAAAGATCCATCATACAGAAACACGTAACATGTCAAAGAGTATCCATCTCATACTTAAACATAGGGAAACACATCTTCACTTTTTGTGTCTCAGCACCTCTGTGACAACAGTACAGCACCTACAGAACGTTTGATCTGCACGTCTGAGGGAAGTCTGGACATAGCCAAAGCTTCTGACGGCCACGTTTGGGAAGACAGATTTGCAGGAAAGAATTGCTTTAAGCAGAAACTTTTATCACCCCTGTCTGTATTTACAGGGCCCACAAGAATAAACCCAACTGGTGATGAGAGAAAAAGGCCAATGAATTGGCCTTCAAGATGTAGATCAGATTCTCCTTTTCTAGATCAAGCAAACATGTCTTACATTCAACTTCAATAGCTAAAACTAGTACTGAGTGCATAGCAATTACCAAGGCTTCACTATGAATACATAAAAAATAGTGTTTCTTGGTATTTTTTACGGGCTTGGTGATTTCTAATAATTTTGCTAATGATAAAAATCATTGTAATGATGGAAATATCATGTGTTGAAATCTGCACACAATACCAAGTTAGCAAGGCTGAAAGGATTTCATCTAACATGGATAAAATTCAAAATGGTCTGAACAAACTGACCAAATTATCTCAAGACAGCATTTCATTACAGGCAAATGAGAAACAGGAATAGTGAGCTGCACAATTAAGAGAACTGGAAAGCTGTACATAGCTGCTATTCAAAATAGGCTGTGGGTCATTACCCTTTGTGTGCTTTGGGAAAGGCATCAGAAGTCCAGTAATGTCCTACCTAAGCTTTTCTTCACTACAATTAAGGTAATGTAGAATTAAAGTAATTTGTAGAAGTTTAGTATTCCAAGAGATTGTTAAGGAAAGGTTAGAAAACTTCTGCATAGGATGTAGCTACAGTTTATCCTACTCTGGATAATGGATTTGTCTTACCTGTTTAAAAATACCTTTCTCTATTATTCTTCCTATAAGCAACAATCATTCAATGAAATACTTGTAACAGCAGGAGAAGAGAAAAACACAGAAATCCCCCCAAGGACAAGCTTCAAAAGATGCTTTATAAGCGAAAGTGCTAAAAGCCTGTTTTCTCCTGCCTCTCCCCCAGGGCCAGCTGGAACAAGTAAAAGAATGCACTGCCAAAGAATCATAAAGATACACCTTAAAAGTAAGAACAAAAACCAAAAAAAACGCAATGGCTAAGAATAGTAGACGGTAAATTCAGACAGCTCAGTGCATACAATAGTTTTGGGTTCACAAGACAAAAAATCCAAATATCCTCCAAATAACCCATCTGACTAATACTGCTCATTCCTTCCCTCCCAGTTACATGGGTTATAAACAACAAGAGGCATACGCTGAAGTATTTTATAACCTAAATGTAAAACCTTATACATCACTTTCACAGATCATAAATGCAAACCAAATCATGCCTGAGGGACAGGAGTCACATAGTCATTGCTTAAGCCCTGCTGGGAAAGGGCTTCAGCACAGTATGCCTGTTCAAAGAACAGTCAAATAATTGCCTTCCACAGTCACGTTATTAATTGATATTTATACCTGCCAAATGAAAGATGTGGAATTGTTCCTCCTTAAGGAACAGCATTTAAGAAATCTAACATGCTGACCCTTGGCAGGATGACTGCACAGGACATATGTCAGGGAGGACACAGGATATATGTCAGATTCCTTCAGAGGTGCACATATAGGGTTAACACAGATCATGACGATGAGCTGACTCTTCTGAACTGCATTAAACCTGCTTGGAGCACAGTATGTAGATGGCTAAAGGAAAAATCACTAACAACCACCTGCAACACGACATGGCTTCTTAAAAAGACTGATGTACATGAAAACTTCTACTGAATGTAAGTACAAATAGAAACAAACCACTAAATTTCACTGTTCTTACTACCACTAATTACACATATAGGAAAGAAAAAAACTATTTCATTTAATGTCACATAAACTGAAAGTTCTTGACTTTTAAGTTACACAGTCCCTCTGCAACAGTTTTAAGTGTTAGATTTAGGAAGGATTCCTTTGCTGAAAACAAACATGGAGTAATTGGGATACACAGAAGTGAATAAAATTAAGACACAGCAATCAAAGTATTTTTACTTCATATAATGGAAGTTTCTCCTATATCTAACACTGCACAAGGTATCTTGCATAATCAAAAGGTAAGCAGAAGTCCCTTACACTGCCTCGCTTTGCCAGAGAATCACCGTAGTCTGCTGGCAAAGTCCGCTTGCTGGACTTTTTCTGCTCATGTTCAACTGCATCTTCAATTATAGGCTCAAGCCTCATCTGGACAAACACCAAAGATGTGGATCAATTTCTTTTCATTATACAGTGAGGAAAGATCTAAAAGCCTTTTAAAAACTTCTGAAATATTTAGAAAACTGCATAGAACTCACTGATGTCTTAATAAAAAACCTACTGAGGCTCTGGCCTTAAATTCAGTAATCTCTGAAAAACAGACTTAGAAGCTCAAACTTGGTAATTAAACTTTAGAGTCCCCCCGTTTTTTTTTTGTTTTTTGCTTTTCAGCTGCAAGATTTTGAAATCTTTATCAAAAGTCTTGCTCAAGGGTGCAGTACAGTCAGTCAAACACTGCTCAGTCTAAAGTGTGTTTTAATACAAGCATCTATTGAGTATCTGAATCCAAGTTTACTAAACAAAATCTTAGAATTTAACATTGCTGCTTGCTGGACAAGTTTGTCAAATAAAAAGCTTATCTCTACGCAGAACTAATTCTTCCCCAACCCTTCCAAGACTGCAGCTAAGTAATGTGCTGTATCTATGTAAAATCTCCTCAGTCAGCAGATGTAATTTTATTTTGTTACCTCTGTAAGAACTGTGGTGTCATATGAAGGCTGATACTTCTCTTTTTCATGTGCAGTTCGCTTTTCCATCTTTTCTCTGTCTGTTTTCTGTTTTCTGTCTGCTCCTTTGGGCTAAAAATGAACAGTTATGTGAACATGAAAAAAAGTGGCAAATGGTCTGATCTCAGACATGAACCATTACAAGCAGTAATATAATGATTTCCCATATCTTTATGAGAACTTTACTTAGAGACTTAAGGATCCATTTTCTAATGTTACCTTAAAAACTTTGATTTGACAACTGGCTGAATGCAGATGATCTGTATATTCTCCATTTTCAGTCTGTTTAAAGGTGTCAACCTGAATCCGAAAAGGAACTCCTTTCTCTCCTCCGTGTTTACGAGGGGTAAATTCAGTGCTGATACAATGTACCTGAAAAAAAGTAATGACCAAACAAAAAGGACCCTCAGAAGCATTTCAGGTATGAACTTTATTCTAAGTTACTCATATCACATAAACAGTTTCTTGTAAGGAATATTAGCACACCTATAAAAGGTCACTGACTGGAAGAGTTTCTCATCTCATGCACCCTGATCTCAAAGTCCACAGGCCTTTTAATCATGTGTCTAATTGTGCGTAATTGCTTCAGGTGCTACCTCAGAATCAAGACTGGGTTTATAAGCTATAAAGACCCCTTAAGGATATCTAAGGAGAAAATCAGGGCAAATAGAAGGAATTAGGAACAATCTCACTGGACAGTGCTCCCTATTTTTTTGCTTCCTTATGGAATTTTAAGCAGGCCTTTAGAACGAGTGAACTATACTTGTGTAAGATCAGTTCCATTTTCAGTCTGTTACCATTTCTTCTAAGGAAATGCATAAACAAAACTATTCCATAGTTTATCTCACAGTTCTTCAAGATGACCACATTTTAGCAATTATGTAACTATTACTAAAAAAAGTATCTTTTATTGTACAAGATCAAAGTTCATTTACTGACAATATGGAATTTAACCTATTTTGACAGCCTGAGTAAGAAACAGTGCTACCCGAAACTTTACGCCTATACTTTTTTTATAATAAAATCAGATCTGAGACAAAAATAAGCAATGTGAATATGAACATTCCATCTAAATAATTTCCAAAGAAAGCATGTTCAGTTGCCCTGAATACCAAATACACAAATAATAGAAATCTTACAAGGAAACCTATTGACATAGCAAGAAACATCTTTTGAGTGTCTGATTTAAAACCCTTATTTTTGTAGGACAATACTTTCCATTTTGAATCCTTAAGCCAAGTCTCTGCTGAAAGTAGTGCTGAGTTGCTGAGAAGAATATAAGTTCATTCTTACACTTCATACAACTAAATATTTTTTAACTATGACAGCTTTCTTCACAGAGCTTTTTGAAAGCTTTTTATTTAGATTTTTCTATAAACCCAAATTAAACAGAAAAACCTTATTAGGGACTCTAATGGACCTATGAACCTGTGTTTTTTCACAAAGATGTATTTAATGGCCATTCCACAAATAATAATCCGAGAAGCTTTGTAATTCAAATATACTGCTGTTTGTGACCTGAGAGGCACCAAACACAGACATCCAGTCAAATAAAGTTTCAAACCTGAATAAAAGCAGATGTACATTTTGTTGGATCCCATAAAAATTCAACTGCATTGAGCTGGCTTGGATTTGTCTTGATATCAATGACTCCAACAGACATTGGAATATCTATTAAAATAAGTAGCATATATTTCAGAACAATCATACAGCAAGTAAACACTATAAATGAACTGTAATATAAGGTTACCATCAACATACACAAGGTAGGATGGAAAAACATGGGCTTTGGTGGCTTGACCAGTTTCTTAGGACTGATAAAAAGAATCTTAGTAGATTCAACATATAAAGTGCTCAAGGTTTTGGGTGCTTTTTCATTCTCCTTCCCACCTGTCACCCCTGAAGTTATGCACCAAAAATTAACAAGTTATGCAAAGTACGGAAACCATG
Organism: Vireo altiloquus; assembly: GCA_013396875.1. Classification (NCBI taxonomy): domain Eukaryota; kingdom Metazoa; phylum Chordata; class Aves; order Passeriformes; family Vireonidae; genus Vireo; species Vireo altiloquus. The sequence goes on along the minus strand of VZRF01013041.1, from coordinate 1,061,320 downwards.
TCGGTGTGATTTTCACAATCTAACAGAGAAAGTTTCTTTTGTCTGTGTTCTCCTAATCCTTGCAACACCTAGCAATTGAAAATAGGAAGATTATTAAATGTGTAGGGTTGCAGAGTTGCTATCTGACTTTTACAGCACTTAAAACTTTGAAAAGAATCTGAAAGTGGTAAGAACATTTATATTCAAAATGCACACTATGACAAAGCAGCATCCAGAAATCTGGTCTGTCCTTTTTCACCAGCCCCAGCATAAAAGTGAACGTGATGAATTTAAATTTGGAAATTGAATTCTGTACAGTGGCAACAAACAATTGTACCTAAGTCAAGAAGTCTGTCCCCAGGGCGGTTCCACTTCCAACCCTCTAGCTGCTGGTGCTCTGTATACTGCAACCTTCTGTCATGGAACACAACTCTTATAATGCTCTAATAAAGAAAAAAAAAAGCCTGTGATGAGCCACAGAGTCACTACACATTTAGAAACAGCCTAAAGATAAAGCACTAAAACACCCCAAAACAGCCACAGTGCCAATAAATACATATTTACAACAAAAAATTTGGCAACCATCAGTATCTCAAAATATTCCAGAACACAGAAATAGAACTGAGCAGCAGGAGATACTCGAAAATGTGGTAAAAATGCAAGGAGAATTACATCTGATTGGATATTCTAAAGGTCACGATGAATTTCATACAGTGAACTGACCAACAGTGACAGCACAGTATCAATACTGTGTAGGCAATATTTTAGAAAGCACACACCAAAGAAAGATTCATTTAATATGAAAAGTGGTGAATATTACTTAATCATTCTTTCACTGGGAATTCAGTGAATTTTTGTAGGGCATTTTAAGAAATAAAATAGGAAATTCCCTTCCTAGTACTTACAAGATATTTACAAAGAAATCTATGATTTTAATTAATAGAATTAAAAAGTTCCAAATTTTCTCCACTACTCTTGATGAAATATTCATCCAGAACAACTACAACATGATTAACTTTATTCAGCTAGATGCAGTTATCTAACAATACCTATTTTTGTGGCCAGTTTTGGTACTCCTAAATGAATGCACATGCAAAGCAATTTGTTACACAGAGGCTGGGAAAAATACTGTACACACAGATTGTTACCCAACAAAGAGAATGTAGACAAATATATATATATTTTTCCCATTATTCTACAGTCTTCCTTGTACTAACAGCAGCTAAAAGCGTCCACAAAACCCAAGAACTTTTAAATGGAGTCCCTCTTCCAGGTGGATTGCATTTCCTTGGGTTTATTTCAAAGATACCAGAAAGCAAACATGTGCGTGCATGTACATGTACAAACACACACAAAAACACAATTCCTTCTGCACTGCAAACTGGCGAGTTTGGAACTTGGAAACATCTGCAGCCACCTTCAATGCCATGAAACTACTTCTTTGGTAAAGTACTGGAATTCCAATATTTAATTGTCTAAAGTGGAAAATTCATCAACACAGCATTACAATACCTTGCTATGGTAAAATTTACTTTTCTAAACTTTTACACTGCTTTGCCCTATTCTACCTACCAAATGACTCATCTCCCACATATAAACCTAGAAAATTACAGCAGAGAGGCACCCCAAAGCTACAAGAAAATAGCACCTAAGGGGGCAAAATAGTCCACATGCTGATTACAGCAAGTCACCATGCCAGGTTGTAAAACATTTAATTACAAAACTCAAATCCCACTTTTATGCTCATGCTTAACTCTTCCTGAAATGATCCCTGAACAAGCATCCCACGGACAATTAAGAACAAGGCATAGGACTATACAAGTAAGCCAAAGTTCACAAATTACACAGCCCAAAGCTGGCAGGTAAAGATTCAGCCTCCCACAGGCACACTGGTTTGGTGCATTTATCAGCACCACTTTCAAAGTTACTTTAATTGAAGTTTTTCCTTTCTTTCCTAATACCTGAATAAGATTTTTTTGAGCATTCAATAAAAACAATAATCATCAGCTGCTTAGAAGAAAAATCCAAACCCCTCCATCAGTTCTTTTAATCATCTGTACTCTGAATTGGGTAATTTTTCAGTCTGCCTCATGTTCATAGCTCATACAATACCTCAGATCCACAGTACCTTCTACTAACATTGAAGCACAAGGAGACAAATCTGGAATTGTGGAAAGGGGCTCAGCTGTGGAATAAACTGCTCAATGAGCAGCAAAATTAAAGTTCCCTTTTCCTATGGATGTATCTCCAATATCCCACTGCTGCAAAGTTCACAGGTTGGCTCCATGTGTTTTCTGGAACATTTCTTAAGAAACACAATCACAATACCTTCACTTCTATCTAAATGATCCTCTACCTTCTTCTCACCTCTCCTAATCACTTGAAATGGACAATGTGATGGCTCAGAAGACACTGGATATAAAATCTACAGACAACTATCTTAAGCTTTGCATAAACACTTAGGTCTTCGATGCACACAAGTGTGCATTGGATACTTATATCCATACGTTTTTATTTGTAAACATCACTGGTTCACACATCTGACCAATTATCTAGTAACAAGAGAAAAAAAAGCTCCATAAAATACACAGTCTCCAGTTTATTAGTAACACTATCTAGTGAACTTAAACTCACCTTCACCAGTTTTCCATTGATCTCTGGTATGTCTCCAGCTTTCCGATTATCTAGCATCCGTATCTCATAGGACTGACCTTTAAAGAGAAAAAAATTGCATCAGTAAAAGAGTAGGAATACAAGGCTGTTTTGTGTTTTATGCATTTAGGCTTTTGGTTCACAAGAATGGTAGACAAGAATACCAGTACCTGAAATGTGAGTTTGAGAGGTCCACATAGTAATGTGCACTTCACAGCATGCAAATTAACAAAACAAAGTGAAACTTTTTGGTCCCTTTAAAACTAGAGATATTTTCAAAGTTCAATTATTTCATTTTGTGTCAAGTGTAAGTACTTCTCTATTTTTTTTTTCTGAAGAAACACATTTCAAGGCTGAATTCCTTTCTTTTTTAAAACTGATGAATGGCAACATACTGTGAACCACTAACTGATCTTCCAAAACAAACTCTTGAAGAGTTTTCATACTCTTCCCAAAACATAGATACTATTCTCCCATGTTTAATTTTGTCCATATACCTGTTGCCTTTGTATGATTTTTATGCTTTGTATGATTTCAGAAACAGACCTTTTAAAAGAGACAGTTACTGGTTATATCAACAGTATGAGCAAACCTATCTTTCCAGTGAATAAACTTTTGTGCTTCAAAAGAGGCAAAGCTTGTATCAATTTATGTAACTACAAGGATTTTTTTCCTTCCAGAGTGAAGAGCACATATTAATTTGCAAGATGACATTTCCCTAACTAAAAAATAGGATGAAATAAATTTCAACATGTTCAATAATAAGGTGAAATGCAGTAAAATCATCACCTACACTGCCCTTCAGGCTACCTTTATGGTCCAATGTATAACACCTTTAAAAGGCTTTCTGACTTGCCCTACAAGGCAATAACCCTGTGAATGAGCAAATGATTTCTTCATCTCCTTTCAGTTTTCATAGACTGATGTTACTTCCAACCATTTCAGTTTTTTTTTTCTGGAACACAATTAGCATATTTATGTATATACATTACACATGTACAAGCTTTCTCTACCCAAGTAGCATGTGAACACTGACACAGTCATTGATGACAAATCCATATGAAATAAATGTTCACCTAGTGTAGATGAGTTAATAATATACAATTTCTCCTCCTACATTTAACAGGAAGAAACTTCTCCTGTTAGTGTGATTCATTCAATTAGCAGTGTTACTCTACTCACACAGCTATAACATGTAAGTTCAACTGTATTTAAAGTCAGCATTTTTCAGATCTAGCAATATTAGTAAACTTTCTCAAGTATTTCTGTTCTCTCTCAACGTTTTTTTGGGGGCGATAGGGAGGTGGGTGAAGAACTAAAAATTCTGGTTGTTTCCTCAAGAAGTGTGGCTAACCTTTTATAGGTACGAAATAATATTAAGACAGCAGATTTGATAAAGGTAAAAATCAAAGAATACAAGACTTGCAAATGTAAAAACAGCTCTGGAAATTTTCAAGACAGAGGAACACATATATTTTGTCCTGGAGTTTTGGACACGTAGCTGCTCTGAAAGTGTGAAAGGAACCACAGCATTGATTTTTGTCATCCATACATGAGACCTATATATGCTACTTCCTCTGCTCTTTCCTGGAGAGCAGCCAGAAGAGCAAGACAACACAAGCTACGGACAGTAACTACCCCCTGCTCCACACTGAATCTGTGGTAATTTGGTCACAAAACTCCCAGAATGTTCGAGTTTGGAAGGGACTTCTGGAGGCAATCTTGGTCAATCCCCCTGCTCAAAGCAAGGTCACCTACAGGCAACTGCCCAGCACTAAGCCTGGCTGGTTCTGAGTATCTCAAAGGATGCTCATCCAGCCCATACTTCTTTTCTCTGTAAAGATCTTATGGGAGAAACCAGCAAAAGTCTTACTGAAGAAAATCACTTGTTAACAATACCTACTACTCTCCCCTTGTCTACGGAGCCACCTAGTTCATCATGGATGTTTATCAAGCTGGTCAAGCATGATACCCCCTTGGGAAATCTGTGCTGACTACTCCTGATGATGATCATGTCCTTCACATACCAGGAAATGGTTCCCAGGAAGCCTGTAGTTCCCTGGGTCCTCCTTTTTGAAGTTTAGATCAACATTACCTTTCCTATAGTCTCAAGCACCTCTCCTAGACACCAAGATCATTCAAAGACTATCAAAAGAGTGGCCTCACAGTGACACAGGGCACTGCCCTCAGCACTGGGTGCATCCCATCAGGAACTGTGGATTTATGTATGTTCAGTTTGCTTAAGTATTCCCTGACCTGTTCCTCTTCCACCAAGAGCTCATATTCCTTGCCTGAGACTCTCCCCTCATCTCAAGGGCCGAGGACTCCTACAGACCAGTGATACCAAAAAAGACTGAGGCCAAGCAAGCACTGAGTACTTCAGCCTTTTCCATGTTCCGTGTCACCATGGCCTCTGTCCTGTTCAGCAGGGGGCCTGTTTTCAATAGTCTTCCTCTTGCCATTTGTGTACTTACAGAAGACCATCTTGCTTTCGACATTCCTCACCAGATTCAGTTCCAGCTGGGCTTTGGCTTCTTTGACTGCATCCCTGCAGACTCGGACAGTATCTCTGTACTCCTCTCAGGTTACTGGTCCCTGCTTCCTCATTCTGTATGCCTGCCTTTTGTGTCTGAGTTCCCTTGCTTACCCATGCAAGCCTCCTGCCATTTTTTGCCTGACTTCCTGTTCATCGGGATTTGCTGCTCTTGAGTTTGGAACAGCTGATCCTTAAATGTTAACCATCTATCTTGGGCCTCTCTTCCCTTCAGAGCGCTTTATCCTGTGGGACTCTGCTGTCCTGAAGTCCAAAGATGTGATCTTGGTCTTCTGGCCTGCTTCTTTCTCTCAGAATCATGAAGTCCCCCACCCTGAAGGCAGACAAAGCCTGACTGTCCTGGCTATTCACAATCTCAATAAGCCCTTCCCTTTTCATGAGGTATAGCAGAGCTATCCTCTATCACTTGGGTCAGGAAGCTGTCAATCAGCACTTTCCACTAACCTCCTGAGTTGCTCATGCCCTGCTGCCCTGTCCCTGCAGGAGACATCAGGGTGGTTGAGGTCCTCCTACAAGGAGCACAGCCTATGAATGTGAGGCTCCTTCGAGCTCTTCAAAAAAGGTCTCACCTACTTGTTCTTCCTGGTCAGGTGGTCTACAGCAAGCACCTACTACAATGCCATCCATATTGTCCTGCTCTTTAAATCTTGCCCATAAGCTCTTAATTGGCACATAACCTACCCCCCTCTGCAGAGCTCCAGACATTCCAGCTGTTCTCCTACATAATGCCTAACTTCCCCTCCCTTATCCTCTTGCTCTGCCTTTCCTAAAGAGCCAATATCCCCACACTGTAACATGGCACTTTGCAAGCCATCCCATCATGTCTCCATGATGCCAAGATCACACAGATGTCTTAATTCCTCGTATTTATTTCCTATGTCACTTGCACTACTGGTGTGTGTGCACTTCAGAGGCACCTCACCATGCTCACTTAGCACAAAGGGCTTTGGTGTTCCCTCAGAATGATGCTCTACAAGCACTTACTTGCTTACACCCACATGCTGCAGATGGCCCTGTTAAAGGCCCCTTTTGTTGATGCTATGCTGCCTTTCATGCTCTTTGCTTCAGACCATGTCCATCACTCCCTCACAGTGCTGCTTGTCAGTCACTCCCTCATTCTTCCTACTTCAAAGCCCTCTTTACCATGTCGGCCACAAGCTGGCAAATGTACCTTCACTGCCCTTTCCAATCCCATCTCTCCCAAGCGGTTCTTTGCATTCATGGAACTCCAAGCTTTGCTGCACTGCTTCCCCTTTAAAAGCAATTTCTTCCATACCACTTCTGCTATTCCATATCCATCTAGTTGAAGAGCAGCCAACTCAAAGCACTGTCCCACAACTCCAATATGCATTCTCACTGGACCCATTTAACAGATTTCACAGTAAGAACCCTGCAAATCCCTGAACAACCAACCATCATCACTCCAAGATCTGAACTTCTTGAATCAGCTTTAGCTGAACATCCAATTACATTAAATATTCCATTAGCTCACAGAGTATCTCAAGTCGGAAGGAAAACACAGGAATTGAGTACAACACCCTGCTCCTCACAGGACTACCAAAACCTCAATCACATGACTAAGCATCAGCCAGATGCTCCTTGAACTCTGAGCGACACTCTTAGCTATACTAATTAAAATACTTACTGATGGAGGGTGAAGTCAGGGCTTGTTTAAGCATTGCCTTAGGGAATGTCACCACAGTTTAACAGGCAGGGCAAATGTTCCCACTGCTTCTGATATTCCCAAGCCAGGAAACAAACAACTGCTGACAAATTTAAAGAGGGTACTTCCTTTTGAAAATTATTTAAGGCAAGACACTGCCTGAAAATGGGGCCAAACTAGAAATCAGATATCTGAATAACCAGGATGTAAATGACTCTTTTGCTAGAGGACTCAATCCAACTCATTACACAAACGTATCTATCAGCACGACTCAGTGTTGCAGACTGATCCTTACGTTAAGCTGCCTTCAGTATGAAAGAAATCACGTCTCATAACTTTTTTTATGTATCACAGAATCTGGTGAGTTGGAAGGGACCCACCAGAATCATTGAGTCCAACTCCTGATCCTACACAAGACACCCCAAGAGTCACACCACGTGCCTGAGAGCACTGTCCAAAGGCTTCTTGAACTCTGTCAGGCTTGCTGCTGGAACCACTTCCCTGGGGAGCCTGTTCCTGTGCCCAACCACCCTCTGGGTATACAGATATATATACACACACTAACTACCTAGTAGAGAAATTTTAATGAAAAGGTCTTAGCCTGGGCAGTAAATGTACTGTCTTTCTGTCTGAAGTACTAGCACAGAAAGAAGTTGGCCAACTGGTTTTTTCTTCCCATATTTATTTAAGGAAAGGATATACCAATGCCCTCATTTTTCAACATCAGGAAAAGTTACCCAGGACACTGGTAACTTTTTTGCTAATGAAATCTTTATTAAAAGATATTTTCAAGGACAGATGAAACATTTACAATCATTTTAGACACTGTCACTTTAAATGGCAAGCTGTGCTCAGAAACAAGACAGCAAGCACTTTCTTCCTTCAGCCTCGTGTCCTGTGCTCTGTCTTCAAATTACAGCACAGCCTATTGAGATTTCAAGTATCAAAATCCACAAGGAAAAGAAAGCTGAACTAGATATAGGAATGGAGATCCTAGGGCATTAAGAGCCAGAGGAGGGAGATGAAGGGGTGGGGAGGGTACAACGCCATTGATATGGTCCAAAACAAATGATAAATTATTTTAGTTCAGTTCAGAATACTAGCTGGCTAAACTTAGAACACCAATGTAATTCTCAGAGATGAAGAAGGTTTTATCATATGGCAACGATTACATTCAGATTATTTTACTTAGCAGTCAGTGCTCTCTCTAGAAAAAAAAAAAATCAATTGTCATGCAAATTAATCCCAGGCAATGAGGAAAAAACTCAGCCTGATTCATATGAAGTATTTAGCTAGTTAATTTCTGATAAATGTATACAAACAGTGAAATACACACAAATCCTAAAGGTAACTGCACTTGTGTTCGAGTTCAAACACAATACTGGTCTGGACAGACATGTCTGGATAATTTGGGAACAATCACAGGTGTATTTTTTGTGCAGCACTTCTTGTTCAGGGACTGACATGTTAACATTTATTACAACTTTTGAGGGCTGTTTGTGTGTACTTCATACAAATATCTAATTAACTCGCTCTTATCAATCAAATTGAAACAGAAATGCAAAATTAGTCCTGAATTTTCAGTTATTACTACCTGAAATTTGTCTCCTAAAAGCTCTATTGGCTGGATTTTATTGGGGGATAAGGGGGATGGAGAGGGACAACACACAACAGGAAAAAAAACCAAAGCCCAAACCAACAAAGGGGAAAAAAAAAACCTCAGCCCCACCAGAATCCAAGGGGGAACATAACACCATACTATAGCTGTGAGCCTACAAGTTGGACAAAAAAAACCTACTAAGTAAGGCATCCAACCTCATTTCTGACATGCATTTATTTTGGACATACACACATGTCTGAAAACATGAAATACCATTCCAATTTCAGACTTGGACCACAAGCTACATTCACATATGTATACCAACCTTGATTCAAGTATGTGAGAGTTTCATCATATAATTTTACTGCTGGAGACGTTGCAGCACACATAACATACTGAAAAGGTGGATGTTTGGTCTCATTTTCTTGTGGAAGGCTGGAATCTTCCTGTTTGAAAATAGGCAGTGCCAAAACATCACTGAAAAGAAAAAAAACAAACTTTGAGACTGTTGGCCCTGTTTTAAGTTGAAGAAAAACAGTTGCTTGAGACCTAAAAAAATCCACAGTGAAATACATACAGAATTTTGTTACTCATTTTATTAGTAAAATCTATATGACCAGTATGTAAAACATTTTCCACCAGAACTTTAGGCTAGGATACCAAAACAATACCACGGGGGCTAAGGAGACAAACAGTTGTGCTGATCCTCTCAAAATTTAATCTATGTTTCTTGTCTCCACTGAAAAAATTCAGTTCTCTCTTAACTTTTCACCTGTCAACACAGCCAAGCTTGCCTAATAAACATGCAAACAAAAGCAAGGCTTTTACTTTCTTCTTTGAAATAACGTATTCCCCAAAGTAAATTACCCAGACTGTGAAAGTATCTCTCTCCTCATTTAGTACCATTATATCTAACCCATTAATTCTGCTGACACTGTCAATCTTTTCTTAGGCTTTAGCACACTGACTGGCTAAAAATGATTAAGCAGCAGATTCACAAAACATAAGCTATAGAAAGTTTTATTCCAAGATTCACTTCACTTATCTAACATTCACAACTACCAGAAAAACTTTGGAAATGCTAAGTTGCTAGAGAATAAAGAGTAATCCATGTTGTCCACAAGCTGTGGTAAGAAAGACAGCTTCACCACAACCAGCAAACACATATTCTGCTTTCTACAGAAATTAGTAATCTGTATTAGCAATAGATTAATTTTCCTTGTATACAGAAATCTTTCATAAATTAAACTTCTAAGAGTTTTTCTCACACTGAATTTTTGTTTATGGTGAAATCATATGCAGATCCATGCTTTAAAAATGTTTCTAAAGTGAATTAAAATCTCACACTACCTCACCTGTTTATTCAGTTTTTATCCAACATGTATCTTGTTTGTATCTCTTGCACTGATCACAAACATAGATTTAAGATATTTTGTATAACAATTATAAATGTCTGTATTGCACTACTCTTTGTACATTGTACCCTAAAACTTTTGAAGTAAAACTGGTTTTTTTACTGTTCCTCATTTTTGCAAGAGTCTGCTTTACTTAAGGAGAACTATATTAATTCATCTTGAATTCCAGCTCATATCTGAAGAATCAAAAAAGTGTATCATAATAAATTCAAAAATTGAAATGACAGCCAATATTTTTGTGCCACATAGGGCTAGAACGTAAGACTTGGTCTGCTTCACTCTTAGATATGCAGAGTCTAGGCACAGCATGCCAACTTTTCTTTCAGAGCAAGTGCCACACTCAGTAAGGGATGTCAGTCCCTGGGCTGCCTGGAAGACCTTATATTGACTGGAACAAGAAAATATCTATGAAAGGCGAAAAAGTCTAAGAAATTTGTCTATACTTTGTAGAGACTGTACAGTGTCTCCCCAAAAAGCCAGCTGGAATTAAAAAAAGAAACCAAAAAAAGACACCCATACAGGTTCCCTTTCACTAGGAAGAAACCACAGGAGATGCTACAAAGACTGATGCAAGCAGGACAAGTACACTGCCCAAAAAAGCATTACAAGCCTACTGAACTGTGTCCTAACTGCTTCTGATGCCATCCCCCCAAACTGGAGCCCAGAGAAGACTTTAATAAGTTACAAAGGAAGATGTAAAATAACCACTTAGACGTGGACACCCTTAACAGTGTTTACTAATACAGGATCCACGAGTAGGACAGCAAAATCCATAGATCAGTGACTACTCCTTGAGGATGACTCAGAAGAAAGAAGGAGATGCTTCAAGCCCTGGTGTCAGTCAGGAGGGCAGCACGAGCAGCCCAACATGAGAGGGAGCGCCATGACAAGCAGAGGGAAGCATGGTCCCAAGACAGGACTGCTACACCAGGAACCCATGCTCGGCACACACTTTGGCACACACAGCACAAGTGCTTTTATGAGGAGGAACTTTAAAATGGCAAGAACACGGAAACAATAGCAATGTTTACAATACACGAGTTGAAGTGCAACAACCAAGGCATGCGAAGTACCTCACCAAATAAATTACCTGTAATTCTCGACTAAGTTCTGCAGCACTTGCCTTCACATAATACACAAGATTAAAGAGAAGTCTTTTGTGTATTCATGAAAAATATCTTCAAAGCCTTCATTTTCCACTCACAATTCAATGCTAAAAGTGTAGCTGGTCTGTCTTAAGAAAGCATGATGTGGTTAAGGGATTAGGTAAGAGACTCGGCATTGGAAGCCTACAACTATCCCAATTTAGGCAGCTTTAAACCAGCTTTTGCTAATACTTACAAAGCATGATGACTAACTGCCACTGCAGAAGAAGAAGGAAAAATAAAGACATCCAACTCTACAACCCTACAATTTAGTTGTAAAGAGACCATAATGTTAATTCTTAAATGCCACCATTCCAAAAAGAATTCCAGAAGACAGCAAAAGACAAATTTTTCTTATAAAAGTCTTCTGGGTACTAGTACATTCCAAAGGAAAAGAGAAGCCAATACAATGAAAACACCTCCCTAGAACATCTTTAAATACCACTTAAATAACATTTTGATTAATTTACTTGCAAAGAATGAAATATTTGTGTTTTTTCCATTTCAACATACACTCTTGTCCCATCTAAAAACAGATTAAAGCTGCAGACAATTAAAACAGTCAACAGTAAAGTATTTCGAATAAAGTCCTGAAGTGTCCGTTTAAATACAGACTAGCTAAATTTCAGTGACAAGCATTTTCTACAAAATAAAATTCATTGCTCATGCAGGACAGCTGAAGAAAAGATGCAAAGACTGCTCATCATTCAGAGAAGGAAACCAATGGGAAACAGAAACATAGTATTTTTAACAGTGCTCTTTACTTAAGCTGAAGATGATAAACTGAATATAATATATGCTATTGTGACAATTGCATTCCCAGAAACTATGGAGATGCTTATTCTGTCTTTTTACCACCTCTAATCTTATAGTGATTCTATTTTAACATCCAACAAAACAAAAAAAACCAAACAAAACCCAAAGAAATCCCACAAACAAACACAACCCAAAGAACAGATCAGCCTTGCCACTTCCAGCCTCTTTCCCCTCAGACCCCAGTTACAATTTCTGCATTTATGAGCCAATGGCCCAGCAGTACAAATCAATTGCCCACAGTCAAGCCTTGGCAGCCTCCATATCAATGTAAACTAATGTAGGCATCCTTTAGTCATTTTCCTACTCACCTGGTGAAATCTTAATTTTGATAGGCCAGGAGAGATTAGAGACAGGGACCTGTAGTGCCAGCTTTGCTTAAGGTACTTCACATTGCAAAGGACCTCTCACCTAAAGTGAAGTGCCCACTGGCAGAGCAGCCCAGATGGAGGAAAAACCAAGTGCTCCAAAATAGCTACTGTTGGAATTATTTCAGACTACAGGAGAGCAGAGAGCTTTAAGAGACTGATTCTGTTCTATTTTTGCCATTGATAACTTTTGATCTTGTGAAGAAAAGACTAGTTTACTTCACTTGTCTCATTTTCGTGAACTTTAGAACTACAAGCAAGTTGATGCATGGGCGAGTAGTAATGTTTTGAAGGACAAGTAACCTCTTTGTTATATTTTTTGATAACATTTGAGAAAGTCCATCTACCAAGGTTTACTCTCCTGATGGAAGGAACTCTGAGACCAAGATTTTGGAACTATTAGCTCTAGTAAGAAAAGTCTTATCTCAGTCCCTCAGAATGTGTTATCTAAAGCATTCAAATGAAAGGCATTCTTTTCTTCCTACAGGGAGGAGGAAAATTTACCAAGAAAAAACCCCAACAGAAACAGTCTTCATTAGACCCCAAATGCAGGCAGTAAACATATCCTCCATCACAAGCCTTAGCTACTTATGCTATAGAGGGGCATACATGAAACTTTGCCATACAAAAGCAGGAAGGCTTAGAAGAGGAAGCAAGGTGAATATTACCGCTTGAACAAAAGCATCAATGGGATGCATCACATGTGAGAAGCTGTCCTATGTCACGTACCTTACATGAGCATAGTACAAAAAGATCCAGAAAAATGTTATTTATCCCCCTATGCTCGTGAAATGTGTTTGTAAGCCTTCAAAATCACCTTCCTTGCAAATTTAAAATGCTCTTTCCACACTTTGTCCAAAGCATTTCAAAAAAACCCTAACACACACATACAAAAAAACCCTCTCTAATAATAATAACAGGGTCAATAAATAAATGAAGAACTTCCTGTCCTCACAAGAACAGGAACTACAATGTCATCAAAATTCAAACTGATGTTCCATCAATCATGTGCCTTATCTATCTTCTGGATTGTGTACTTTTGGGTGTGAGTACTAAAGCATCCCAAGAACACACAGGCCTTTTGAAACTTTAAGGCATGTTTTTTACGAGGACAAATACTTAAAGAAAAATGTTTCTCAAGCAGTATTTGAATTAAGAGTTATGATCTCAAAGCCAAGCTCTGACCTGTCCAGAGATGTAAGCAAGCCTTAAATGTAAGGCTATGGGAGACCTGATACTTCCTAACACTTACCCTATGTCCACAAAGCCAAGTTTGATGGATGGCAAGACCCATGGAATTAATTTCCAGGAAACAACTTTCTCTGCAGCAGCTGTCCAAGAAGTTCAACGCGAAAGAGAAACAGGTGCAAATGTAATGCTGTTCCCTAGGAATCCCAAAGACCCTCACATAGAAACTCAGATGGTGAAAGGCTTCAACTTAAGGGGAATCTGGCACAAAATACGAGAAACAACCAATGAAAGAAGAAAATGCCAAGACCAAAACCTGCATCCTTCCTACCAAGGAAAATAAGTAAGAAGTTCAGCATGACAAATCCAGAGTTCCACATCCACTCCTCTAACACAAGGAGGTCAGGCAGCTGCTCTAACTTGCAGCAGCTCCAGTACAGATGGCTCCTACACAGGAGAACACCTGAAGAGCAAATGAAGGCAGACCTGCTGCCCTGGTCTCCATCTGGTATGTCCCTCAAACACAAGAGGTGTTGGGGAACTGAGAAGACAGTCCTGCACTTTGAAGTCTTTTCCTTAAAAATTAAACTGGTCTCTGACTATTTGTAACGTATTCACACACTCAACTTGGAAAAAAAGAAAACAGTGACAAAAAACCCCCAACCCCAAGCCAATGTCAATGATACAGAACATGACGTTTATCTTCCAACATGTTTTATCTGTGGTAACAAAGTAAGGTGGCTTAGGTTTGTGGATTCTCTTTTTCCTCAAATGCCTACTTCCTGACAGGTATTAACATATTTGTGTGCCTGCACAAAGAATCAAGCTCCAATTCTAATCAGTACAAAACATTTTATTTTAGAGTGTGTCAGTGAAAATTATTTTTTCTACAGTGCAATGCATAAAAAAATAGATCAGACCACTGAAACAGAAGCTTTATAATATATTCTGCAGAAAACACTTTGTACATCTAAAAAAGAAAAAGAAAAAAGTCAGGATACCTTAAGTAAGCATTCCTCTTTCAAAAATCCAATATAAGAAGCAGTAAAATCTCAAAAGAGTGGGAGACATGAGAAGCATAAACAGCAATTTTGTCTGTCATAATGTAACAGCAACCAAAACCAGGGCCTGAATGAAACAACTCTTGTTTAGTTTTGCACAGCAACTATGAAGTTAAGGCAGCAACTATCACGACCCAATCATGTTTATCAGAAGCAAAAAAAGGATGTCAGGGACCCAAAAGCTGTTAGAAGACAACACTCTCCCTCTCTCCACCTGAAAAGAGAGCTCCAAGTCATAAGAAAATGTTCCCCCAACTCCTGATGGTTACTTCAGCCTGAGCTATGCTCAAGAGGTGGTACACAAAATCCCCTTGCCATCCCACAGCACAGTCAGGAAACAAGACTGAAGACTGCATTAGGCTTTCCTTCTTTTCAACCAAGGCAGCCCCATTCTCCAAAGGCACTTAAGTGTTTGGGAGATGCAGCAGTCAAACTGACTTGATTGTCCAGAAATGGAGGATTGTCTGGATGTATTTTCATACAGTCTTTTGTAGAGACTTTCCATTGCAGAACCAAAAGTCTTTTTTTTTTTTTTAATCTAGTTTGATGAGCTTCAGGATTTAACCTACAAATTTATACCAAAACAGCTACTCCTGAGATAATTATCAAGTTCCCCCTGACAGGCTTGAATTGTAGCACTACAAACTGCAAGCATTTCAATAAATCCATGCATTAAGCTTCCAAATTACACATAAAAATTCAGTCATTAAGGCACTAGCCTATTAATGCTTTATTAACCCAATTTATATTGATTAATTAATCTAATAATTCATTAGATGAAAAATGGAATTCTGCTAGAAAGATGACAGGCAGTTCTTTGAAACTTGTCTTTTCAATAAAATAGCCTCCATTCTTTAGTAGTGACCATAGTGACCATCAGTGGTCCTCGAAAGTACACAATTGCTGTTGTGTTACAATGGAAATTATGAGGAATTCATATGAAAACATTATGGGTGTCATTATCAACAGAAATTAACATTAACTCCGTGAAATTAACTCAAAACTCACTATCACTAATGTGTACAATGTTTTTATATTTTTGGTTTTGGTGCAGGTGTTATTTGACACATCCGACAACTTATTTATTATCAATTGAATTCAACTTTGTGATTATAGGCAGTTTCTTATTGCATGAGAAGGTGCTAGAACAGCAATCAGAAAAAACAGGTTTCAAGACTTTATAATGAAATTTTGAAAACTATTTAAAACTCTGTAAATCTGCACGGAAATTTAGGAAGCATTCAGCTGCCTTCTAAAAAAAAACCCCAAAATTCTACAATGGATTGATGATCAATGGGCATGTGCACCTTTCCTAGTAAGAACACAGAAGTAATGCCATATATTCTACCTAAGGGCACTGACTCATCAACTCCAGGAAGCATCAACTCGTTTATATATAACCCCAGTACTTAAAAGAATTACATGCAAATCTTCCTAACAAAATCAAGGAGGAATATACCTTGAAGAGAACTCCCAGCACTCTCCTCTAGGTAAGATACAAGAAAATTTGATTTTCTTGTATCTCTTTTTTGTAAGAAAGTGACAAGTAATTAACTTTTACTGGTAAACTGAACAGTGACAGAGCAGTATCTCTCCTGTTCATGCTTTGCCACTTCTCTTGGTTTTTCCCTCTCACATTGCTTAACAGACCTAATTTCTCTAAACTAGAAATCTAACCAATACATGGAATAACTTACATACGTGCTGAAAATCACTCTGAATGCAGCAAACACTAATGGCAGTTAGGTGATCCCTTTAACTATGGGGTCCACGATTGAAGTTACAAATACTACTATTACTGTGTAAGTTTTCCAAAAATACACTACAGACAAAGTGTGTAAAAGATTCAAGACTAATATATAGCTTAGCTTATACAGTATTAGTTTTTCAGTGCTGTTTTTAATGGCTACAACTCTTTCTGTGGTAATTCAGAATGTCTTAATGGGCATATGCAGCAAAAAGCCACTTAGGATTGCTACCCACCATAATAAGATGATAGGACCAGAAAAAACAATATATCCAACAACAGTAAGGATGATAATTCTTACAGTTCCTAGAAACTAAAGTGCACACATTTCTCAGATGAGAAATGAAGTTATGAAAACACAGGAAAATATAAAAAAACCTAATAGTTAAAATGCAAAACTTTTAATCATAAGAGATCCTAGAAAGAACTGAATCGACACAGAGAAGAGCAGTTCTTGAATAGGAGCACATGCATTTTCCATTGGTGTCTGCACACTAAAAACCCATCCAGGCAACAACCACACAGTCGCCCACAAAAACTGGCATGCCACTTCATGGGATGAATGTCTGAAGGTTTGTTAAGACAGAAACGGGACAGAAGTGGGATAAAATCCAGACAAGCTGAATATAAAATCAGGAGTATTCTCAAGAGAGATGAATCACCTTGTTCTCTGAACTGGCAAATTCTCGACACGGGATCACCTACACAACGTTATTTAAAATTTAAAAAAAACCAAACCAACCCCCCCCCCCCCCCAAATCCACAGAGAACAAAACCCCAATCAAATACATATCCCACCATAAACCCACTGAACTCACAATACCAAATACTATCAGAAGGGTCCTCGTTTCTGTTCAGCAGAAGCCACTTTTTTGTAACTCCCAGCAAAGACACTGCACTTCAAAACACTTTACCTGGTAAGTACTGCCTTAAAATATACATAATAGATGAAGTTTGTGATTACCTGCAAGTTTCAGTTTCCCCTGAAAGAGAACGCGCCTTCTATAGAGGCTAGGCCACCAAACAACTGTTTTACTTCTCCAGACTTAAAACACTGACTAACCCTGATGAAAACCTCGGACTAAAAATGTCTCTCGGTGCCTCCAAAACACATTCTCTTTTCCACACTAAGTCGTCACTCAGGAATCCACACATCCTGCCCATGAGCACGATAAAATTTACTCAAACAAGTACAGTTTTATCTTAGCTTTGAAAATGTACATCCAAACGCTACTCAAACACTCTAACACCTGGAAAACAGTCAAAAGGTGAGGAAACCGCCGAGTTGACTATGAACAGAAAGAGCTACACGGTAAAAAAAACACCCCATCACTAAAGCTATACTTAATAGAAGAAAATCCCATCGCGACACAGAAACACCGAATAAACAGACCGATTTAAGTACAACCATACTACTACCCTATTATCTACAACGTTTACCTGCTCGAGAAAGAACATTTTAAAACCCGGTGGAAAACACCTATTGTTTATGACTAACAAGAATTACATTTGTCGAGTATAAGATGATCATCGTTTGGAACGTGGGGTCCGGTTACATGGCGCAGGGATAGCGAAATGTCAGTTTTAGGGCAGGGATTTCGCATATAAAGAGAACAGCACCCCAGCACAGGCTGCCCGCCCTTCCCGAGCGGCCACCTGCCAGCAGCACGGGAGGGCAGGGCGGGAGCCCCTCCGACACGTGCCCACTCCTCGGGAAAAGCTATTCGGAATTTCAAAAAAAGAAAAGAGGGCGAAAAGGAGAAACCGCGGCTCCTTCCCGCGCAGCCTGCCCAGCGGCACGGGCAGGGCTGCGCGGCCCGAGGAGGCCGGCGGGGACGCGGCGCCCAGCGCCGGGGACGAGCTGCGGGGGACGAGTTACCTCATGCTGTAGGCACCGGCTCCCAGCTCCTGCCCGATGCCCGAGAGGCTGGCGTCGAAGTCGTGCACCAGCCCGGACTCGATCACTTCATCCATCTTCAGCACCCACGCCATGTTCCGCC